>ML677031.1:10332969-10648328 GCA_007922155.1 Mesoclemmys tuberculata
GGGAGCGGGGAGGGAAGCCGCGGGGAGCGGGGGCCGCCGCTGACCCCTCACCCGGCAGGGCGGCGCGGCCAGGCTGCGGCCGAGCGAGCCGAGGCGGGCGCTGTACTCGGTGAACTTCTTCTGGTAGCGCAGCGCCGTCATCTGCAGCTCCAGCTGGGCGGCCGCGAGCTGGGCGAGCAGCGACTTCTCCCGCTTGCCCGCCCGCAGCGCCGCTTTCTTCAGCGCCTTCTCCAGCCCGCCCACCTGGGCCCGCAGGCGGCCGGCGTGGCCCTGCAGGGCTTGCAAGCAGCCGTGGCCGCCGGCGCTCTGCTCCCGCTGGGTCAGCACCAAGCCGCAGCCCCGCGGGCAGGCGCCGGCCGGCCGGGCGGCGCAGCCCTCCCGCATGTGGGCCTCCAGCTCGCGCCGGTCGAGCACCTGGCCGCAGCCCGGGTGGCGGCAGGGGGCCGGCGCGTAGCCGCAGCGCTCGGCGTGGGCGCCCAGCTGCTGCAGCTTGACCACCTGGGCGCAGCCGCGGGCGCGGTGCTGGCACTGGATGTCCAGCTTGAGGATGAGGCTCTTGAGCGGCAGGACGTGGTTGAGCTCCCGGGTGGAGGAGATGCGGCGGCAGCGCGCGGGGCAGCTGCCCTGCTGCACCACCCAGGGCAGCACGCAGCCGGCGCAGAAGACGTGGCCGCAGGGGGTGGCGAGCGGGTCCTCCAGCACCTTGTGGCACAGGTGACACTTGAGGTCCGGGTCCACGTCCCCGCTGAAGCGGTCCAGCTCGAAACCCATCTTCCTCCCCCCCCGGCAGAACGGCCCCCGTGGGGGGGGAGGAGGGGTCCACACGCGGCCCCCCCCGGGGAGTTCGGAGCGAAACCCGCCCGGCGGAGCGCCTCGCCAACGGGAGCGCCCGGGCCGGGCTGCGAGCCGCCGCGCGCGGGGACCGGAGCTCGCCCGGGCTGGGAGTGGGAGCGAGCGAGGAGCCCTCTACCGCATTGACTCGAGTTACTGCGCACGCCTTCGCGGCTCGCACGCCCCTCCCTGCCCACGCCCCCCCGAGCGGACCTTCCCTGGGCAGGGCTGGAACGGGCGCGAGCGTGGGGGGGGGGAGCGACTTTGAGCAAAGCGGGGAGGACAGCAGCGTCTTGGGGGGAGTTAGGAAGGGAATCGGGGGGAGGGGAGTGAGCCTGGGAGGCTGTGAAGGGTCTTGGGGGGCAGCGAGGGAGCAGGAACGATGGGGGCGCGGGACAGGAGGGGACACCCCATTGCCGGTGCCGGGGCGGGCTTTGAGGAGGAGTTGCAGAGGAGGGAGGGGATGCAAGGCGTCAGGAGAAGACGGGAGGGGGTCTGAATGGGGACAGTTGTCGGAGGGAAATGGAAGGGATCGGAAAGGCTTGCCTTGGAGGCAGGTGTAAAAAGGAAGCAGGAAAAGCCATAGAGGTGGGGTGTGTGGAAACCAAGCTCTGGGGAGATCTTGGGGGGGGGGGAGCTGGGTGTGAGGGACGGGCACCAGCTGGGCACTTAGTCCAGGGCAGTTTGTGGGGAGACAACACCCAAGGTGGAGGGAGATACATTTTAGGGAGGGCAGGTACCTGAGCGGGGCATGTGGGAGTGCATGGATACCAGATAGGGGTTGGAGGGTGGGGTAAAGAGACGGGGGTGTATGTGTGGACTCTCTGAGGGCAGGACTTGTTGGAGGACTGGTGCTGGCGTGGCATTAGGGAAGGTAAACTGGAGGGGCAGATATTGGGGGGTCTGGGGAGGAGACCGTGAAAGATACTTGCGGAACTTGGGGCTGAGGGGGAAGCTGGAGCACTCATATTAGAAAACCTAATTTTGATGTTAACTGTCTCCAGGAGATGAGCACAAGCAGCACAGTCCATCAGTACAGTTCATATCTTGGTGAAAAAGGAGCGTATTTTCCATGTTTGTGTGGCCTATTAATGTCTTATTAATGTCAGTGGGAGTTATGCATGTATAGGCTCAGGACATTTTAGTACTTCTGAAGTCTGTTTCCATCCAGAGTTCATCTAAAAGCATTTCATAGAGAGCTGTAAATAGCTAGTGAGACCACACCTGGAGTGCAGTGCATAATATTGGGCCATGTGACATGCGGACACTGAAGAACCGGAAAAGCTATACTTTAGCATTGCCTCGCTTACATGGTAAAGCAGAATTCTCCCACAATTACCATATACCCGTTCCATTTTGATTGCTCTTTTAGCAGGCCCTATTTTATGGTAAAATGGGAGCACAGCTAGGACCTATGGCTTCAAGATGACCTTTAGTATCCAACTATTATATGGCGGTGGAATGGTTTTCTGAATGTCTGTGATGGTTATTTGTCTGGAGCTGACCTTTAAAAAGTTGCCGCCTAGAAGTCACATCCTTATGTTATCATTTCGAACACTGGAGAACGTTCTTCAATGCTGTCAATTAGCATGGGACACAGGGCTCAGTGTGCAGGTACCGCACTGACTTCAGCTGGACACCTTGCACAGTCCAGGTCCATGGTGGGTATGTTCATTTCATATATCATTAATACCGACTTTCTGATTAGTTGAACTCACCCCGCTGTCGTTCGTAATCAAAATTCTGATGCTCTCAATTAGTCAAAGCTTCCATTGTTTTCAGTGAGAATTTTATCTGAATGGAGACTTCCGGATTTGTCCCTATGTAATATTACCTGTTCTGATAATGCATGCAGTATAAGGGCCTGATCCAAAGCCCATTGCAGTCAACAGGAGTCTTCTCATTGACTTCGGTGGATCCAGGATCAGGTCCTTAATAACTTGGGCCTTGTCTACACAGGGATATTGACCAGCATAGCTATTGCAGAAACAGCTATTCTGCAATAGCTATTCCAGAATAGACCCCCTTCGTGGACACTCACTTCCAAAACGAAAGTGTCTTTATTCTAGAATAATTACTTCTCTCATAAGGTTTATTCCACAATAACTATCCGGTCAATTTCCTTGTGTAAAGAAGGCCTTACTCAAAGAATTTACCGTTTAAGTTCTTTTGGGGTAGGTACTGCTTCTTCTTATGTGTTTGTATAGTACCTTGTCCCTTTTGGACAGTATTACAATAGATACATTATCTCCTTTAAATATAACGATTACAGATTAGAGTACTTAGTTTAAAGATCCTAATACCACAATACTTTCCCCGGCTTCTATTGAAACCAATGGCAAAACTTCCATTGACTTCAATGGAAGTGAAATGAAGACCAGGGTTCTTAAAAGTTATTACAAACTATACAAACATTTGGATGGAAAACGTTGTCAAGCGCTTGAGTAATGTTTTCATTTGGAGTCACACCCAGGCATATGCAGATGGTTAATTATGTGATCCGCTTTAATACTACTTTTATGTGTGCATGGACTTTTATTTATGAATTAAATGAAGAATGATGAAAGCTTTTGCAGGCCACCCACCATATGTCCCGTCTTTCCTTTATAAATTCGTTTGAGATGACGACAGTTCAGTCCGTCTCCTGGCAGTCATTACAAACAGTAGAAAACTGTGAATGGAACTTTTGCCGCTTGAGAGAGACACTTAAAATTTAGTTTTCTGTGACGAAAAATAATCCTCAACATGAGCCTTTAATGTTGTTTTTCAAAGGCTGAGGTTTGAAACTGAAAGGCAGTTTGGTTTCTACTGTAATTGCCAGCGAGGCTGGAATTATGCTGCCACAACTAGGGAGGGTCGTCTTCATTTAGCTGGGTCTTTCATCATTTGAGGTGCTGTACTGGGGTGGGAGCACTTCTTGGACCATTAGGGCTCTTTCATTTTACATTAATGTCCTGTCATAAGCATGAGGGCACCTTTTTGTATTACTGGGAAAAAACCCAGGCATAATTCCAGGTCTGGAGGCTCAGTGTCAAGCTGGGTTGGTGCTTACTGGTGCTTACAGCAGGCAGTGTTTATTCAATCTTCCTTGTGTTTCTGTGAGGCCAGAAAGTTACCAAATTCAGAGAGAACTGAATGGAGCTGAACTGAATTACTCAGTTGGCCTAAGTAGGTTTGTTCCATTATTATAGAGAGCAGGGTTTTATGTTCACTGCTGAGAACTCTGAAAGGAAGTTTTCTTTTTACACCTTCCTACCCTAAAAAAAAAAAAAGAAAAAGAAAAAAAAAAAGCTTTTTAGTGAAGCTGGTTCTGCAATTGTAGAATCAAAAACTGCTCTATAGCAGAACTGGCCCTATGTTTTCATCATCTTCCAATTTATTTGGCTTCAGTAAAATACTAAAAGGTAATAGAATCTGTTCAGAGAAGCATGGTTTTCCCCCCACTCCTTATTCTTGGGCTTATCTCTGTATTTCATCAGGTGGATTCTTACTGGAATTTGCAACTCCTTATGGCCCTGATTCAGCAAAGTACCAAAGTACATACTTAACTTTTAAGCTATGTATCTAAATCCTGTAGACTGCTTTGAGGATCTCAGCCAAAGTTTTGGTCACTGCTAAACTGAATACAAATTTACAACTTTGAAAGTTTCCATATCCATTCTCTGATCCATCTAGTAATCCACATTTTCTTAAACGATGTGTGTGCTTATTGTCCTCTGAAAGTAAAAACTTTTGTCTCAAGCTTTCATTTTTATTAGCAACAGAATCTAAGCATACATTAGTAAGAGACATGCAAAATATTTACAGTGACAAAGGAACAAATAGAGTGTCAGAGGGTTGTTATAGAATAACATCCCATAAGGGCTTCCATCAGGGCACTACCACAACACACATTATTATTTATAATAATATATTTGTATAGTAATTTAAATAATGAAATTTTTTAGTTTGGCCAGGACTTCACCCTATACATACGCATTTGGGGTTGGTGGAGTGGAAAGAGATGTTTATGAGAGAATTCTATATACTGCAACAGAGTAAAATCAAATAAGAAAAATTCAGATGAAAACAGCCTAAAAGGCAGACTAATCACATTATTGAAGTTGTGATGAATTTTTCTTACAAAAGGAAGTAATACCACTATCTGAATAAGCACAGTGCGTTTTTGAGGAGTGTGCCAACAACAGGAGAAAGACACCACGCAACAGAAACATGAATGTCTTCCTCTGGTAGTCCATAACCAATGTATACATTTTTCGTAATTGTTCAATAGTCATCTAATCACTTCAGAAATCTAATTGTACTCAAAAACGTTTGGGAGACTATAATATTTTAAATCCATTTCATAGCCTGTCTTTCCTCATCATCCCTTGATGTAACTAATGATTAAGTAAAGCTTTAAATTAAAAATTGGAAATAGTTCAGAGGCAAGGCCCAGAATCCTTTTGCTTTTGAATAACATGTTTCTATGTTATTTTTAATATCGATAAAGGTAAATATGAATAGCTTTGAACAGACCCTTTATATTTGCAGGGGTGCTTTTTTTTTTTCCAGTGTAATTACTCAGAGTTCAATTCTTTCTATTTAGATCCTTATATAATTCCGACTCTCATCGCCATACTACTTGAGAACCTCACAATTATTAATGGATTTTATTCTGAAAACCTCTCTGTGAGGTAGGGAAATATTAGCCCTATTTGCACTTGGGAAACTGAGGCAGAAGGTGGAATAAGTGATTTGCCCAAGGTCACATAGGACCTCTGTGGCTGAGATCCAGGACTCAAACCCAGGTCTCCAGAACCCCAATCTAGTGCCCCAGCCACTTGACCAAATACAGGGACAAGTTTGCAGGGAGCTGCTTGCTTTTATGCATTTTGTCAATTGTCCAGGTAAGTTGACTGAGACACAAGGCAGTCAAGTTGTTTGCCCAAAATCACACAATGATTCTGAAGTTCAGCTGAGGCTGCCTCAGGAAGCACATTACACCCAGTCCTTTTGCTCTAATAAGCAACAATAATTTTGTTTTAAATGTTCTGAACTATACAAAAACATATCCTACATATTGAATTATCATGCAGACAACGCATATTGTACTGTCATTTCTGTCTTTTGCTCTCTTATTTAACCAATTAAAAGAGAAAAAAGTTGACATTACATGTGCCTAATTCCCTTCCACACATCCTGTGTGCTGTAACTAATGATAACGTTTAAACCCAGACTATAATTAACTCTGCTTATGAATGAAACATAAAACATCAATGCCTTGGAGAATAGGGATCTGAATGAATTACTATTATAATGCTGTTATGTCTACATAGAAATCATGTTTAAGGATCACACAACGCTCTCTCTGGGCAAAACAAAGAGATCCAGAAACCTCAGAAGTAGGGGTTTTTTATTATTATTATTTCTGAAGTCCTTGGGCCCAGTCCTTTTCCCATTGAAGTCAAAGAAAGAATTCCTATTGCCTTTAATAAGACAAGAGCAAGCCCTTTCTCACAGTAAGAATGTGACACCGGATAAAGTGGAATGTTCAACTTTGGCCATTTGGTATCAACATTTGTTTTCTCAACAGACGTTTTGGGATAAGCTTTCCTGTTTGTGCATAACGTATATGTGCACCAACATGCAAAGTCAGGCATCTGCACATGTACAGTTGCCTATTTTGCTCACTCAAATGTGTACACACATTTTATTCAAGCATAGGAAGGAGTCTCAAAATGTGCCTCTTTGTACAGAAAAATAACTCGATGGAGGACACCACTATTATAACACAGGAATTATTTTTGAATTCTTGGTCACATGAATCCAGAGGTAGAAAAAGGTAAGAATTATGTTTTGCTTGTGATGATCAAGGACTTTTGGAAAAAAGAGCTCATTGAAGGGAAGAAGTTTAGCCTTTTAGTTCATGGCATTTCTATAGTTTCTATCAATTGTTTGTTGTTTGTCTTACAACGTGGGATTCCCAGCCTGGAGGTGCCAACCTTCAGCAAGGTTGTGAACAGATGTCAGAGGAACACGTTGACCGTGTCCTTCCATATTGCTAAATGGGAAAGTAGTCCAGGCTAGATGGGGAGGGGGTAAGGAGGCAGTATGAAACGGGGCCTTGCTATAGAAAAGGCTGAGAACCATTTCTTTAGAACATTTATTCTGTTCTATTTGATAGGTGAATTAGAGTTCAGAAAAGTGATTGTCTTTAAATGCTAAAAGATTTCATATGGAAGAAATAAGTGTGTATACACACAGTGTAGCAATTATATCTCTTGCCTGAGTTGCACTGTAATTTCACAATGACAACTTAGAAAAAGCGTGCTGCTTGGAAGATCACAGATTTTACGTAGGTCATAAACTCAAGATATCTGTAGGAAACTTCCCACACCATTACATCTGAAAAGATTATGGCTGCGTTTCCCATCCTGAAAACTAAATTTTGTATGTTAAGGATCTTGGGTTCTGCTGCCATCGATGATATTTCATCCAGTGGACTGAATGACTCAGGGGGCTAGTAAAGGAGGCATGGAAACTACCACTGTGATACAAGTCCATTCTAGGCTGGTAGCAACCCAAGGTTAACCTTTTCAGAATCTACTGGGTTCTCAATCAAGTTCCTAAAGGAGAGGTGTCAATTGCAAAAACAATCTTCACAGTCATTATTGACGTTCTTATTAGCAGCTTCAGCAGAGAGGCCAATGAGTAGGCGAGGAGACTGAATTACTTTCCCACCCCCAAACTGACCCTTCCAAGTCATACACTCAACCAGAGCAAGTGGCATAGGGAAGCATAGTCTGTCAGTCAGCACCTCACTCTCTGGGGCTGTGAATCTGCCGCTTCCTTAAGGAGTACTAAAAGCAACTTACTTGGGAGGAAAAAACAAAACAAAACAAAAAAACAACTGTTAGGTGTTTTTCATTTGTCTCTTGGTCCAGATTTAGCCCTGCTACAAAATGCTCAACTCTCTTTATTTCAGTGAGGTTGTCCCTGCCTATACCAGCAGTAAATATGGCTGTCTGAAAGTAGCCCATTTTTAGAGACGAGCTTTACAGCTGGAGTATGGCTTTTTAAAGCCCAACTTTAGTATTATAGGCATTATGTTTATAACTGAATGTGCAGCTGTCAATACAGAACACAGAATTTGCTAAATTACTGCAGTTTACAATAATACATAATTTAATCCCATTAACCTTTTCAAACTATGGATTAATTAACCATATACTGAAAAGCTTAATCTTTCTAGATCTATTGAATTTCTCCCCAGTGTACCAACACTTACTTTGGAGTCACACTCGTGTAAGTGAGGGAAGAATCAGCATATGATGTGTATTCCGATGCCCAATAACTCAGTTAAAAAAAGAAAAGTTTCAAATGCTAGATATTAAACAAACCTAGTTTTGTTGTTGAGGGACATGAGGTATTTTTCAAGTGTGAGGGGTTAAAAGAAGGATAAGGTTCATTGAGTTTAGAGGTAGGAAGAGTCTTCCTTTTTGAATGAGCAGGGTCCTTTGGGGACTCTTAAAAGTCTTTCAAGGCATGGGTGAATAGGTAAAGAGGCCCTCAAGGCCTTCACATGATGGCTGTTTTACTTAGCTTTCTCACTGGGCTGGAATGGAAAACGTTAGAAACATTTTTTTAAAGCCATACCTTTGCTGTGAACTCCACAGAACTTGACTGTGTTCTTTTTGCACAAAATGTTCTACAAGGTCCTTTTTAATTCGATTGTCAAATGTTGATATTCACAGTTATCCCTTTCTAATTGAAAACAGTCTTTGCTGCTCTCATGACTGTTTCAGTTCCAGTCTTGTTTCTCTTTTCTAAATGTCCCAGTTTTAGCAACTTCCAAGGGTCTTTCCCCCCTGTGGTTTATATTAAAGATGTCCTGGAAACTAAGTAAAGCTTTTCGACAGTGAGCAGATTGAAAGTGTAGCTAGTATTTCAAAGTTCTTTTCTGAAAATTAAAGCAAAGGATCATTCAATTTCTACAGTCTCTGTGATGCTTGTTGGGTTTATTTGCAGATGATGTCACATGAGGCTCACAGCAAGAAAATTATTGGAGCTAGTTCAAAATTTAAAAAATTAATTTTGAAAAAAAATTGAAACGTCAAAGTTGTTTCCATTTCAAAGGGTTTGAAAAAAAAATTTTTTTTCAAACATATTTTGCAACTTTTATGGTAGTTTTTTGTGTAATTTTCATTAAAGTGTTATCAAAATGGTTGTTTTATATATTGAACACCCTCCTTTTGATAAACAAGAAGTTTTCGTTGGTAATGTTTGAGTTAAAAGATTACATAACATTTTGATAAAAAGTAATGAACGCTTTCATGAAAAACCTCAATTCCAAGAACATTAAATGTTCCACAAGACTGTTGTTTGAAAAAAGGCTATTCTTTCTACTAAAAAGGTTTTGTTCAGAAAAGTTTTGGTAATGAGGGGGTGAAAACGAGACAGACGTAAAGGCCTACATGTTAGTGAACAATGTGGACAACATTTCGAAAGGAGAAGCAAATGGAAGTTCCAAAGGAACAGGCTGATGGGCCCCAAGAGACTCTCTGGAAGAACAAAAGTAATCTAATCTGGAAGCGGTGGGATGTTTGTTTCTGAGAACATCTGTCTTTGTAACAAGTATGAGCAGATTCAGCCATCCCCAGAACAAAATCTTCACCATTTGGTATCACTTCTATTTCTTGTTTGTTTGACATACCTCTTGCAGTTAATATTTTGTGGTGTTTGGTCCCTAATCCAAACATATACGCAATGAAACAAGCCTACACAGGGCCCGAAATAGGTTTGGGAAAAGCAATTACTATGGCTTTGACAGCCCAGGTGACTATGTGCAGGACGCACTGCTTGAGACCCAGGGGTAAGTGGTCCCTGCCCATTCCAAGCGGTGGCTATTCCCGACTATGCTTGCCCCAAAAGAGATGGTTGGAGGAAGCTCATATTCATATTCCCATCAGAGGATATGGCATGGCTTTTGCCAGAACTAGTCAACTAAATTTGCTGTTGTATTTGAATTATTTTTTATTGTGTATAGAAAATACAAAAGATAAGGTAAATACAATGTGGTAAAGATCTATTGTGTTCCAGTGCCATATTGATTTCTTTCTGGACTTACAATACTTGACATGTTTTGACTAGTGGGTTACCTGAACAGGTGTAGTCATGTTGCTAAATGAGAAGGGGTTCTCAGCTAAATTCTGGTTAGAAGGGAGAGGTTGCTGGTTTGGAAGAGGTTGGGATTCGTTGATTTCGTGTGACATTCACTTCTCCCCCACAAAACCTGAGTACTCTGCCTCTATGTAGGTGGAGTATGGACAAAAAGGAAGGCCAAACCTACTCCCAGCTCAGGGCAGTGAGTACTCATGAGTTAGAAAATGGCCTCAAGTTTTCTGCAACATACACTCAGTCCTGCCGGGGATTGAGCATTCTGGCCTCCTTATAGCAAAGCACTGAAACAAATGCTCAATGATCAAGCTCCAGTTCCATAGGATGCTGGGGCCAATGGACCTTCATAACAAGAGATGTCTGGCCCACCTCCATTGTGGCTTTCTGCAGAGACCATTTCCATGTGACTTAGAAGTAACACAGGCACCTGTGTGGCTGCTGCACAATCAGAAACTTTGCTGAGTCCCTCTCCTGCACTCATAAATGGTATAAAGGACTTTGCACTGATCCTCTGTGCCATGGGTGAATTTCTCTCCTAATACCCTTTTACAAGTAACAGCCATTGTCAATACAGCATGGAAAACCCTTGCAATAGTTTTTATAAACGCTCTCTAATGGAAAACGAGTTCAACAGAACATGAATAATAGATATGGGGAGCAATTTTATAGTATGTGTATTGTTACAAAGCAACGTGAGCATGTGGTACGACTAAACTGTGGTACGACAAGCAGAAATCTTCCTTAAATAGGATACTGCTTCAGAAAGGGGATTTGGTAAGAAACACATCATGCTCCGTACTAGTTATTGGTTGGCTCTGCCTCTGATACTTAGTAGAAACCTCTGTTTCTTTCGCTATCTTCAGCAGCTTCAATCTGAACACGCTAGCAGCTATTCCATGATGAAAGTGAGCAGTAGAGCAGGTCAAAAAGCTGAAGGAAATATTTGTGACAATTTTGTCTAAATTATTTTCCTGTTTCTGACTATTAAAATATCAGTGGAAATTTTCTCTGAAAAATCAAAATTTGTGGCAAATGTCCAATGTAATGCCTCCTGTGCTTTGACTCTTTGCTTGCTGAAATTTTAGGCCCAGTTATGATGTAGTACCAGGCAGAACTCCAACTGAAGACAAAAAACAAAAGAAAGTTATATTGACATACAGGTAAACAAATTCCAGAGCACTGCAAATAAAGTTACAAACTGGTACTGTACAGTAGGTTAATGCCTTACTGTAATTATGTACCGGAAAAGTCACCCTGGAAATGCATCACTTTTTTCTAATGTGAAGAGAAATATTGCAGTGCTGGCAAAGAAAATTTGGACTGACAGGGAAAAAAATCAGGAGCTGATATAAGTAGGTTGTTCTTCTGCAAAAGATTACTGAAGCCTGATGAAGTAGACTGTAGTGACTGAGTTAAGTCATTGAATAACAAGATACAAAGTAATGGAATCAGTGAGAGGTAACAGTCGTAGTGGCAGAGTTAAATGATTTATCCGGTTACAGCTCTTTTAAAGGCAAAGGTGAGGGCACTGAGTTGGCGCAGCGGGATTATCTGTCAAAGATATTTCTGTTCATTTAAATCTGCATGTGTTGTTGCCCTTTTAGAATATCTTAGTCATTTTCACTTGCAAACAAAAATAGCGGCCATAGTCACCATGTAAAAATATGGTATTGAATTCTTTTGTGGAATGAGAGAGGATGTACTTATCAGATCATATCTGAAATTTGTTGGTCTGCTGTCCCACTAATGATGAAAAACGGAGGATACACTTCCAAATTTAGGGTGACACCACTAGTAGTTTTTAATACCTCAGGTCAGCTGTTTCATGTTCCCATATTATTCCTGATACTTTCCAATGCATGAATTGGTTTTTCTGAGGGCCGTGATTCTTTTCTAGGTCTGACAGGGAGCCAAGAGGCAAAATAGTCTCTTTGGTAAGTCAATAGTTACACCAGTGAGGAATTTGGCCCAATGTGTCTGGGATACATTTTTCCCTCCTCTCTGTCTTTTGTCTATTTCTGACTTGTTTCCTTTCCTTTGGTCTCTGTCTCCCTTTTTTCCACTTGACCCATTTGAAGCCCCTGGCCAATTTTTTCCTCCTTCCCATGTCTGAAGCCCTCTCCTTTTCCATTCCTACTCACCCTCTTTTCCTCCCCTCACTTTTCTCATCTCCCAGTTCATTCTGCATCTTTCCAATGCACAGCATCTGGTTTTACTTGTGTGTCCTTGGCAGGCCTTTTGCACTACTTACTGGGTTGGCTTCCTACCAAACTAAAATACACAACCTTCTGGATCTAACAGGGCCTGGAATGATAAGTTGTAATGCAGTGACTCTTAAACTGTGGTCTACAGATAACTGGTGGTGAACTGGAAAATTTCCAGGAGATTCATGGGACTGCTCTGTCACAATGGTGAAGAATATATCAGTATTCAAGCACTGACATTTCTTGCTACTCGTAGTCCAGTCTAAGACTTATTTACACGTTCCAGGAGGCTATGTGATGTCTAAACTTAGAAGCAAGAAATCTTTGACTAGACTTTGCATGGTTGCTTTATATCTGTCTTTGTTGGGCTGTTTCTTTGGTATATATTCTACCATAATCAAATTGGAGGATGACACAAATAAATAGGACAGAACAGAACAAAGCTACACAATGACTTGGAAAGAGAAAAGCAAGGAGCCTGCAGTGTAAGTGTGTGTGCTGGTAAATGTAAAGCCCTGCATTCAGGAAGAAGAAATAAAAAGTGAGGTGAAGGGGGTGGAGAAATGGAACCTGGTAGCAATACCCATATCTTAAATAATGTTACCTTCATCTTTGTCTCCTTAATACTGTTCCAATAGTATGGTTTTTATTTTTCAAGCAGTCAAATTATTTACCACAGAGAAGTTGTGGAAGTGGGATTCAAAGGATGTAGCCAAAGAGAGGATCTCTGCTTTAAGTAGTAAGTTCTCAAGAAGAGGGAGAACTGCTGTGCTAATAAATAATTCACTTCATGAACAAATTGCAAGTGTTCATCAGTTCTGCACAATAGACTAAAAGTTCTAGTGTGAAGTTATGCAAGAATTCTTGCAAAATAATGAAAATTGAGTCAAGCCCAGGAGAAGACAATAGAGAGGAAGGCAGGGTACTGACAGATTTCTTGAGATATGTTGGCACAATGGCACATTTCACATCTGCTGTTGCAATCTGGCCATTGGGTAGAGTAGCAAAGAAGGGAATTGACTGTAGAAGCAACATAAAACATATTATTGTGTTTTCTTATCAAAGGATACTACTAAACTCCAAGTGATTCTGCTTTAGCACTGTTTTGGGAATCAATTAAATGCGTGCATTATTATTTGTTATTTTATCATATGGTTCTACTGCTCAATTGATTGTTTTGGGACAATAACATTTCTCCAGCATGTCCTCAGAAATATCAGAAAATGCTCATAAACACTCCAGAAAGGTGCAGGGTAAATATTCCACAAATTGCAGATCATGTGCAATCTTTTTCCAGCCTCCTCCAGCTGTGTTTAGCATTGATCTAATGTATCCCCAATGAGCAGTTAGCATTTTTGTGACATTAAACATGGTATTCCTGTTTCCACATATAAGTTAAGTGAATAGTCAGATTTGCAGAAAAGTAACAGTACTGTACTCTTTATTAAAAGTTACTCTATCAAAGTAGTTGTTCTATTTTTTGGTAATGTCTTTATCTCGATAGCATTCGAAAATTTTTTCGGAGACAAAAAATATTTCGCTCTCATTAAAAATAAACTTTTATTTTGAATAATGTAGAATACACAATCATGGGCTTCCATTGACTTTAACAGGTTCTGAATCAAGACCATAAAGCCCTGCATATCCCAACCAGATAACCAGTGATTTTATGAATGGAAATAATGCTAACTGTAGATAGCATGGGGTTTACAGATTAAGTATTGCTTCAGAATCATAAAACTCTTGCTCAGCTCATAAAACTCAGTTTGCCTTGGTTATTCTTACCCACAGTCCTTTAGTCATGCTACCTAGAATTGTTGTTAAATAGCATTAGCTACGGAATGACTGACAAGAGCTACTAAGGTGCTCATTTTTTTATATTGTTCATTTAGTGCTAAATTTCCTTGCCTCCAAATTCACCATGATAGTTCTGCTGCAAGGAGGGGCCTGGAACTAGAGAAGTTTCAATGTAAAGCTGTAATAAGGCAGCTGTGGCCTCCCTCCTAACCAGAGGGGGAGGAGCCACCCTGCCTACCTAAGTGGGTGGGACCAGAAGGACCCTGGGAAGTGGATAGGCGGGGCAAGAAGTATAAATAGCCATGCCTCCAGCTCAATTAGAGTTGTGACATTGTGGGAGACAGACACATCTGACTTGCTCCAGGCTGCTGCCTTTGCTGATGTGCCCAGAAAGGCCCTACCTGCTGGGTAATCTGTGCCTGTAGGGTGACTGCTAGGACTGCTGCTCGTCACCTACCCTAAGGTAACTGAAGATCCCCCATGGACCCAGGTGCATCCCAGGGAGAGGGTAGGAAGCAGCCCAGGGGTGGTGGACTGCAATTTGGCAGTGTTGGGGCCCGTGGCCCGGTCAGTGTGTTATGGCTGGATTCCCTGCTCACCCAGTGGTGGGACACCCCTCGCTGTTAGGGCCCTGGGCTGGGATGCAGTGGAGTCAGGTAGGCCTGTGTCTCCCTACCCCCTGCGATCCCATCTTAGGCCAAGAGGCCCACCTTTGTCTGTCATCCCCTTGAGTTATAGACTGCGCCTGTGCCCTCTCCTCCCCTGTCTGAGGGCCTGGGCAATGGACTCCTGAGCTACAGAATCCCTCTCTCCAGGCATTTAGTAAGAGATACTGATCAGATGGCCCTCCTCTGGAAAGCATAGACACAAGTAACACAGCTCATCTTTGGATGGCATGAGCAAGTCACAGACCTTCAAAGTGATGCTGGAGCATGGGTGCCTTGTGGCTGGTGGATTCATGAGTTCAAGACCTACTGGCAGCACCTCTGCCTCCTCTAGATTCGCTCATAAAATCCCTCAGTCCTGGATTACGTGAGGATGGATGTCTTGAATACTTTGTTTCTTCCACAGACAAAGTATTCAAGTTTCCCTTCTGCGTGCGTCACAGTTGCTTTCCGCTGCAAAGTGAAACCACAACCATTAAACTGTGTAGGGCCCTTCTGCAGCCACTGTGTGAGTCTCACACATTATAAATGTTTTACATCCACCCTACCCTTAGAAGTTGTACTAGCACGTGAATCTCTTTTGTTCAACCTGCGCTACCTTTGGCAGTTGTATTGGTAGAGGAACTTCCTCTGCTGGAGTTAATTTTCAGCAATGACAGAAAACAGTGGAAAGCCAGAAATGCTGGTTCTCATCGCAGGACTGTGGCCAGAAATGTGTATAAAACAATCAAGTGTTATTATTGTTGTCTGAAATGAGGTGAATTTTGGTGCCCAGATGTTTTAAATGATCAAGACACAACACTGTGAACAATACAAATCTTATCGATCTAGAGCCAGATCCTGCAAACCAAATTTCTAGTTGGCATTATCATTATTAGTGCAAGCCCATGGTAACTGAGAGAAGCCAGGCTGCAGCTACTGTTCCTTTGCATGCTTCCTGTACTTGGTCTCTTTAGTGTCTTGTTTCATGATACACTGAGGACCATGATTTGAAGTCACGTGACTTTAGCTACTGCTCCTTCGTGTGCTTCCTGTACTTGGACTCTTTCAGTGTCTTGTTTTATGATACATTGAGGAATGTGATTTGAAGTCACATGACTTCAAAATTCTTTGAGCTGCTGACTTATGTAGTCATAGTGTATAATCACTTATTCATATATCTGTGGTATCCACAACAAATCCAGTTATGTATCTCTCTCTTTCGTGCACAACTTGATTTAGCTGTTTGACAGAAAAACCCTACAAGGAACTCTCTACTTCTCTATCATTAGGAAAATTTCAGTCAGAGGAAAATGAATCTGGCATTACATGGGACATTCCATGCTCCATATTACAATTCAGAAGTCATGTTCTATTTTAAAACCTATTTTTTGGAAAATGCATTGAGCAGTTGGTGTTTCCTCTACCTGGTAACATCATGTCTCTTGTCTTTTCCGATGTATGCTGAAAATACAGCTCAGGCAATTTGATATTTTCCCACTGATAAAATGAAGCTCCTAGGCAGATCTTTTTTGTTGCATCTGAGTTTCTCAGTTGGCATGCCTGATTTGCTTTGTTATTTAACTTTGCTCTAAGCCACCAATGTGCCCGCTCTACCTGTTCTGAGAATAAGGTTCTCTTTGCTCTATAGTGATACCTTTTGGCAAGCCCTTTCGCTTGTGTTCTATTCTTGAAGAAATCTACATATCTGCCTAGTAGCCATCTTCACTCTATATTGTATGTGTACCCAGTACACATTTTCTTTGCTAAAAGCTTCTGCACTCTAACTCCAAGCCATGTGGTTTATAAGTGTGTACCTTCTCATTTCTCATATAGTTACACAGTAAATCTAGGCAACTTTGGTGCTAGGGTATGAAAACTATTGAATTAAAACAGATATCATTCTGAGTACAACACTTTAGGAAAGATGTGGGTAAATTGGACTCCAGAAAAGAGCAACCAGTGTGATTTAAAAGATTTAGAAAGCTCGACCTCTGAGAAAAGGTTTAAAAAACTGGGCCTGTTTAGTGTTGAGAAAAGTAGACTGAGTGGGGACCTGAGTAGTCTTCAAATATGTAGACAAGACTTGCGGGTCACCTCCTACAGCCTCACGTGTTAGACATACAGTTTTAAGAATTGGCTTTCCAAAGTGAAGTTATTACTGGCTGCCAACCTGTTCAGCTGTAACAGCATAGAAGCCAAAAATGGAATGGCCTGGAGACTGAATTAATCTTTTCTGCCTGAAGGTGGTAACTTTAGATAAAGGGTTAAGGCAGATAGGTGGAGAAGTGTGGGAACACTTGCATTACTGCTGCCTGGGATATACTGGTTCTAGGGGTGATGAGATATATATATATCATATGTATGTGTATATGTTTCTAAAGTATTTACCTGCTGTGGTGCTACATATGAAAAACAATGTTAAGAGAGTTCTGAGAATAATGGACCCTCCAAAACTGTATTCATATAATAAATCGAGAAAGCTGAGTAGGGGAAAAAAGAGAAGAGGAAGGAAAGGTCATAATTCCAGGGACAACAGTGAAAGTGAGACAGCTGTCAAAAGGCTGCAAGCTCCCCATGCTACACCCATCACAGCAATGTCCAGTTCTTCTCCGAACTTAGACTTAGTGTCTGAACGTGCAAATCCATCTGGATGAGGATGAACAGGGAAGTGTCATTTATAGCTTGGCTTAAAAAACCTGCAGTACCAATTTATGCTCTGGTCTTGCAAGGGATCCACTGCTGTTCCTGGCAGGATGAGGGTGTCCGTCTGGTTGTTTGTCAAAGATGACTAATAAAGAGATGATTTGGGGCTCCAGGGCACAACTTCTATGATCACTAAATCAATATAAAAGTTATCTTTCTGAAATATTATTGCTTTGTATAAAACCAATTGGATAAATGTTTGAAAGAGTCGATAGGAATAGAGTCAACCAAAAAAAAATTCATCTTACCCATTGCTAGGAAAGATTTACTGCATGGGAATCTGAATAATCCATAGGACTTCTTTTTACAGCCATCAAGCTATGATCCACTCTGATTTATTCCTACTAGGATTAAGCAAGTAGTAAGAATAACATGCTACAGAGTGTGAAGTTAGACAATTAAAGCAATCTCTGGAAAGGCAGCCTTACGGGAAAAAAGTTTATCTTCATGTAAAGCAGACTTTGGATTCTTAGGGAAGGGCACTGTTGTCCTAAGCGGACGAAGTAGTTGTTGCATGAATAACCTACGTTGGCATATGGAGCATCTTGGTTGTCTTTGTTCTGTTTTAGGTTGAAATGAGATGTCAAAGTCCATTTGTCTCCTCCTGTGTAAAAGCCAAGAAAAGAAATATCTTTTTTGTGCTGCTGACAATATTCTATGTCTTGGGGCTCTAAGAAGCATAGTGTATTCTGCAAAAGTCAGGGTGCATTTTTGTTCAAGGCTGATTTAGTCCTGTTTAGTTTACTGCTTGCATACTTTCACTTTTCAATTTATACATTCTGAATCCACAGCTGGGAGAAAGAGACAGGTTGAGGAAGATTTAATGTTGCCTAAATAAGATGACAGGCTGTGCCCTTCTTGTGTAGGGACTTGGAAAATTTGTGAGTTTAAATTCAGTGCCCTTGCAGTCCTCCTCTGTGAAGGTGTGTTGCTTCCTCATGAAAATGGCAGGGGCTTCTTTCCATAGAAAACAAAATTAGACCAACATACTAGAGCCCACAGGAGACTAAACTATTTTGTGCCAAAGGCAGAGAAAAGACACCAATGCCTGATGCCCCCACACTGGCAGCAAATTGATTATGTTAGATATACCCAGATGATAGCAGCAAGTGACCCACAACTCATGCTGCAGAGGAAAGCAAAAAAATCCTGAAGGTCACTGCCAATCTGTGGGAGGAAATTCCTTCCCAACCCCACACATGATAATCCATTAGACCTTGCGTTTATGAGCAAGAACCCACCAGCCTTCTCTAAAACATGCAGTTGTCCCGAGCGCCACACAGGTCTTGTGATGCCCATAGGAGCCAGAAACATCCAGGGGAGGACCAGCACTTCCACAATAACTCTGTTGGTTTCCCCTCTTCTGTGGCAACACAACCCCTTGTAGCAGTTATGCTGCCACCGTGCTGGTGGCTGCACCAAAGCTCCCCCAATGAGGGGATCTCAACCACATACAGGAGGAGGAGTTACTGTTGATCCATCCAGCAGTAACTTCTGGGCAGATTTCTACTTGGAAATCCATCCAGAGTTGTGGGGACTATGTTGCTTCCTGTCCTTCGCTAGTTGGGCCTCCAGAGATCCACGGAGTTCCATCTGGGGGACTCCGTGGGACCAGGATCTCAGCAGGAATAATACGAGCAGGAGTTCTGTTCTCCCACTGCCATTGCTTTGCAGCCTTTTGGGAGGTGCTACTCTACTTGCCACGCTTTGTAGCAGATGTAACTACCCACAGAGCATGTTCAAAATGACCAGATTGCAAACCTAGCAATGACTGGAGGACTGAGTTCTATTAACTAAGCAATTCACTCACTAATTAACTGGCTAACATTGCCTTAAGTAAAGATCTGTTCGGGCTAATTTGGTAAAATGAAATTAGAAGCACAGTTGCCAAAAAACGGAAGCAGTTTTTTTTTATATATATATAGATCTGTAAATGCTGTATTTTAGGGGAATTTAATGCACAGAAAAAGTAGAAGTAACACATTGAGCAGTGAGCACCAAAAATCTGTAATGAAGAAACAATAGTATTGCAGGAACAGGGCGCAATTCTGCAAATTCTTATTTCTAGGTCGTGCTTACTGCCATGAGTAGTAGTGACCTTGATGTGTCCCCTCCATGTGAAGACCCAGCAGTCTGCAATACAGTGGCTAAGCAAATCAGGCACTGGATGGTAATCTGGTTTAAGAATAACTCTCTGATACATACCACAGGTTGTGATTTATGTCACTGCTATTGCTGGTCAAATAATATTTGTCAGTCTGAAACTGTCATATAAAACGATTTTTTCTAATACATGTTGACAGATGCTTTCTATCATTTTGCCATGGCCTTACTCAAAATGTTGGCCTCATTTCTGCGAATAGATGCTCTGGTTGTACCCCTGCAGGGTTCAATTGAAGGCAAAGGGATTACAATCTGCACTGGTGCAAGAGTTTGCAGGAATGAGGCTCTTATTTGTTATCCCAGCCATTTGGGGTGTGTCTACGCTGCAATGAAACGTCTGTAGCTGGCTTGCATCAGCTGATTTAGGTTCCCTGGGGCTCAGATTGCAGGACTATAAAATTGCAATGTAGGTATCCAAGCTTGGGCTGGAGCCCAGCTCTGGAGGCAGTGAGGGGATTGAATCCCTGGCTCCAGTTTGAGCCTTGATATCTGCACTGCAATTTTATAGCCACACAGCCGGGGCCCTGCGAACCCAAGTCAGCTGACATGGCCAGCCATGGGTGTTTTGTTGCAGTGTAGACATGCCCTATGTTAGAAGCTACTTTTTTTAGAGCCTGATCTTGCACCCACCGAAATCAATGTTAATACTGCCTTAACTTCAGTGGGTACAAAATCAGGATGGACGGGCTTGATCTTCTAGACACACTGTAAAAGGCATAGTACTTTCTAACAGACATAATCCCATTGACTTCAAAGGGGCTATGCCCAGTAGCAAGTGTTTGGGGGACTGGATCTGAAGGCCTAGATCCTCCAAGGTAGTTAGGTGCTTCGCTCCTAACCTTTTTCAATGAGTGTTAGACACCTGAATTGCTTGGAGGATCTGGACCTATTCAACTAGCACCTAAAGTAACTGAGATCACAATCAACTCTGTGGCTACAGCTGGGTGGATGCTGCTGCTAAATATTCCTTAAGTAATTTATTGGGAAAACATGAAATTTGTCATAAAAAATGATTTGAAGAATATCTTTCAACTGGGTCTTGTTGCAACGTTGATCAAAATCTCTGCTGTGTGCCACGGAGTTATTTTAACTAGGTTAAATCACTGTCCAATGTCTAATTTACTTGGACACTGCCATTTAAAGCCCTAGCTCTTCACTTGTGTAGCAGAGAGCTCACAAATGTTTTTTATTTAAAAAAAACCAAAACAAAATCCTGCAGCACTAACTAGTGTTCTAAATTCTGTTTTTCATAATGGGATTGACCTAACCCTAAATGAGAGGGTTTTGCATTGGGTAAAGAGGAGATTCACATTAAAAAATTTGCCCTGCCAGTAACTGTCTGCATTTTCTTGTTAGAAATGCAGACATTTTTGTCTGACTATGAGCTTGCTTATTTAAACTCAGCATTATCTTCTCCTCAGTCCCCTAGCAAAGTCATAATCCCATGTTTATGACTAACCTGAATAAAGATAACATTAAAGGAGCTATTTTCTTTGCCAATAATTTTCTGAAGTCTTCATGTGACTAAGATCTTTGCTGGAATAACAACTTTCTTCACCCTTGCAACTCTTTTCCTTTTAGCTTGAATCTGCAGTGAATGCACAACCCTATTTTTGTGTCTACACACTGAGTTACACTAGAGATTATTAGAGAGACAAGGTTGGAGAGGTAATGCCTTTCATTGAATCAACTTCTGTTGAAGAAAGACACAAGCTTTTGAGTTCACACAGAGCTCTTCTTCAGATCATTATTGTGATTTCACGAATGCATCCTTATGACTTCACTGCAATGTAAAAGAGAAATCTGCCGCATGGACCTGATCTTACTCTTGCAGAAGTCAGTAAGAGTTTTGCCACTGACTTCAGCAGAAGCAGGGCTGGGCCCTGTGTGATGTGACATGGTGTTGCTGAGAATATATGGCGCCAAATTGTGCTCTCGGTTAAACTGATGGAAATCTATAGTAACGTCACTGAAATCATAACATCAGAGAGCAGTGGTGCTCATGGTAATGGTTTACTGATTTTACATCAGTGTAAGTATGATAAGAATTTAGCCCCACTATAGATTCAGAGGAGATACAACCTTCTAGGTCAAATTCTGCTTTCAGTTACATGAGTTGTAGCCATATAAATAAGGGCTGGACTGCATCCTAATGGTGAATTCTACCATTGTTTGTGTACACAGGGTCTTACTGAATTAAATGGGAGATGTTCATGCACATCTTACAGCAGAACTTGGCCCTAATAAGTTAGCAAGCAAAGTGACTAAACATATGAATAGTGTCTGGTTATTTAAAAACAATAAATTGTAAAGTTGCCATTAGTATCAGCTTTAAATAAAGCTGAAGCAAGCTGTTATCCTTGGCAAGACTGTGCATTAATGTTGTATGTTTTAACTTATTTAGCTTGCTAGAAGTCCTAAGGTTTGCCCCCAGGATAAATACTACCTGTGATAATGAACAGATCTATTATCACTGCAATTCTTTTTAAAAGGGCTCAGTCAAATGGTTGAGGAAAATCAATCTTTTGTTCAACTGAATCTGGTTATATGGGGCAGTGATTAAAATGGACAAAAATGACTACGTTTGGAAGCTTTTTCTATTAAAACAGAAAATAAAACAGCCTCCCCTCTCCCCCCCAGCATGGGCTAGTTAATACAATTGCTAAAAGAATAAAAAGATAGATGGAAGATTGCCATACTCTCAATCGGGCCACATAATACTTCACAGCAGTGAGGGTTTTTTTAATTGAGTGAGACAAATAAGTATTGATGATGACTCTTTTTAATTCTTCTCTACTCAGTATTTAAGCAGTTAGGGGCATGCCTTTCCCAAGCCATTTACTACTGGAAGAGAGCTAGATCTTCAGGCAAATTTTAAGAAAAAAAAAAATCCAGAGGAAAAAAAACCTACAGAAAGATTTAACCTTCATATGTCGCTTGTAAGATCTTTGAGAAATTCTACCACACAATAAAAATGAAGTGTGTGTATGTGCATGTGTGTGTGACATAAATGGCAGAGCTATACGATAACTTGCATTCATTATACTCATTGCTCACCTGTGCTCTGCCCACCTATCCAGCTCTTCCTGAACTACTTCTAAAACCCCAAACCTCTTACTAGCATCAAAAAGCTGACATTTTTAACCTTCCCTTTGATGTTTGTCTCAGGTTACTAACAATAATTGTCACTCAAAAGATGCCAGATCAAATACAATCACGGCTTATCGCTGTACAGGTTTGCCTTAAACAGACAAATGCCAGCAGGCCAAAATTCTGGCCCACCTGAAGCCAGTGGGGTTTGCATGGAGTGTAAATCAAGGCAGAATTTAGCCCAGGAAATTCTGACGGGAACTTGTCTTGTAAAGAAAAAAACAAAGCAAAAGCAAAATGGTGTCTGGTTGGAGTAGAATGCCTGCCTCAGTCTTGAACTGTAAGAATCTGGATGGTTTAATTCACATCAATAGAGGAACCTTTTTAACAGTCTGGCAAGACCAAGTTCTGCCCTTTGTTACATCTGAGATTAATTCTAAGATCTTTAGAGCAGAGACTGTTTTATACACTACGTTTGTGCAGGGCTAATACAATGAGTACCCCATTTTGATTGGAGCCTCTAGGCATTACAATAATGCAAATAAAAATAAACCATGCCCAGCTAGTGGGGTACAGGAGCCCCATACAGCTGTGCTCTATGGCACACAGGAGTGGAAGATGCCTTGCATGCATTCTAGGGTGCAGGCTGCCTCTATACAACACCACTACATTGAATCTGCTACAGCCAGGGCCTTCCAAGCTTGTAATTGTGTGTGGATGAAAGGGTGGGTTGAGGATGCGCTCCATTATGCTAATTCACCCTGAGAAACCATGCCAGTTGGACCGACAGTAAGCAGGCATTTAGGACACCAATGGCATGATCCAGAGCAAATGGAAGTCAATGAGAATCTGTCCAATGACTTCAAGGGGCTTTGGAATCAGCACACAAAGGTCCCAAGAGCCATTGTTTCAACAGAGGAATTGTGTATATAAATTTGCCCATTTAGGGAGTTAATGTCTCTATCAAAACATTGTAACCAGTTAGACTACGTATTATGGATTAATTGGTTGCCAAATGTCAGTTGGCAGGGATAAATAAAGCCCGTTCATCAAACTTTTTTTTGGAACATAAATTTGCTCATGTTCTGAGATAATCTATGCTAATTTTAATCCAGACTATATTTTTATAAACAAGTGAAATCTCCCGCATTTTATTGTAACGATGGAACTGCTGGCAGGCCATGCAGTTGTGAATGAGGGCTGTATGTTAACATGAAGCAGTTTGTTACGTTATGGATCAAATAATTCATTTAAAAAGTTCTTCTCCCATCTCTTCCAAGACCACCTATAGTGCATTCTAACGTGCGCTTTCTCTCAACTAATCTCTTTTCACTTGCTTTTAACACTGCTGGAGATTAATAGTGATCAGCAATCTATATTTCAGTTTTCTCTTTTGTTAAGTGAAATTAGCACTGATGAAGTGCACCAGATCAATAGCACTATATGCAAATGATCCCTGGATAGCCAAGCAAGGGGCACATGTAGTCAAAGGCAGTATAGACTTTCATTTGGAAGTCTTATGCTGGGTCTATACTGATGGCGGCAAGTCGCTGTCAGATCGATGTCTCTGGATCAACTTAGTGGTCTGTGTAGACCTGCTCAGTCGATCCAGAAATCGACGGAGGAAAACCACCCCCGTAAGTGGCGTAGCGTTGTGTCAACAGGAATGCTGTTCCTGTCGACGCAACGCAGTGTAGACAGCGCGTGGAACAGACACAGCGAAGTTGACAGGAAATAAGCAAGTGTTTTACATCACTTGTGTATCTCCCATCGACTGCCACCAAATCCGGAAGGTAAGTGTAGACCAGGCCTTAGTTCTTCCATAGGGAAGTCTTAACTGCCAGTGTGTCTTAGTTATGCCATACAAAACACCTGTGAAAAGATGGTTCTGGCTTATTCAGTGTGTGTCAATAGTCCTTCCATATGACATCAACTGACCCTTCTGAGGCCCGATCTACGCTTACCTTTCCCTTCGACGCAGCGCTACGCCACTTACCGGGATGGTTTTCCTGCGTTGCTTGCTGGATCGACTGAGCGAGTCTACACAGACCGCTCAGTTGATCCAGAGCAATCGATCTGACAGTGGCGAATTTTCCGCCGTCAGTGTAGACCCAGCCTTAGATTAATTTTGGGTCCAACTGTGCCAACTTTACTGAAATTGAAATCAAAATCTAATAACTAGAACGGAATCACTGAATTTGAAGTGATAGCACTAAGGGCCACATTCTGATACCCTTTCTCATGTTAAGTACTCCAGGATTTCCATTAGACTAGTCATCAAATAAGGTATTGATCTATGTGAATCTGGTTGGCACCGTCAAGTCTTTGTATCTGTATTGGAGGACTTATCCCAAGGCATTGAGGTGCTCTGCTCCCCCATCCATACTTTAAAAAGTTTCACTCCTAGGGAAGATTCCGATACTCTGACTTACATTGGATAGCACCTTTCTAACTTACGTTGAATAGCACCTTTCCCCATAAGCAGTCTCCTTGAAATTAATGGTCTAGTCGTGGAGTAAGTTGCTAATCAATGAGTGTAAGGGTGTCAGAATCTGGCAGTAGTTACTGTGGTTAGTTTGAATTTAGTACGAAAGACCTAATAAATCCATTGTAAAAGTTTCTGTCCTAACTTTATTTAAGAGCTGTATGACAATATGGTTGAACATGCAGATATCATATTACCTTTAAACTTCTTTAATGCCATATGTATAAAGGAATGGCAAACTGTTCTTCTGTTGCCTTTGATTTCTGAGCAAGATATGAAGCAGTATTCCAGTTCCAAAGGGGCTGTGAAGAAAGAAGACGCTTGCTAAGCTGTGGTTCACAATATAACAAATGGACTGCCTTAGGTGTATATACCAGCTGACATTGTGATGTGGGAGAGAAATGGTTTATGAATTGCTCAGAATTATAGGGCCGATAGCTAAGCTCAAGTGGTTACCAGTCAAACACATGCATCTTAATGGAAATCATCTGGAGGATTTCACAGTGGAACTGCCTATTGCATCTGTATTGCAAGGGTACACCTGATATGTGAGAGTCTGCAATTTTCTTTCTTTGACAATATTGATGTTAATCAGTTTTCAGGGCTAAGGGGGTATATTTAATGGTAGCTGAAATGCCTAATACCTTCTCATCTGCCAGCTGGTTATTGCATACAGTGCCTTCAACCCATCCATTAAGATTAACTAAAAATTATTCTCTCCAGTTTCTGTTCCAGAAGAATAATGGAGATATATAATCCTTGGAAAGACTTATTCTTTCACCCCTCCTCCAGTGATCTTGAAGAAGGGCATGAACTTAAAGACGGCTTGATTTGGGAAGTGATGGTGGCCTTGACTTCAAAAAGCTCCTCTTTTCCACATTTCACGTGCAAGCATATTTCTAGAAATGGATGAGAGGAGTCACTCATCAGCTGGGATCCCAGTTTTCCATGATACTCCATCCACCCAATTTCTCTAATAAAAATACATGAAAATACCAGTTTTTCCACAATTAAAATGAAACACTGAACTTTAGTTACCTCTATATTTTGTTGCTAAGGAATCAGTTGAACACAACGGTTTATTGATATATTTACAATTTTTAAGAAAGTTTGAAGCCTACCAGTGCGATGAATAATTATAATAAAATAAAATTAATAGAATTGCAATTTGTATTTCTTACATAACAAATACTTCTATGTCCATATTCTATATCTTCAGAAAATTGAGTTTTTTAAATGTACAAAAATGCTGGAATGATTCAGTCACAGTGAACTGTTTCTTTACTGTTGTCAATGGCCCTGCTGTTTCAGCCTCTTGGGTTGTTCTTTTTTTTACCCCTCTATTCAGTTTGTTAAGCATTTCCCATGTGTTCTACAATTGTATGCCTTCAAATGCAATCTACAGCTTTGCTGCTTTCAGAACAGCACATTTCCATCCATGTGAAATTTGTCCTTGCCAAACTCAGTGATGCAATCATTCAGGGTGATTTTTAAAAATTTTTGGCACCTTTTCATAACTTTAATTACTCATGTCTGGAGGCTGACGTGAAATTTGAGATGCATTAAAACATGAACCCCAATACACTGTTGAGTAAGTCCTATACGCCAGAAGTGGTTTATTGGCGTAGGTTTAGATATGTACATTTAAAGTGCATTCAAAAATCAACTATAAGAAGGGGAGACTGCATGCATTGAATAAGTGACACTGGTACTTCCAGTAACATTTAGTTAATATGTTTTTGTTTTTTCACAAATTGTAAAAACTAAAGATGCTCTGCAAAAAGGCAAATTCCATGTTTTTCAGTGGTGAACAGACTTCTTGGATCCCTGCTCATTAGGGAACAGTGTGGTAAAATCAGAAGTGCTGCTTAGTTGAAAATGAGTTTCAGCCCAGAGAGTGATCCCACCTGACATCAGTCTCTCTCTGAGCCAGGCTCCACCTGGCCCCAATATGTCTATGTTTATACAGCATCTCTTTAAATAAATACAGTTGCCACTGTGATGTTCAGAAGCCTCTCAACGCGCCCAGCAGTGCTACTTTATCTTTTTCTTTCATGGAACGCGGCCTGAAAACACCATCTCTTGACTGTCTCAGATGAGGGTTTATCTCCGTCTGCTCCTTATCCCTCTGAAGTAGATAAACAGACTATCATGCTACTTACAGACACTTTTGGGTGACACTTCAATATGTGAGGTACTTTGGGCACATTAAAATATCATAGCATGATTTTTGATAAAAGTAAAAAGAGGCCCTTGGGTCCTCCTCAAAATTTCCCCATCTCACGGTTGCGTCACACTCTGTGTAGTGGATAGCTGCCATTCTCCACTGCAGATGCATTAATGTTCCAGTGATGATGTAAGTATTTCAGCCCCAATAGACTCAGACTAAAAGGGACCATTATGATCAGCTAGTCTGATCTCCTGCACAACACAGGCCACAGAACTTCACCCATCCACTCCTGTAATAGACCCCTAACCTATGACTGAATTATTGATGTCCTCAAATAATGATTTAAAGATTTCAAGGTACAGAGAATCCACCAGCAAGTGACCTGTGCCCAATGCTGCGGAGGAAGGCAATCCCCCCCTTCCCCCCCTCCACGGTGTCTGCCAATCTGCCCTAAGGGAAAATTCCTTCCCGACCCCAAATAGGGGGGTCAGTTAAACCCTGAGCATGTGGGCAAGACTCACCACCCAGCTATCTGAGAGAGAATCTGCTGTAGTAACTCGGAACCCACCACATCTAACATCCCGTCATAGGCCATTGGGCATATTTACTGCTAGTAATCTAAGATCAGTCAGTTGCCAAATTAGGCTGTTCCATCATACCATCCCCTCCATAAATTTATCAAACTCAGTCTTGAAGCTAGCTAGGTTTCTTCCTCCCATGGGTCCCAATCCAGCAGCCACTTTCGCACATGCTTAACTTCAAGCATATGAGTCATCCCATTGAGCTCAATGGCCACGTGCCAGGTTTTGAAGCGCTCTGAAGTATGCGGCATTCTGAAGTACTTATTGGTGGAGAACTCTGGATTCCATTGGGCTGAAGGGAACGCAGGATATGTAACATTAATACCTGCTTCCTTTGATTGCCAACCTATCCTAAAGAACATATTTTTTAATAGAAAATGCCTTGGTAATTTAACTACTTTTCGGTGCTGTTGGGAAACTCTGGAACTATAATTGAGGAAAGACCCGGAGTATTTAATGTTATCGGTGTGATTGATCTGGTTACTCTTCCATAGAATGGCAACTGATTAAATCAACACATGGGACTGGGAAAATTAAGTCAGGCCCTTAATGGTGTTTTGATATTCTCAAGTTTAGTAATGCTTATACCTTTGGAACGTGAAAAGACTGTCTATTTCAAGTCTTCCAGGAGGTCGCCTGGAGCCCATATGAAAATTATTAAATGTTGCTTATAATGGAACCCAATATCCTTGGAATATGAGAGCAGCAGTTGAATGGAAACTTCAGCAATTACCATATTCATGTTTCATGCTAAAATATTTTTGAGATCAAGTTTTCTCTTATTAAAACAATGGTAATAAAAAATAACAAAATTACTCTTTGTAAAACAAATAGAGCTTATTTGTATTTGAGAGAGGTTTTTCACTGAAATCTTTATTTTGAAAGGGTAATACATTGCAGATTTCTTTGTTGCACTACTTTGATTCATTCATTAAAATGTTTTTAATTTTAGCATGTTGTAAAGGACCAGAAAAAGCATTTTAGTTACATAAATACGGACTCTGTGGACTCAACAGTAATACAGCGCATTTGGAAAGCTGTCAGTTATTCTGAAAATATACAAAGACCAAACCAGTCAGAATTTTCCATATATTGTAAACATCCTTACAGTATGGGTATATATATCCTCTCTTTGATTCATTGCGTGCCAGATTTCCTAGTAAAGAGAGAGATTTTAAATTTAGCAAGACGCTTAAAGGCAGTGACAGCCAAAAAAGAAAAGAGCTTATGAAGTTCTAGGAAATTATATACAGGGAAGACCCTACATTGATATTAATAAAAATACTAAAAAATATTATCTTACTTTTATACAACATTTTTATCCCAAAAGTTCTCCTGAGGCTTTGCACATTTAAGACAATTTTATGCAGTCTGTAAGGATGGAATCGCTTTATTTAGCTAGTCTGAGCAAAATGGGACAGCTGTTCTGAGCACACAGCAGTATTTTACAATAGTTTAAGACAGGAAGTGAAGATTGCCATGTTCAGCTGCTGAGGCTGCATGTAGTTTCGGAAGACAGAATCTTTTAAATGTTTCAAGACTAGATTCTAAATGGAACCCTTTTCATATTTCCACTGTAATGCTTTGCCTCGAGGATGTTTTTGGAATATAAGAACAAAGGAATTGCCATAACAGATCAGATCTATGGGCCATATGATCAAGTACTTTGTCTCTGATTAAGAGAAAGTAAAAGAAACCATCTAGTGGACAGTGATGGAATAACTTGCATTTACTGCTGTGGGCTAGACGATAGCATGTGCCTAAAAACAAGAGTGTTTATAATCCTTGCAATGTTTATAATCCTACCTGTAAAGTGAAGAGTCACACCTGTGCTAAACTCCAGCCAATTCACAAGTGAGGAACTGGTCTTGTGAGTCCCATACCAGGTATATAAGCCTCAAAGGTGGAACAGCAGTTCATCCTGATCAACGTGACTCCAGGGCTTGGAACTCACTTAGAGTGGCAACAGACTCCCTAAGCCTTAGCCTTCTTCCGACCCGCTGTTGCTCCAGACCTGCTCCTATTCTTGCTCCTGCACTGCTCCAGCCCTGTTCCTAGTTGTGCTCCAGCCTTGCTCCAACTCTACCCAGGACTCCAGATTCTGGCGCCAACCACTAAGCCTGACTGCTTCAATTCTTACCACTAGGACTGCCTATCCCATCACAGTTTCTGACACTGCCTAATGTTACTGCTGATCATCTTCTTATTCAGATACAAGTTTAAACTCTGTTTCTCAATCCTGTTAATCTCTCAGTCCCAGTTCTATCTTGTGGCAGTGAGTTCCATAGGATGTTTGCGTGTAAGAATACTTTATTTCATTTGGCGAGAGGTTAAACAGGAGCACCTAATTTATCTTCTCTACACTGTTCGTTACTTTGTGTACTTCTTTCATATCCCTGCTTAACCATTGCCTTTCAAAATAGGTGAGATGGAGGGAGATGGGCTTCTTGGATGGCCGTTGGGAAAGAATCCTGAGACAGCTTGGAAGGTGTGTGTGGCGGGGGGGATGGGAGGGATAGCTTCACAGGGCTTGGTGGGAGGGGAGAATGCCTGGGGCACACTTGGGATCCTCGGGAAAGGGCGTGTAAGGTAGTGCCCACCCCCACATTCTTCCGCTCCCAGCTGTGGGGCACTAGGGCAGCCACTTACTGTGGCTTCCTTCCCCCCCTCCACTTTCTCTCTCCTCTCCTCCCACCTAGCTGCTTCATGCCAACCATGGAGAAGCAAGAGAGTTGGGGAAGAGAAGCTTTCTGAAAAGCTGGTAGCATTGCAGTCCTCTGTGGTTGAAGGAAGAGCTTCAGGTGAACTTCTGCAGTCTCCCTGCAGGATTCAGTGTTCAGCAGGGCTGAGGGGCATGCATAGATGCTGCAGGCACAAGTGCCATGGGAAATGTGTGCCCTGGACAGGCTGGTGAGTGGAAAGTTTACATTAAAAACCCAAAAATTAATTTAGAATTTTTTTATCCTGAAAACATTTTTTTTTCTTTTAAAAAGTGTCATTCTCCCTTTAAACTAGGTGTAAAATGTGTTGTTTTTACATTCATTCAGGCAAATCAAATCACTCAGGTAAAACTTCTTTTGGAAGCCCTTACTCAGTTCTCCCTATTCAGGCAAAGATCCCAGTGCCTTCAATGCCAGGTTTTTCTGAGTAAGGACTTCAGGATTTGGCTGATGCTGAAGAACTAACATTAACTTTAACTGGAATAAAACCCTGCAAGTATGTAGGGTTCTAAAAAGGATCATTTTTAGCTGGCCTGGAGGGGACATGTTGTAAATATGATTTAAACATGTTTCCCTGCTACTACTGTCTGATCTTATCATCAGATGTTACTGTGGAATTTGTCCATGAACACCCTGGAAAGGCCAACAGCTTGAGAACATTAGCTTACACTGTGAGAAAATACCTCTAACTCGCTTCGTCTGGCCTGGAAAGCTGCATTAACAAATATACTGTAAAAAGGGAAACATAAATATTACAAATGCAGTCTCCCCCTCTCATGTTGCTTGCAACTAAAAGGTTTAGTCCTGCTCATCAACTCATTGGTCTTTGACAATGTGGCATTTTTTCTACCTCTGCCTCTTCTGAGGATCTTTAAGTTTTGAGCTATCCTTCTGACACTAACTTTAACAACACATCTCTGAGTTCAATCATTGTGCAGAATGCTATTACAACAGAACATGAAAAATCCTGTCCAAATTTGTAATAGTTAAGAATCAAGTATCAATCTATGGTATCATCTGTCAATGTACAGATCGCTGTAGAAACTAGCTAACCTTTTCAAGGGAATTTGCTTTTCTGCATAACGTGCAGCATATCACACTGTATGTAGACCCTGTAGCTGCTGGGTGTTGATTTTTTGTGTGTGCTGTCCTCAGCAAGTCAACATTAGAAAACAAGTGGTGTAGCACTCGTAAATATTTGAATGGCGTCATGGGCTGAAAACTGAATTTCAGACTCGGGCAAAGTCAGAAAATGTTGCTTGAGTAAGGGCTGCAGGAATGGCCCCTGTGTCTCTTAGTAAAACTCATTTAGGAGTTTTCTAAATGTAGAAGCATCACATGCTCAAACAGGGAGGAGGCTGGAAAATGACATCATAGTTTCTTGCATTGTAAAGATGTTTAAAATGAACATAGAAAATGAAGTAAACTAGCTAGTAATTGGGGAAATGTGGATCATTAAAACACGCTGACAAGATCACATGCACGCTCTTACTTTAAAGGGCTTAAGGCCAGATTTGTAAAGATATTTCAGTGTGTAACTTCCATTGAAATCTGGCCCTTAGTATCTTATGGAAGAAAGCTGGGAAGAGCCACTGTAGTTACAGTGATTAGTCATCAGGACCTTTGTTAGAAGAATTACATACCTGTGGATGGTAGTCAGACAGACAGGCATTTTTGCAGATTTGTGGGGCCATGATGGCCTTATTTACATTTATTTTTTCCTATCTTGTCTGAACTATATTTAGCTTCTTTACATTTTCTTTCTTCCCTAATATATGGGACTGGCGGCTGTATATAATTGCTGATTGTGACTTCTCATGGGAAAGTTTCTCGAATTGTACTTAGGTGCCGAAGCACTGATGTGACCTATGATCACACATATCACTGCCAGATGTTCCATGTCCTGCCGTGATACACAGATTGTGCACAGAACCATGTTACTCATGTTTGTGGGTAACTTGAAATAAAGCTCTGGTGAGGCAAAGGGAGATTAGTGGAGAGAAATTGTGACTTCATTCTTCCTGATTCTTTATATTTTGGAGGACATCTGACATGTGACCACATTCATTCAGATGGTCACCCTCCCATGGGATATATGCTATACATCAAGCTATTTTGTTGCTTAGCTGTGTGTCTTAGGTGTTTCATTAGCATCCACTACTGTAACATCTAAATCATGGTGCTGCTGAAAACCTGCCTACTTAGCTTCCGGGTGAAGATGCTTCGTCAGGCCGTGCAGCATGGTGAATAGAGTACTGCCTGGAACTCAGGAGACCTGGATTCTATTCCTGGCTTTGCCATTGGCATGGTGGGTGATCTGGGGCAGGCCACATCACTGCCCCGTGTCTCGGTTTCCTCATCTGTCAAACTGGCCTCTTTTGTAAAGCATTATGAGATCTATTGATGAAAGCATGCTGCAGAAGAGCTAGGTGTTAGTGATGTATTTATTATTGATACAAACCGTTCCAGGATTTTCATGGTTTACTGCATGTAGAGTTGAGAAATCACGTTTCCGATAACAGAAGGAATTTCTCTAGACAATGGAGAAAGGACTTGGAAAATTCTTATCAGAGTACAGCCAGGTATAAAACAGAACTAGGTTTATTTCTGTGTTAAGGTTAATAAGCTCCCTTAATGCTGAAAATTTTCACACATGTCTGTGCTGGTGTTTAGGCTGGGAAAGATACACAGATATATCCGACTTTGCTTTCACTAATGCAGGGCTCTCTATCCAGGTAGAAGGGTGTGACTGCCTCCTTTGCAGCTCATACTAGACAGAACAGGGCTGCCATACGGAGGCAGCATAAAACCTAACATAAAATAGATAGACTTCCTCTTTAATAAATCCTTAACAAGACTGACATTCCACAAACACCCCTTCTGCCTGTCTTCCTGTCCCACACAACAAACACAATCAACCCACCAAGCTGAGTTTCTTTATACTGAGAAGGGTGAAGACCCATTGACCCCATGAAAATCTACTAGAGACTTTACTGTTGCTAACTGGTTGTACCTGGAAGATGATGAGATATTCTGGTAATGAGTGGCAGTATACAAACCTGAACTGAATAGAGTTGAGTGATGTGGGAACAGACAAACATTTTTTTTGCGTGTTTGTACCATCTTATAGCCTCAAACTGCAAAGCCAGGGAAGCCACGCGGAGGCTCCATCACCAGAATTATGGGAAATGTTTCTCAAAGTTGGTATGTTTCGATTTAGAGAAATGAATTATGCATACGGGAAGGGTCTGGATAAGGTAAAGCATAAGCATCAGATATGATTAAAAATATATGTGAACATACATGACCCGAAGCTATGTGAAGTACAATAGTTAAAAGAAAAGTCTTTAAAAATTCCATCAATGAAGTCTTTAATTTTTATGGAAAACATGTTAAGGTAGCACTGTCTTGTATGGGCATAAATAGAAGTCTCCTTGTGATGAGGGTATGACAATAGGGTGGACTGGAAATATTTTGTATTATCTCAGCTGCTGCTTATTTTCCATATTGATAGTCACTGCTGATATACACTCTGCGTTAGCGCACCTTTCCCATGTGACTGTGCCAAGAAACAAAAATGAGGTGCAACCAGAACAGAGTAAAGAAGACGCCACTTCTTTTCAGATGCAGTAGCCTTATTATTATTATTATAATAAGCAGCCTCCAATATAGCTAAATAATCTGCAAGTCACTGACCACTCTAAAACATTTCACTTCCTGTACTTCATATTAACACATAGGGGTCTGAGTCGCGTCTCACTTTTTGTTAGTGTAATCAACTCTGTTGAACTCAATGAAGTTGCACTGGACTAAAACCTGTAAGTAAGAAAAGAATAAGGCACATGATCTTTTCACTGGAGTCCTCAAGGTATTTTTTCCTCCCAAGAAAGAGCAATCACAAGAAATGGTAATGGTAAGAAAATTACAGATATGTGTGATGTACAATTAAGAGCAAGGGCCACGTAAAAATTATTACTTCCATAAAGACATCCATCCTGATTCCCACTTACACTAGAGCTACTTGACACCACTCTACCTCTATAAATGGGCTTTAAAGAGAAAGTACATTTCATTTTAGTTTGACTTTCAGAGAGGGGCTACATCTACCCTGCAGCTGGGAGTGAGCCTTCCATTCCAGACAGATGGACTCGTGCTAGTGGTGCGTGAGCTAGTACACTAAAAAATAGCACTGTGGACATTGCTGCTCAGGATGCAGCTCAGGCTCTCAAGCCCACTCGACCCCTAAGGGTTGAGATCTCAAGCTGCCACGTTCATACTGCTATCTTTAGCATACCAGCTCAAGCCCCGCTAGTGCATGTCAGTCCACCTGGCCCTGGGAGGCTTGCTTACAGCTGCAGTGTAGCCATATCCAGAGAGGTGAAAAGAGTTCTCAGTGACCTTGAGAATCGGGACCATTAGCTGTAGTTACCTACACTTTCTGACTCAGAAAATGCATATGGTAGGATTATTTTTTTGTTTTAAAACAGAGCCTACCTCTAAAATATACGTCATAGTCTCTCACATGCTCTATGTTCATATTCATTAGTCCAGATTCATGTGAGGCATCCCTGCTGCACCCCTACTGTTGATAGCACTGAGACATAAACATGCTTAATTTTGCCTGCTGTTTTTCTGATTATTTGAATTCCAAGTAGGAAAACGGCACTTTGACCCTTAATCTCCACTTTAAATTGAATCTGAAGTCTATATATTTCCCTTCTTGACTGTATGAAAAAGGAGGTTTGTCAGAGACATCTTATAACATTGAGGCTGCGAGGTATCGTTTATTAATTAAAAAAGTTTTCTGAAGAAGTTCTGATTCAGTTATATAGTTGGGGACAAACATGGAAAAGAAAGGCACATTGTTCCAGCACACAAAGGTAGGCTATCAATTTTCATAAATCTGCATTCCCAAGACAACTGTTCAAGTCTGGTGAAAGGTCCATTTCTTTGAACCTACATACCAGAAAGCTTTTATTCCCCCGCTCCTGAGCAGACAGAAGAATACAGGTTAAGTATCTGACCAATGTAAAGTTTTTAACTGACCCTGTGAAAATAATTGATCTTAATTTAATGATGCCAGGTACCATATAATCCAAGAAAAAAATAGAAGGAAAAAGCATCTAGATGTTACGTATGGAGCCAGACAACAATTTGAAAAATTTAATGTCTCTGTTTTCTAAGATTAGCTTTTAAACTTATCTATTCTCCATTCCTGGATGCTATAATTAAGGATCTGGAGGACTGAAAAGTGCTTATTCTTTCCCTCAATAGCTCATACCGACATTCTAAATATGAATACGCTGCCCAGACTAAATGTTATGTTTCGGATTATTCTGATTGCTGTTTTCTCATATTTGAAGTTATCAATATTTAGACAAAGTAGGAAAAAAGATAGGGAAGGGCTGATGTCTGTTATCTAGTACCGCAATTTAAAGCTCTCTTCTTCTGGTACCACCAAAACCTTTGACAGCATTGGATCATTTGGCCATTTATAATGTAGATTTGACATTTTTTCACATTAATTTCTGAATGTTTTAAAGCCTAAATATTTCTGACTTGGGTTTTAAGATATATTAGGTGTCCTTTCCATCTTCTTTCCATTGCTATTTATTTATTTGGGTTACGATAGCTCCTAGAAGCCTAAAGTGAAGTTGGGGCCTCTTTGTACTAAGCGTTGTATGCATACAACAAGAGGCAGTGCCTAATCTGAGGAGTTTACAGTCTGAATAGATGAGGCAGACAAAGAGCAGAAGGAAGTATTACTACGTACATTGTAAAGTCTTTGGGGACAGGTATTGTCTTTTTGTTCTGTGTTTCTGCAATGTCTAGTCATGAGGGTTCTGGCCCATGACCGGCACTCCTAGGTGATATTACAATACCATTAATTATGAATTATAACTTATATTATTATCTTCATTTTGCACATGGGGAACCAAGGCTCAGCCTTGCTCAGTGTCACTCAGGATGTTTGTGACAAAATTGGAGTAGAACGCAGATCTTCCTTTGTGTGAGGGATGGGCGGTGGTAGGGGTTCAGAGATAGAAACGGGGACAGGGTGGTGAATTTCATTCTTGTTTTGCAGTGCTCTGAAGTTTCCTAGAGATGTTCAGATTCTGTATTCACTTGATCTCTGCATGAAGTTGATTCCATAACCAGAGCCCCTCCACTGAGATTAGGCTATCTTTACCCACCTGCAAACTATGCTTCACAAGTGGTCCCATGTAAGTGAATGGGACTCTTTTTGTGGAGTATGGTGTTACCCTGATTCGTTCTGGGTACCAAAGTCTGGACCAATGTGAGCAGCTGGGCCAAAGGAGTTACTTTTGGTAGAAGAATGAAAATATTAAAGGATTTTGGCTTGTGGTAGAAACCCATCATAAGCTAAGGGCTGGTCTACACACAGATTTTATACTAGAATAACTATTTTGGTTAAGGCGTAATTTATTTTACTGAAATAGTTATACCCATAGCATTCCTAGTGTGGCTGCAGTTATATCAGTATAAAGGTGCTTATATCTGCATCACTTTATTCCTCTTCCCATATTAGAACAGGCTCTCCCAATATAAGGACATTTATATCAATGTAGCTCCATCCACACAAGGGTAGGGTACTGCTTTCAATATACCAGCATGTTAAAGTAGTACAACATTTGTGTGTAGAGAAGGTACAAGTTCAAATGCCTCTATTGTGTTAAAACTCCTGCGTTAGCTTTCTTACGTATTGCTGGTTCTTTTTCCAAAGTTGGTCAGAATGAGCTTCTACATTCCTCATTTCTAGCTGCATCACTGTAACAGGAGGAAAGCTAATACTCCCACACTGGGTTTTACAGATAGTTTACAGAAATCTGGGAAGATTTAGCCATGGAAAACATGACCAGTCTGACATGACTCGTAGGATAGCTATTTGGCTATGTGGCTACCTTTTATTACTTGTACTGGAAGAAGCATGTGGCTTAAGAAAGCATCGTCTTTTTCTCCTTACTGAAACCTTATTGACCTCTTCCTGCTTTGTTTGTTTTGGATTCTCTGCCAATTTTAAAGCATATTGGATGCTTGGACCCTGCTGTTCTTGTGTATTTAGATGTTTGTGACCCATGTGAGTGGGCCCAAATCCTCTGCCTGGTGCCTGGCCTGAATAACTGGGACAGATGCTGAACAGATGAGTGGAGGGCAGGGGATGAAGGAATCCACCCTTCGAGTTTGGAACAGCAGCACTCCCAGCTGAGGACTAAGGGAGGATCTGAGGTGCACTAGACCCATCCATTCTGGGCCAGTCCTGTCATTGACTGTTCATGCCCTGTACCCTCCTCCAGAAATGTATGCATAGGGGAAACTTTCTACACATGAGCAAGAAAAGAGCTACAAGGATGATTTGAGATCTGGAAAACCTGGTTGCAGTGACAGATTTAAGCAGCTCCATCAATTTAAAGATTAAAATGTGACTTGATCATGGGCTATAAGTTCCTACATGAAGAATTTTAATTTAGCAGGCAAAAGCCTAATGGGATACAGGGCCTGGAAGCTGAAGCTAGAAATAAGGCACCCCATTTTAACAGTGAGAGTAGTTAACCATTAGAACAATTTACCAAGGGATGTGGTAGATTGTCGATCACTTAGACTCTTTAAAGTAAGCTCTAGGGTATGTCTGCACAGCCTGTGTCAGCGAGGCCCCCCCGCCCTGAGGCATCAGAACCTGAGATCCAGCCGGAGCCGCAACTTCACGATCACCGCCTACACAGTTATTTTTAGAGCGTTGCCGTGAGCGCCTCCTCTGGAATCAGGTGTTATGGAGCACGCCCTTTGTTTAAGTGGTAACTTCTTATACTTTTTTTTATAAATAATTTTAATGGAATTGTATTTTATTCATCATTATCTATGCTAATTATTTATATAGGGTTTTTTTCTTGAACACATTTTATTTTTATGACGGTAATTGGGGTTGTTAAAACAACGTCTGCTGCTAGGAGGGGACAGTGTAAAAATATGCCCCTTAGCAGTGAAAAACGTTATCAGTCACCGTTATCTATTGTTGTTCCCATCCCTGTTGTCTATGTGCAGCTGCAAGCATTCCTGTTGTGAATTTTGTTTTGTTATGTGCCGGGGTATGAAGAAACTGAAACATCTGTGAGGTTATTCAGTTATTTCTGCCAACTGGAAGATGTCATGCTACAGGGGTCAAAATAGCCAAGCAAGCAACTGAAACCATGGTAGGCCTGTAGGACAGTGGTCAGGCAACTCATATTGCACTGTGCCTTTAACACCCACAAAGCCAAGTCTGTTGACCTGGGCTGGGAGGTTCGCTGCTGGAGGCTGCCACAGGCTGTGTCAACATAACTCTGACATCTTCCTAAAAGACACCCTCTAGCTCAGAAAGCAATTATGGTCTTCATGCAGGAATTGCTGGTGAGGTTCTGTGGTGGGCTGCGTCATTCATGAGGGCAGAGGATCTGACGATCCCTCTGGCCTTAAAGTCTATGGATCTGTGAGGTGTTCATCGAGTGCAACAGGATGACTCGTGTAAAGTTAAGCACGTGCAGAAGCGATTGCAGTTGGTTGGGTTCTTAGGGACCGGATTGAGTTTCCTAAAAAAATTGGACTTTAGATTAAACAAAATCAGTCGGTAATTCCTCTCACTCCCCGCTGATATTTATTTTACCACATGCAAATACAGGGAGTATTGAGGAATAATTTGATTTCTTACTACTCAGAAAGAATACACAAGCATCAATACGTGCTGTATACGTGAGAGAGAACCCTCTGTGAGGATTACTACATTTCTGCAATAATGTACAGTGATACTTGGGTTATTTTGCATTTACTGTTAACATTTGTTCCATTTAGTCCCCTTTCCAGACAGCTTAGGAAAGTGCAGCTAAGTCTGAGAGTGAGGAGCACTAGAAAAGAAAACGTACTAAGCATACGGAAGTGTTTTCTCTTGGCCTGTGGTTTCTTCCTAGCAGTGTTTGGTTGAAAGGGGAATGAACCGTTGGCATCATATAGTCTGTGCTTGGTGCTAATTTCCTTGCTATATTGTCTAGATATGTAAGAACATAAGAGTGGCCATACTGGGTCAGACCAGTGGTCCATCTTGCCCAGTATCCTGTCTTTTGACAGTGACCAATGCCAGGTGCTTCAGAGGGAATGAACAGAACAGGTGATCATCAAGTCATCCATCTGCTGTTGCCCATTCCTAGCTTCTGGCAAACAGAGGCTGGGGACACGTCAGAGCATAGTTGTGATGTGGTGGGGGATGCGCACATTTGGAATAAGTCTGCTACCAATATGTGGCCAGGGGTGCAGTCTATTTATCAATCTCTGTAAGGTGAACCCAGCTCCAGTGTCTTCTCGTAGGAGCAGGTTCCACTGGTGCTTTTAGGATTGGATCATCAGTACTGCCAACTCCAAGCATTCAAAAATCATGAGTTGGGCCTCAAAAAATATGGGATTTAAAAAAAAAAGTTGAGCCCTTTATGATTCACCTTTTCAAAAACGAAAGCCAGGATTCTCACATAATCGCAGGTCTTCATAACTTGGGGCTTTAAGAAAAAGCACCAAATATTGCAAGATTCATAACAAAATCGAAGATTTTTCCAAGTCCCAGGTTGGGAAAGTGGCTCCTTGAACTAAGCTCTTAAAGATGAAGGAGAGAGTGTTGATCACTAGAAGGCAGAACAGGGTGAGCTGCAGACATAAGGTTGCCTGTTTTCAGTTTACAGACTGGTAAAATACATGAAGGGAATGTGACCATATACTTTGCAGGTCTGTGCTAGTTTGTTTGAACAAAAGCATGTAAATAAACCTGAAACCCCAAAGAAGACGGTTGGGTGGGTGGGTGGGTTGGTTGGTTGGTTGGCTCTTTCTTTCTGTCTTTCAACTGCCTAACCTGGGCCTCCTGTGATCTTTATCTCCAGCTGCTCAGGGTGCATCGCTGCTAGTACTTAATAATAGCATAGCATCGTGGGTATCTAAATGAAGATTACACCAAGTTGTCTTTCAATCCAATAATATTTTAAAGCAGCTGTGATAAGGTATGGCCAAGTGCCTATGAGGAGTCACTGAACAGATATGTAAGCCTCAGAATGGTCAGAGCCCTGTTCTTAGCCAGCTGGGCGGGGGTAACCTTAGGTTAATGAGACCACCTGGGGCTGATTAAGGGCCCACATAAGATCTATTAAAATCCCTTGCTCCAGTCAGAGGACTGAGAAAGTTTGGAGAGTGAGGAGCTGAAAGAAGCCAGATGTTGATGTGGACAGACCCATGGTAGGGGAAAGTTGCCACTATTAGGAGGGTGACAATTAGAGTCTGGGGAGGACAGTGTGGGGAAGCAGCCCTGGGAAAAGACTGTAGCAGTTTATGTGAGCCAGCAGTGGGGGACTGCTGCCATCAGGGTCCTTGGGCTGGTATCTGAAGTAGAAGGCAGGCTTGGAAATCCCCTGCTGGCTGGGATGGCCAAAGCTCTCCCCAGGGAGGGGTGAAGACTCCATGGGCCCCAGCTGGGGCTGTAGGCTACGGCATGGGCTGACTGCTGAGGGAAGCACTGGACCCGGGGGTGCTGGGTGCTGCCCAATCAAGTGCCATACCATGCAGCCAAAATCCTCACACAGAAATGGCCTGTCTGGAAGCAATTACACTGAGTAAGTTGTTTCACCTCTGTACCTTAGTTTTCCCATCTGTGAAATGGATATAATGACACCATGCTTCCATTTTGGAACCTACACCTAAGTGGTGTTTTTTAATATGTGGAAAATAGCTCTATCTAAACATCTTTTTTATTATTTATACATACATAAAAAACCCCACAAATTCATATAGACAGAAAGGGCTAAATTTTCTACTGCTGTGCAAGGGTGATGCTCCATTGACTTCTGTGGAGTTTTGCTCATTTATACAAGCAGCAAATTTAGCTCAATAGCCCAAGAAATCTGCTAGCAATAATTGCTACCCTTGAAATGAGTATTGTATTCCCATATGCCCGTCACACAGCACTGATACTTACAGATGCCCTTTGTTGTAGAGATAAAAGGGCACATTAATGTGTAACTGAAATCACACTACTAACCACTTTAGGTAGAGCAAAGCAGTTTGTCCTTTGATCTTCATATCATTGCATCCCTTTCTATAGTATTTTAAGGGCCTTCTTATTCCTCAGTGCTCATATCTGTGAGCTTATGTTCCTGCTTATTTGTCGATGTTTTAAAGCTTCTTTAATCATATCCTATGACAATCTTAGAGTCTCCAGCTCTCTGACAAAGCTAAAGAACCTCTAGCAGATAAATTCTATCTTTCTTGGCCCTATGTGTAGGGGCCAGTGCCTGCTGGCACTGAGTGCCATTAATTCCGATTGACTTTGGTGGGAACTGAGGTCTCTCAGCACCTTGCAGGAGGAGGCGAGCACAGTATTGGACTCGAATGGAACTGTCAACTCAAAAGCATATTCACACCCTTGAAAAGCATTAGACTTCTTTTTAATAGGAAAAAACCAAACCCAGGCAGTGTCTGGGTAATAGAGAAGATTTGAAATGCCACATGCTAGATAAGAAAGTAGGAAAAGCAAAGGATTTCATCCTGTCTGACTGAAATGCTTCTATACTAAATGACTGAAATATTGAGGTGACATTGCTAGAAATAAGTTCCATCTACCAGAAATAGCTAACAATATAGCATTAAATCCTAATGAACTGGAGAAAGCAATCCATATCTCCCCAGCTAATGTGACGTAATGGATTGTAGCCTCCTCAATCTAGAGGCATCTAATTCCTCAGCCTTTCAAAAAACAAAAAAAATAGTCTTAAATTCTTCCAAAATTACAGTACAGTGAGACAGAGCACGGAGAGTGTGGGTGTTGTGCAAAGGCCGAGTTGGTCATCAGAAAGGCAGTGATTATTAAATGTTTTCAATAGAACTGACTGAAAACATAACTAAGTGAGATAAGAGAGAGTCATAGGCCTTGTAGATTTCAAACAAGCACATGACTCATCAGCTAGCCATTTGCTAAGCCAGTATTTTGCTCTTTCCCAGCAACGTGGTAAGACTCCAGGGGGAGAAACAGGAAGTGCAAGATGTGTGAACCTGGAAGGTTTCCACTGAAAGAGGGAGCAAGACAATGCTGTGCACTGCAGCTAATTATTTTAATGTGCTATTGGATTTCATTGTTATGCTGAGGATAATAGATATTGATGCTTTATTAAGGTAGCAGAAGTCTTGCTGACTGACCTAGGCTGTGTTTCTGGTGTGGTTTTGATACAGAAAATATCAGATAAGATGCAATAAACAATGATGAAATAGGATCTGGAGGCAAGAGAGGTCAGTTCTCTCATTTGCTGCCTAAGGTCCAAATGTTGACTAGTAGGTTGGACTGACACTGATCAAATACTGTAAGGCCAACAAGAGTGAAGGGGAGATCTGTGTATATTGGCACAGTCAGGTTTGGATTAGAGGTTATACACTGAGTAGGGGGAGAGCAGCTCTTTGCAGTTATAGGTTTTGCTAATCTAAATATAACTGGAATTGGTTCTGTAGCTTTCTGCTCTCTGTTATTGTTGAGGCTGGTTCGGACAGGGTAAGTGCGACCAGCTGCTTTAGGGGGACGCCTCAATGTGTTATGGATTCATTCTAGTTTAAGGTTTTTATCCTTAACCTGGTGGGATCTGGGTTTGGGGCGGATGGGTGGGAGGGCCTCAAACTGTTGGTCAAATCCTGAAATTATTACTTAGTTTCTATTCACTCTTTATTCAGGCCAAAGTGCATAACTGAGAGGGAACAGAGTGGCCCACTGGACTGATGCTTCGTTACCCTGTGGTACTGCCAGGGCTTATTTGAGTGTAGCACTGTATGTTTTAGTACAAGTCTCCCCTTTCTGCCTGCAGCCTCCCTCACTCCAAGCCACTTTGCAGTTTGTTTCTACACCAGAGAACCAGCACACACGGAGACTCTAACAGCTACAGTTCCTGTGCAGCGGTCTAAGCAACACAAATTTGCAAGGGAGCTTTGCTGCAAGTCTTCAATTGAATGTATTAGGATGGTGAGACAACTGCTTGGAGTGTGTTTTTTTTTTTTAAGCTGGGCATCTTTTGCTGCTGGGACAGAAGCAGTTCAATACCCGGCAGTGGTCCATGGCCACAATTTAAGCTCCACAGCCATGTGTAAAAGTGACAGCTGCTTTCTCATCAAGCATACCCTCTAAACAGGGACATGAACCCTCCCCTACAGGCTCCTGCTGTACTTGGGATCTTGCTGAGCTGTAAGGTTGACATGGACAAGGAGCCCTGATAGGAGGGTGACTGAAAACTGAGAGACCCTGATACAAACAAGGAAAGGATTTTGGGAGCCCTGCCACAAGGGTGACTGACTTCTTACATTCCATTAGTCAAAGAGAGAGCCCCAACAGGGGATATTGTTATGGTTTGAGTCAGGCCCTGAAACTGAGGGGGAATCTGAGGCATAGCAATCCTGGTAAAACAGCCTAAGTTGTGCTTGGCCAACATGCTGAGCGTCCACAATGCCAGTTGAAGTCAAGTGGAGCTCCAGTGGCTCAGTATCTCTGAAAATCACTTCTCAAATTGGGCATTTGGATTAGAACCATAAACCTACATCCCAGAGTGTATAACAGCATGGGTGTGTCAAGGACACTGGGGGAATGAATATGGTTGGAAAGAGAAGGCCTGGAATTGGAAAGAAGAGAGAGCCGCAGGCGGCTTTCTGCTGGCGAGGGGGCCATGTCCATTCTTTGCTTGGGGGTCAATCCACAACTGGTCTTGCCTCTGAATGCAAACCTATTGAACTGAAATGTAAAACATTAACTCGACCAGAATAAGTATTGACCCTGGAGTCTTGTTTGTTCCAACAGACTGAAAGACAGCTGTAACTCAGATATGCAAGCTCGGCTGCTTGCTCAACAGGATATTGTTGGGCTTCCCAAGATTTTGAGCCGATTTAATTTACAGTTATAGAATATTTGTCACCTAAGATTCAGTGTGACATGACGGCACTGCAAAGAAGAATTGATTGACCTACCATAGCTATTAGCATTCGCAGAAAGAAGGCATTATGGAAATACATGCAATTTAAAGTGAGGTTATTTTCCATGACTTAAGGGAGATGCACTTCCCTTATTTACAGAACAAAAGGGGGAAAGCTGAAGTTTTAGAAATGATTTAATGACTCCCAAGGAGGACAACAAAATAATGCTTCTGTCAAAGGGAAATGGATCAAAGTGTTCTTGTTTAGAGAGAAATTAATTTTCTCTGCATTGCTTCCAACTGTTGTAAGGCAGCTGTTGCCACATCATCAGTCCTAGATGTGCATCAGCACTGGAATGTCAATAAAGTTTTTATTGTGGCTTGCAAAAACGTATTCTCCTCTACACATAAGGAGGGAGGCAGGGATAATCACAGCAGAAGGGGAACTTTTCTGAATCCATTTCTTACAAATATGGTATGAAATGGTATAAAGAGGGAGTTTCCATGGTAAAACACCCTTTAAAAATAAAATGGAAGTATATTTCAATCAATGCCTTTTCAGAGATGTTACCAGCCTTTTAACACTAATTTTCCTTGAAACAGGGTCAAATCCTATTGCTGGGTGACACTCACTCTGCCTACATAAACCTGAGTGTTTGATCTTTCATTGCACAGGTGTGGGGAGGGCTCAATTGGGGGGCTGCCCTACAGCCATCCTTTTCTCCCCCTACAGCTGGTACGCCAATCCATAGGCTGCCATAGTGGTATCAGACCTCTCTGATATACAGTGGTCTCTTTGCCTGGGTCTGCTTTTAGGGGGTCCTACTAGGGCTAGCCAGCAAATAATAATTCCATTGCATGAAATTTTTTGAGGCTTTGACCTTTGTTTTTGTTGTGTATGGGAATGGAAATGATGCTGTTTTATGAAAACTCATTTAAATGAGTCAGCCCGCCCTTCAGAATAGCCTGGTGGTTAGGGCATTTACCTGGCACATGGGGAACCGGGGTCACATCCCTCCATGAACTGATTTAGTGCAGCCACTTGAACCTCTTTGGCTCACTGACTATACATTTTTTTTGATAGAAGGTGGAACAGCTTCAGTAGCAGAGAAACTGACTCTATTCTCCAGTGATTAGGGCGCTCACATGGGATGAGGAAGCCCCAGGTTCAAGTCTCTCTTCTAACTCAGGCTGAGTGACTGCCCTCAAAAGGAACAAAGGTTAAAAGAAATCCCAGCCAGCCACCACCGACTTTTCATGAAAAGTTCCCAACCAGCTCTAGTTCCTGCCACGCTGGGGACTAAGTGGTGTGGAGGGCCTGGTATGAGCCTTTTGCACCACAGTGGACTTCATCCAAAGTGCACAAAATAAAGTGAGCAGAGATGCTGCCAGGGGTGCAGATCCACCTGATGTGCTTTGATAATACGCTGCTAGATGGTGGTGCTGCTGGCTTGGCCTTATTGCTTATGGTGCCTTGACCTGGTCTTGCCTCTTTCTCACAAATTGTGCTTTATTAGGCTGTATCCTAGTGCTCGCTTGCACATTACGGAAGGGTTCTGGCTTGCAGGTGAGGTGGAAAGGTGCTGTTTGGGCAGGTGCTGGAGGCTGCCAGTATGCTTCCAGATGCAACACACCAGCATTAGCATTTAACCCATAACATCTGGGACTAGGTTAACGAAAGTTTCCAGTAACAGTCAGATGATGTGAAACAGGATGATGCTTGAGATCCCGTAGTGGCCTGAGCTCTGTAAGGAGTGTTGTCACTGCCTGATTTATTTTTAAAAAATGAAATAGCACCAAATCCCACTTCTATCATCAGTGGAAAATCTCTGTTAAAATGAAGAACGATGCTTTTTTCCCCTTCCAGTTTCACAAAACCTTAGACTATTTTGGGAGGCTAATAAAGGTTTGCTGATGTCAAAATGTAATATTAAAGGCAGATGTTTCTCATTAGCTTATTTATCCTTAACCACTTTTCCTGATCCTTAGTGATAAGACTGGGACTAGACATAGATTTCTAAACTTTAAATATTAACCAGTTAATTATGGTTTCCACCTTTCCCATAATGAGACTAACTACCAAATACCTTCCCCCTAACATCATTATTAATTTGCCTGTCACATAGTATTCGGTTAAATCCAACAATGTTATGTATAGTTGAGCCAGAAATATCAGCCACTTTTACTATAAACAAATTGAGTAAGAATACGGGGTACAAATGGGGTGTGTGTGTGGGGGGGGGATTAACAATTTTCAGCAGATGGGAGTTCTGGCAAGTGATTAGAAAGAGCTAATTGTATACCCCAGCTTGAAATTTTAGATCAAGAAACGTGATAGTAAACGTGAGGAGCGTTCTCCATGTTAATTGTTCACCATTCAAACCCTGCCATAACCCCCAATAGGTTGCACGTAATAGAACTATATTCGCTGGGGAGGCAGAGTTTTGCTGAGAAAGGAGGGAAGGTTCATTTATAGCTCTTGGATCCTGGGCCTAATCTGCCCTGCCCTGGTACACCAGCACAAATTAAAGCATCCTCAGGGCTGCTCAAACATATATCAGCAACCCACAGATTCTAGAGGATCTATCCCACCTACACCTCTTTTTCCACCAGACGTTGGGAATGGGTGTTATAGGAGCTGCTATGTCGGCTCTATAATATCTAACAATTCCCCTACCATAGGTGTTAGTGATGGTTTGTATTGCTGGAGTGGCACAAAGCAGCCAGATTAGGGCTGAGAATCTGACCCAGTTTTGTGGGTTTTGACCCTTTTTTCCATCTCATTTAGTATAATTTTTCCAGTTCAGCAATTTTTTTCCTCCCTGGTGGCCGGATTTGCCCGTCATTACTTTAATATGTCCATATGATACCATAACATCTTTTTACAGTATTACCTATTTTCATTTTTAGCCTAAGGCTTCATTTTAAGGAGCTGAAGGGGTTATTGTAATAACTAACATTCCACCAGATGTGAAGCGCAAGCACCAATAGCTTCAGACAAACCTTGTTATGGTTTTTTCCTATAATAAAAACAATAAATATATATGTGATTGTTTATATGAAGACACATTAATGTGAGTTTGCACATGTAATGTAGCTTTTAGGATTCTTGGACCTTCCAGAAAATAATGCATAAGTAGATTACCATGAGTCCAACTGTACATTTAAGGGAATATGTTTATTAAAATGCACTTTGGTAATAATATGCTGTACTTTAAACAAATAATTAAAAACAGATTGGGGCCAGTCCTGTCAACTTTACAGATGTAAGAACATAACATCACTTTAATTACATAAGTATTGCCTATGTAATTAAAGTGATGTTACATTCTTATAGGGCTATATCAGTGCTTTGCCACAAGCTCCTTATTGGGTCTATGCTGCTCCAGGAGCAAAATGTGAACCAGATTGTTACTCAGTCATAAGATGCTTCCTGTTTTCCCCTGGTTTCAGGGTGGGGGTGGGTAGTACCCTGTCCCAGCTCTCTACTTGACAGAGCACAAGTTCCTGTTGGGGCAGACCCAAGGAGCCAGCACTTCTTAACCACGTAGACTAGGGAGATGTATTGGCCTCATGGAAGTTGCTTGCTGTCCCTCTGCGCTTTATGATAGCTGGCGCAGGGGAATAAGAGGGCAGTTGAGGTGCAGCATGGGCTGCAATCTATCCCATGGTAGGTTGGAATATGTCAAAGTTTTTTTTACCCATAAAGGTGGTAGTCATTGAAAAAAGTTAGTGGCTTCTTAGAAGGTAAGAAAATCTGACAGAGAAAGTGTTTATATCCAGACTTCCACTTTAATTGAAACAAATATCACCCTGCAAATAATAAATATTTTCCAGCCTCTTTCTTCCTATGGTCTCAAAGGGCCTGTGTACACTACAAGGAAACGCCCACGGCTAGCCTGTGTCAACTGACTTGAGCTTGCGGGGTCCCTCCCTCCTCAGAAGGTCCCGCAGGCCGGGCTCCTGCCCAAGTCCCAACATCTACATGGCATTTTATAGCCCCCTGAGCCTGCGTCAGCAGAAGTGGGCCAGTCCCAGCTATGCCTCTGGTCTGTTACTGCCGTGTAACCACCCCCAGAATGCATGAATCCCCTATGAACAGCTACATGAAGGGAATGTGGGCATTTCACCATTAAGCATTCAAAAGCAAAGAAAGGCAAAAGTTAGTCTCCTACATGAAGAAGTGGGGTTCAGGTTATGTGTATGTATATTTAGCCAGGCTTTGAGTTTAGTACCCTACCTTAAAGCATCAGACCTCTGCTCACACAAACGAAACCTCCCTCTCAGAAAAGCATTACTTACTAGGCCATGGCCAAACCAAAGAGCCTTGTACTTGTAGACCCTGGCCATTGCTTACGGGCTTGCTATACAAACCCCAAACTATAGACAAATACAGCTGTTATCGCCACAACACCCTGTGCAGTTCAGTTCCCTCTCTAAGGCCTTTCACAAAACAGCTGCCTTTGTTACAGTGCACAGAGTTTCAAGATCAGGCAGATGATGGCCATGGCCCTTACCACTCCTGCCCCTTCAGTGAGACTCACGCGGCCTCACCTTTGGGGGTAAGGCTAGGATGTGGCACGCCGAGGCTCTTGTACAAGTAATACCTAGTGATACTCTCCTCTGTAGACTTCAGAACACTTTTAGAAAGGAGATTCCAAGAATCTGAACCTGCAACAGAGCCAGTCTCTGGGTACCCTGATGAGCACAGCTGGCCTCTACGAGCCTGCCTGATTGGTGAGAAGTCAGCAGACCAGCTCTCAAGCCCAGCAGCAGGGTGGGGGCTACTTAAAAGCATTTGCCTGCAGCTGTATTCACTCCTGTGGCTGTTTGTTCCTGGCCTTGCTCCTGTCTTGCCTCACTGGAGGTAACCTGGCTCTGACCCTTGGTTCTAGCCTCTAGTTCAGCTCTGGTTTTGACTCTCTGCTTCAATTCCTGACTTCAGCTCTGGCAGCTGACTGGCTGTCACCACTAGACGTGACTGCCCACATCCTGCTCTCTGACAGGAGGGAAATGTCATTATCGCCCTCTTAGAGGTGGGGAAATTGAGGCACAGAACAGTGACGTGAATTGCCTAAGGTTGTCCAGCAGGCTAATGACAGAGCTAAGAACTGTCTCCAGTGTTTTAAATCCCAGTCCAGCGTGCTATCTACTAGGCCACACTGCCTCCCTTAGGTCCCTACACATCTGTATCACTTGTCACATGATGCTGCAGTCGTTCATTATGTGATCACGTGCTCTGTCAAATAATGCTGTATAACATATCAGGCAAGGTTTACTGCAGGCGTAGGTACACGTGAGTTAGCAAAGAGGTGAGTGAAAGAAAATGGGGTTAGCCTGGCAACCATCACACAATGTGAACTATAGCGAACCTGGTCTCTTTTCCCCACTCTACTGACAGGACAGCTGAGGCCCAGAGATTAAGGATGAAATTGTCAACCGTGACCAGTAGTTTGGACCGCCTCATTTTTTGAGTACCAAAACGTAGACTGTGAGGGTTTAATTTTCAACAGTGCTGAGAACTCACAACTCCAGTCAAAGTGGGCGTGACCTGTGGGTTCCCAACCCCCTTCAGGCAGAGTAACAGAGCCAGTGGTAAAATGCTGACGTCCTGATTCCCACTTCCCTGCTTGCAGCAGGTAAAACTCCATCCCCAATAGTGATTCTTTTGTGCAATCAGCATTAAAAACTGAGCAAACATAAACTCTGCAAACCCCTAATATGGTAACAAAGGAAAGAAATGCTGCTATGGACCACTGCCCTCTAAATCTCCCTGTTAAAACATGAAAGTGCATTGCCACGGAACCAGATTGGACTTGTGCAGACTTATCTTTTACTAGCAGTTAAGTGATTAATTTACTAGAAATTGATTATTTCTACCATCAAGTGTAACGCATTCTGATTTTTGTTTGCTAAAAACTCTTCTTTTTTGCTTTTATGATCATACAACAAAAACCACACATTACATATAGGACTCACATTAATTTGCAGCTCATTCTTGGAGTAGTATATTTTCTATAGATGGAAAAATGTTTTTCACTCAACTTCCATACTGATCCTTTGATGCTTTTTTGGATTCTTTCTTTTAACCTTTTCTATTTCTTAGGGCAAAGGGACTAATTTTAAGAAGACAGCAGGCAGGATTGTGGTTCTCTCAGAGGGAAGAGTCAGAAAAGATCTACTTTGAGTAAATGTGAAGGGCATGCATGCCCTGAAATATTTCCAAGAAAAGAGTCTTTGAGTTTAGTCTTGATCCAAAGACCCGTCACGGCAGAAGTCCTGTTAATATCAGTTCTGCATGTCAAAGGACTAGTGAATAAGAGGATCTACAAGCTGTATTTTTGGTGCCTCCATTAAGAAACTCTTCAATAAAAGAGCCGCATGAGAGGAAGAGTAGTCTAATGGACAGTGCACTGAAGTGTGAGTCAGGAGACTTCATGTTTATTCCTCCCCCTACCATTGACCTGTAGGTTATCTTGGGCAAGTCACTTCATGTCCTTGTGACTCTGTTTCCCCTCCTGTTCTTTGCCTGTTTTACCTTTTTTGTAAAAAGACAAGTATTTCCTTTAACAAAATAAAATTAAAACAGGTTTTATACAAAATTTAGAATGGAATTTTTCAGCATTTCAACCAAACAAAAAATGTGTTTTGTCTTTTCTCTCTTTTCTTTCTCTGTTTTCTCTACTCCCCAACTAGAAAAAAGGGGAAAACAGGAAAAAAGTTTTGACAACAAAATTAAAGAGCAGCTTTGCTATTTGGATTTGGTAAGCTATTGGGGGCAGGGTCTGTCTCTTATGTGTTTGTGCAGTGGCTAGCTCAAGGGGGCCTGATCTCAGTTGTCCCTTCTAAGTGCTACCATAATACAAATAAATACTATGAATCTAGGGAAGTCAGTTCTATTTTGTATAGGTTGCTGTCATGAAGAACAGAAAGGTTATTGCAGGGGAGGACAGAAGAACTCTTTGACAATGTCCTCGTTCCTCATCTTGTTTTACATATCGTTTGCCATTCCTGCTTGAAGCTAATCAGTTTTTGGAAGAGTGGGGGTCATCTTGTATTCTGAAAGCAAAGTTAGATGGGTCTCTCTTCTTATTTCTAGGAGACTTTGATCTACTGTTTTCCTTGTTGGGATCAGGTTATGGGCTAACCTGAAGAACAGAGCCATGCAGTCTTTTTATTTTTTTTTAAGAGCCTTCTCAGTGCTTAAACACTTAAGGTGTGAAGCACGCTCTTGTCTCCTCCATGTGATAACCTGGTCATATTACGGGTGTCAGTTAGTGACTTATCTCATGCATGCCTATTTGCATCAAGAGAGCCAGCTATTGGGAATGACCTCTCCTTATGATCTTTTCAAGCAGAATCTTTGTCGCGTTCCCATTGCAGCGCAGTTAGGGAGCACCTGAATTGTATTAGGGCTATAAATATTCCACTCTGATGCCTTTATGACTCCTCTTTCCCTTTATTCCTTGGTCAAAGGGACTGCACCTCCTGTGGTGGAATCATTCCTTTAGCAGGTTTGTAATTTATGGCTCCTTATCTATACACCGGGAAAGCAAGAGTCTGGAAACAGTCCAACATTTACTAGAATAACTTACAGGTTTGAATTGCAATGGAGTTTGGGTAAAACACCTGGGGTGAAATCCTGGCCCCACTGAAATTAAGGGGAGTTTTGCCAAGATTTCACCCCTGATAAGCAAAAGGTAGTCCCCAAGTCTGAAAGCCTAGGGAAGTGAAAAATATCATAAAAGCTAGTGGAGGAAAAACCAAACACTTACATGTGCTAATTATCTTTCATGCTCACTTTCTGCCTAGTTAGTCTCACATCTGGATCTCCAGATAAATAAATACTAGTGGCACGTCAGACCTGGGCTTAATGGAGAAAGCTTCTTCCAGGGAATGTAAAGGGGCTTGAAGAGCAAAGCGTAGAACTTTCCAAGAGCTTCGGTGTTAATTATTCATGATTTCAATTGAATTATTTCCTGCTCCTTTACTTCAATTTTTTTCTAAAAGGGCAAGTGCCAAATTCTTGTACTGACAGAGATCTACATAAATCCACAGTAGCACCACTGAACTCTACTAAATCCCTTTTGATTTTTAGTGTAGTGTTTGAGGGCAGAGTTTGATTTCAATTCTCAAGCTCTTGTCTCAAATCCTCTGGCACTAATTTAGAAATAATCCTGGAAGGGCAATTTTTACAAGCAGGAGCCGCACAAAATGTTTGCCCACCCAATGCATCCACAGAACCCCACAAGCTACTGGGATTGATGATGGTATTCCTGGGTGAAATACTATTATGGCAGGTGACACTGTTACCCATAATCTTCCAAGTTCTTTTTCTTAGCGTGCGAGCAAGTTTTGACTTTTAGGAAGACATGCTGGTTTGTTATTAGTATCTGGGTTATGCAAGGCTTTTGTATGTAGAGACAGCTTTGGGAGAGATGAAACTGTGCAAGCAGCTGGAAACTTTGCTCCCCGTCTTTAGGTTCTGGTTAGAGACAGTTCTTGAGGCAATGTTGCTCAGTGTTCATTGGTGTTAAGCTGAAATTCCTGGAAGAGAGAATTCCCGTTTACTGTTTGTCTGTCCATTTAAGGACTGATGTTTATGTGTAAATAAAGTCACACTTAGAATGCAACGTACCCAGACTCCACATCACTGATTTCTCCTTCCCTGGGAGGCCAAATTGCAAGGTCCTGGACATCAGCTACCACTCAGTGGAGCGATGCTGGTGTCAGAATGGGAGGCTGGTGTTGGAAAAAGGGGAATGAAATTATGGCTTGTGGTATGCAGATATTCAGACTAGATAGTCCCTTCTGGCCTTGACATCTAGGAATCATTGGACAATTACACAAGCATAATTATCTGTTTGCAAGTGAGCATCAGTTCTGCCAGATCAGAGCCAGCAGCAGGCACAGGGGAGGGGCAGGAATTGGGGCAAGAGAAAAGAAGCAACTTCTTGAGATTCTTCCAAACCTCTGGAAATCAACATGTTTCCACAAGAGGTTTCAGTTTAAAAAAATGGTATTTTCTTATGGAAAAATGTTCTGTTGGAATATTTCCAACCAGCTCTATCTAGCAACGTTTTGTGGATTTTGCTTTCCTTTTGCTTACACCTTGTTTGACCCCTTTTAGTTAAAAATTTTTACCCTGTGTGGAATGATTGCCAATTTTGTAACCCAAATGTGGAGAACAGTAACACATAATGCCATTCACAGCAAGAGGGCTGTGTACAAAGCCTTATGAACTCCGTCAGTGTGACTGGCCCCCAGTGAGTCACATCTGAATGACTCATCTTCTGATGGGAGCAGGCCTTCTGTTGCTTCGGTGGTTCTCTACCTCCCACCCCTGGATTTAAATATGCTGGCACACTTCACAAGCATGCACAGTTATGAAAGGTTAAAGGGAATTCATGTTCTTTCTGTGCCACATGAAAAGAATTTGAAAACTCCCTCAATGGCCATTTCTTAAACTTGTGGTAAAGAAATGCAGCTGAGGCACACACATCTCCAAGTTCTAAGGAACGGGGCGCATGATTTATTTTTTGCCCCTCCCTTGGCAGTATAGCTAACAATTCTGATTCCACTTCTTTGAATCCAACGTGTGCTGCTAGGAGAGATCCATGGACAGTGGAAGTCAGGCAGTGGTGCCAATTAGAGGAGCCTGGGAGGCAAATTCCCCTACTCCAGTGTTTCTGTACTTGCTCAGTTTCACAGGCTGCAGTGGTGCTGTTCTAGATCAGTTTGGCTGCTGGTGGAGCAGCTGTATCATTGTAATGCCACGGAAATTTGACCTGGCTGGCCCTCTGTAGAGATGAAGGGGCAGCTGGGCCCAATTTCACTGAATGGCATTGTGACCTGGTGCGTGGAGTCACAACACCACTCAATTTTGGTCTGGCCGCCCCTCCATCAAGACATAAAAGCAGTCTAGCTAAATAGCATTGTTACCTGATGCACAAGGAGTCTGTTCCTCTCTGGTGGAGTTCAGGGGAGTCCACTGAGAACTTGATTGCTGGTGGAACTGGCTCATGTCCTGCATGGGCAAAAGAGAAGGGAGACCCAGCATCCCTGTGGGGAAGAGGGAGGAGGGAACGAACGAGCACTGGAAAATAGGGTCTTTGCTGGGATGGGTGAGGGGTGGTGCTGGAATTTGCCCCTCCCCAGAGGATTTCTGAACTGGTGCCAGTGAAGTCATGTAAATGCAAAGTATTATAGAAACCTAGGAGGTTTCAGAAGTCACCTCAGACCAGAGCTGTAAGCTCCTCTGCTGGTTTTCTAGCAGTATCGTGCGTGAATTTCGGCTGGGGCTGTGAATGTCATCACCTCCACAGACCCCGCATGTTCTGTTGTAAATGACACTTCACAGGGTGTTTCATAAGCTCTGCTTCCTCCATTTGGGCTGCCACACATTTGCTTTTTTCCCCCTCCCTCTCTCTTTGATCTTTGGAGTCACTTGTTAGCTGCTATAGTTTAGGAGTTGCCTTGAGAGCTGAACGAAGCAGGAGGAAGAGTGGAGGTTTGGCTGCCAGTCATTAGATTAACCCTTATTCTCCATACATAGAATAAAAATTCTGCAAAAACGGCATTCATATGACCACAGGCTGGACAGGATCCATCTACCCCCCGACAACTGTTTCAAATGGCGGCAGAGCCTTAAGCCAGGTTACAGAACTCCTTTACCAGGCTGTCATCTGCACTGGTGTGAATGGTGGTGCACCACCTCCACATGGTCCACCTTGTTCCAGGGCAGATAGTGTCCCATGTCCTCACACAGCTCTTCCATCCCCAAGCTGTAAAGGGCCTGTGGATCATTGCATCTATCTCACAATCCCTGGAGCTGGCTAGTAAAGCGCGTGGTACACAATGTTTGTATTTGTTCATGGTTTTGGTTTGCCCCATTGCCTGATCTGAATTGCCCTGTCCTGAGCAAGGGATCAGGGGCTATATTCTACTATGCTCCTACCCTTGCAGCTACCATAGGAGAAAGTCAGCAGTTTCCTCTGTGTGTCTTGCCACATGGCCTGTGGGTTATGCCCTCACTAGCTGTCTATACTATCACTGCAGATTGGCGTGGTGCAGATGACACAGCGGTTAGCCTTGGGAGAAGCAAATGCAGCCCCAGTGGTGGTGGTGTTTTTGTGTGTCAATAGACTGCGTACGTGAATGGCAATCTTTTGCATGGACCTGTGGTGCAATATAGATATTTTAGGGAAATGTATCTGCACAAATTCTCTCCCGTCCACAAAGTCAAATTAGTGGAAATACTAATATGAACTTCCCTGAAACTTTGAATCCAAATCTGGGCTGGGTTATGAACTTCCAAGCTTGAACTTTTTATCGAAAAGAAATTTTCCAAGAAAATCATTAAACAAAGTGAATCCTCTCTGTGGCCTTGCATGGTTTGAAATTGAAGGTGTTTGAAAACGTGTGGCCCATTTGAAGGTTTCTGCCCTTTCCCAAAAAGTGATCTTTTAGCAAAAGAGGAAATGTGATTAAATGGAATTCTACTGTTTCCCCCTTGTGTTCAGCATTCGCTGTTTCTGTTAGGTAATCAGCTACCGTGAAACCAATGTATAGCTTACAGACTGATTGCAGCAGCTGCCTGAAGAACAGCTCATAACCTCAACCTCCCCCAACACCTCCCCCTCCCAAAAAACTCCCATTTATGCAGTTAAACTTAGTTTAATTTGATCAGTATATTTATAATGGAAAATTGTACTGCAGATGAGCATCAAAGTCCAAGATTTAATCTGGGGTAAAAAAATCTGTTACACAACAGTAATATTCCCAGGTTTGATTAAGTAAAATGTAATCATGTGCAGCATATTTTTGTTCACAACAAACCTACCAGATGTCTTAGAGAGAAAAGCATAAATGGGCCCACATGTTTTAGTTTTACATAAGAACGGCCATACTGGGTCAGACCAATGGTCCATCTAGCCCAGTATTCTGTCTCCTAACACTGGCCAATGCCAGGTGCTTCAGAGGGAATGAATAGAACAGGTAATCATCAAGTGATCCATCCCATTGATGATTCCCAGCCCTTGGCGAACAGCAATCCCTGCCTATCCTGGCTAATAGCCATTGATGGATCCATCCTCCATGAATTTATCTACTTCTTTTTCTAACCCTGTTATAGTCTTGGCCTTCTCAACTTCCTCTGGCAAGGTGTTCCACAGGTTGACTGTGTATTGTGTAAAGAAATACTTCCTTTTGTTTGTTTTAAGCTGGCTGCCTATTACTTTCATTTGGTGACCCCTAGTTTTTGTGTTATGAAAAGGAGTAAATAATACTTCCTTATTTACCTTCTCCACACCAGTCAAGATTTTATAGACCTCTATCATAACCCCCCCACCCTCACCCCCGTTGTCTCTTTTCCAAGCTGAAAAGTCCAAGTCTTATTAATCTCTCCTCATATGGAAGCTTTTCCATACCCCTAATAATTTGAGTTGCCCTTTTCCTGTACCTTTTCCATTTCCAATGTATCTTTTTTTAAATGGGGTGACCGGATCTTCATGCACTGTTCAAGATGTGGGAATAACATGGATTTATAAAGAAGCAATATGATATTTTCTGTCTTATTACCTATCCCTTTTAATGATTCCCAACATTCTGTTAGCTTTTTTGACTGCTGCTGCATGTTGAGTGGATGTTTTCAGGGAGCTATCCAGATTACCTCCATGATCTCTTTCTTGAGTGGGTAACGGCTGATTTAGGCGCCATCATATTATGTTTTCCAATGTGCATTTCTTTGCATTTATCAACATTGAATTTCATCTGCCATTTTGTTGCTCAGTCTCCCAGTTTTGTGAGATCCCTATGTAACTCTTTTCAGTCTGCTTTGGGCTTAACTATCTTGAGTAGGTTTGTGTCATCTGCAAATTTTGCCACCTCACTGTTTATCCCCTTTTTCCAAATCACTTATGAATATGTTGTACAGTACTGGTCCCACTTCAGACCCCGGGGGGGACACCACTATTTACCTCTCTCCACCCTTTGTTTCCTATCTTTTAACTTGTTACTGATCCAGGAGAGGACTTTCCCTCTTATCCCAGGACCGCTTACTTTGCTTAAGAGCCTTTGATGAGGGACCTTGTCAAAGGCTTTCTGAAAATCTAAGTACACTATATCCACTGGATTACCCTTGTCCACATGCTTGTGGACCCCCTCATCAAATTGATGAGGCACGATTTCCCTTTACAAAAACCATGTTGACTCTTCCCCAGCAAACTGTATCCATTTATGTGTCTGATCATTCTGTTCTTTACTATAGTTTCAACCAATTTGCCTGGTACTGACGTTAGGCTTACAGGCCTGTAATTGCTGGGTTCACCTCTGGAGCCTTTTAAAAAAAATTGGTGTCACATTAGCTATCTGCCAGTCATGTGGTACAGAAGCTGATTTATGATAGATTACATACTACAGTTAGTTCTGCAATTTCACATTTGAGTTCCTTCAGACCTCTTGGGTGGATATCATCAGGTCCTGGTGACTCATTACAGTTTAATTTATCAATTTAATTTGTTCCAAAACCTCCTCTAATGACACCTCAATCTGGGACAGTTCTTCAGTTCTGTCTCCTAAAAAGAATGGCTCAGGTGTGGGAATCTCCCTCACATCCTCAGCTGTGAAGATCAAAGCAAAGAATTTAGTTTCTCTGCAGTAGCCTTATCTTCACTGAATGCTCCTTTAGCATCTCAATCATCCAGTGGTCCCACTGGCTGTTTAGCAGGCTTCCTGCTTCTGATGTACTTACATTTTTTTTTGCTGTTTCTTTTTGAGTCTTTGGCTAGCTCGTCTTCAGATTCCTTTGTGGCCTTCCTAATTACATTTTTACACTGCACTTGCCAGAATTTATGCTCCTTTCTATTTTCCTCAGTAAGATTTAAGTTCCACTTTTTAAAAGACGTCTTTTTGCCTCTAACTGCTTCTTTTACTTTGTTGCTTAGCCACGATGGCACTTTTTTGGTGCTCTTACTATGTTTTTTACTTCAGGGTATCCATTTAAGTTGAGCCTCTATTATGTCTTTAAAAAGTTTCCGTGCAGCTTGCAGGGATTTCACTTTTGGCTCTGCACCTTTTAATTTCTGTGTAACCAACTTCCTCATTTTTGTGGAGTTTCCCTTTTTGAAATTAAATGCTACCATGGTGGCCTGCTTTGGTGTTTTATTATGTTATGGTCACTGTTACCAAGCCATTCAGTTATAGTCACCTCTTGGACCAGAGCCTGTGTTCCAGTTAGGATTAAATCAAGATTGACTTTCCTCTCGTGAGTTCCAGAACTAGCTGCTCCAAGAAGCCATCATTTCAAGTGTCAAGAAACTTTATCGCTGCGCCATGTTCTGAGGTGACGTGCCCAGTCAATACGGAGATAGTTGAAATCCCCAATTATTACTGAGACTTTTTTTATTTTTATCACCTCTCTAATCTCCCTGAGCATTTCCCAGTCACTGCCACTATCCTGGTCAGGTGGTCGGTAGTATATTGCTACTACTATATTCTTATTATTCAAGCATGAAATTACTATCCATAGAGATTCTATGGCACCGTTTGGTTCATTTAAGATTTTTATTGGTGGGAGTGGCATTCGCAATGGTGACGTTCTCCACAGTAGCTGCTATCTGTTCTTCCATGCCTACCCCCAAAGTCTTTTTCTGAGGACCCCAAAAAGGAGTGATGTGTGGAACAACCCATCCTCTCGTTATTTTGTCCAGCAACTAGGCCTAATATCTGACACACCAAGTTTGGTTTCTTTAATTTCCAGTTCTATTTTACCAAGTATGATTTTTAACAATCCTGGAACCATATCATTAGGCCCTTTTGTTTAGACTAATTCAGTTTTTCTATCTCCTTTACATACCTGGATTTGACATAACATTTTATATGGAAAATAACACGACCTACTTTCCATGGTGAATTCCCAAGCAGATAAAAAGTTATAGGCTATTGTGATTTCTTATAAACTTTCACATACTTTTTGCAGTAGAGCTCACAATTGAAGTAAGATTGTAGGCCCAATTATCACAACAGTACTCCAGCTCAGATCGGAGCTTTATTGTGTCAAGTGCTGTGCAAACAAATAAGAAAAGCCAGTCCCTGTCACGGAGAACTTGGAGTCTAATTAGACTGTAAGGGACGGATTTACAAAAGAGCCCTGCACCCAGTAGCTGCCACTGAAAAGTGCAAGGCCTGCTATAAACTGAGAAAATCTGACTAAGACTTAGGTGCCTAAATAGGAGCTGAGATTTTTTTGAAGATTTGGCCCTGAGAGACCAAGATTAGTCTCTTACTCACTGGGCATTATTTATTTTACAGAGTGAGATCAGCGATGCTAGACATATGTGATTCCCTCACAAAGCGTTTGTGTTATTTGGTTAAAACAATGAGAGTCCTGTAGCACCTTAAAGACTAACAAATTCTGCGGGCATAAGCTTTTGTGGACTGTAATCCATTTTGTCAGATGCAAGATGTTATCTGGTTGACTCTGAACATTTCTGGCTATCCCACGTGCGTCTCATTATTTGTTGTTTATTCATCTACTTGAAACACATTGATATCGTTAAGCTGTTTGTTGTGGGAAAACATACAAATGAAAAAGTTTCCTTGTTATACTTGCAATCAGAAAATCTCCCAGCAGCAGTATTGATTTAACACTTTTTCCCCCACTTTCAGTGTCTCTCTCTTGTTTACGAAGTCAAAACTCTGTCATTGCGCATCGGGCCAGACTGACAGAGCAATCACTGGTATATCAGTGGGAAATTTCTAATGGGCACTCACTAACAGTTGGAGATTTACGCTGTGAGCCATTGAAACATCCCCCCCCATCACAGCAGATTTATGTATCCGTGCAACGAAGCTCTGATCAGCTGGTATTAGGCTCCCACTCTGGGCCACGTTGTTGCTCCTTCCTCTCACGGGGGAGCAGTTACTTCCCCAAGTGATTCCACTGGAATGAATGGGCCTGCATGTTTAAGTGATCCCCAGTGTGAGTAAGGCCTCACAGTCCAGACATCCGTGAGGCGGTGCTTTCAAACATGACCTGGTCCATGACTGGGATCCTAAGGTCCTACGATAATACAAATAAATAAGTAAATTGATAGTAGAGGTGACAATCCCTTCCCTGATGTGACACACCAAAGAAGGTGTTTGTGAGACATTTCAAAGTATTTTTGTGCCAAGCCCGTTTCATTGCAAATTTTGAGGTTGATTGTACAAGGTGCTGGGCCCTCTGGCCTGATCCAGCAGATAGTGTAGCTACGGTGACATGAGTGGCTAGCCACTCAAGTATGTGCCTCGTCAGTGTCTCAGCTGGGTACAGACTTGGGCTGGCGAGCCGTGGCTATACTCTGTTTTTAGCTCACCAGCTCAGTCAGAGCTAATACAGGTATGCCTCCTCGAGTTGGGGAACGACACCCCCAGCTCAAAGTGGAGGTGTACCCTAAGTCTCATTTTCCACAGTGACTTAGGTGGGACTGCTTACATGCTTAATTCTTTTTGCTAAATTTGGCCAGGGTGCTCTGCACCTTGCAGGATCAAGCCCTTATTGTCACATTCTGCTTTGAATCAAGCCCTATGCACAATGACCGCAGTACGTGTGTTTGCAATGGCATAACTAAGGGTAGAATTTGGCCTGAGCGTACATCATGGCAGAATCCTGTTAACTGGAGGTTTGTTCCTGGCTTTTCAATATTGCATTAGCATGATTGTTTTCTACAATAAATTGGTTAATATAGTATTAAAAGATTTTGTCTTTATCGAGCTGTCAGAGGACAAAATCACGGTATCGTCCTGGGTAGGCTAGATAATTAAGCAGCTGATGTGTAATTTGTCAATATTAACACTACATTTTCTGCTAACAGCTGTTACCCATCTAAACTCTGCTGTGCATTAAATAGATGGTGGATGTAATACTCCCACCTACTGGTTATTAAACAGTAACACACCAGTTAAAGTATTTTGTGTCATTAAGAAATCTTAAAGGTAATTTATTTAGCACTACAAGGAAATTCCATAAGTTACAATCTGTGCTCAGTCACATGTTTCAACACTATACATTGGGGGGAGGGGCATGGATCAGCATTCATTTCACATACCCATCAGTATCTGGCCAGGGTAGCTAACGATCCAACAGCGGACCAAATTCGGTGAAGAATCCCTTGTCACATATCACCTGAGGCATGTTGCGCATATGGTAAGAAGAAGACACTGTACATGCATTATGTATGCTGGAGGGAACTGTTCAGGGTAAAGACGTGGACCTTTCAAAATTCTGTTTTTCCAAAAATCAAATATTAACCCTTTTAATGTTATACTTGACTAATGTCTGTCAGCCTCACTCACAGATTTGCAGCTGATTTAGAAGGGAAAATTCACTTAGTCTTAATCTTTTTTATTCCACAGAAGTGGATCAGTTTAACTAAATGCATTTAAAAATCAATCTGCAAATCATGGCAAACCACTAACATATATGCACTTAGCCCAATTTAACCTTTCCACAAACAGTTTAACATGCATTACTAAATTGCTGAATTAAGCTAAATTGATATAAGAAAGTGTTAAGCTAGAATAAGTGCATCTGTCAAAGGCCTTTGCTTCTATTTAAATGGATTGAGTTAAATTGGTGCACTTTTCTAGTACAGACAAAGTCTTAGCTGATATTACCTGGGGCTAAATTTTAGCATCAGACAAGCAGCCCAAATAAGGAATGTTTGGCGTTGGTTCTATAACTAGGCATGGAGTGGATTTTCTCACATTTTAGGTAGGGTCCTTTGATGGATTGAACACCTCATTAGTTTTGGTGTTAACAAGTCTTTGAAAGGAGACATGTTCGTTCTGAGTAAAAGTGAAGTTACAATGTGCCATGCATGGAGTCAGGGTCCTCTGACCTAACTCTGCCTTGAATGACATTGAAATGAAAAACACTGAGTTACATCTACCTCCATTTATACAGAGACACAGAAGAGATGTCTGTACATATGTATTTTCAGACCTTTATCTGCTAATCTAAAGGTCCCTGTGCAAGCATTAGCACTTGAGAATGTATGTGAATTTATGATGTTCCCTGAAGGATCTTTGGTTCCATAAATTTAAAACGTTGGCAGGCTGGGACAGATATAATCCTGCTTCCATATGTTGCATGGTGTATAGAGAGAGAACATGCATATTTTACTTACACCAGCACAATGAAAATTCAAAACATTAAAACAGTGCTTTTCCATGTGAAGAACTACAAAAAGAGAAGATGAAAATTTGGCATCCTCTTTTGTCAAGCTTCTGGAGTGAGCAAAGTTGGTATAATGTATTTAATCAGTCTTCAGTACCAGCAAGAAACAGAAAAGAATTAAAGAACTGAGAGGAGGTGGAGTAACTAAATTTGTGCTTCATGTATCACTCATTTATTTTTATCACAGTAGCACCTAGGGAACCCAACCAAAACTAGTCCTTCATTGGACAAGGCACTAGACATGCACACAGTGATACAGTCCCTGTCCTGATGAACTTATGCTGTAAATAGACAAGACAAAGGGTGGAATGGGAAATGAAGACACAGAGAGATGAAATGACTTATCCAAGGTCTCGCAGAAGATCAATGACAGATCTCGGAATGGAACCAAGGGGTGAAATCCTGACTTCACTGAAGTCAATGGCAAAATTCCCTAGATACCAGGGTCAGAATTTCTCCCCAGATCCTCTGAGTCACAAAGAGGGAGCACTGTGAGTCCTGGCGAGCAAGCAAGAATGTGGTGGATGTCTGACCTCAAAGAGGCTACTTCCTACATGCGGCAACAAGGTGACCCCTCAACAGTGAGTTACAAAGACAATAAGCTTTCACTGAGTGATGCTCTGCTGGCTTCAATTAGTAAAGTAGCACCTGTCCCATTTACTTTTGTTGTATACTGAGCTTACTTCCTAAACTGTCTCATGTATAAATCTTCTAAAAATGAAGCTGGGTATCTAACTGTTGGTTGTGCATACAGAATTGCTCCAAACAGCCCACTCTTAAAGGTCTTAAAAAATCAGCTATGGGATATTTTTTACCCCTCCCGAAAGAGTGGCTGTGATGGCATCCCATAACTACAGCATTCAGAGTTTACATAATCTGAACCAATATCACTAGAGCCAGTGTGCTGTTAGGCACTGTAATCATGTTTGGTTTAGATTTTCATATTTTTTTTGGTATTCTTATGGTAGAAAGTAAACACATAAGGACTCCATAGGATCTTATAGCTCTGAACTGCATGCTAAAGGGAACTAAACTTCATCACCTATTGTATTCTATATAAGTGCTTATGCCATTCCCATCACCATAGTATCTGAGGCCCAGGTCCACAAAGGTTTCGAGGTTCCTAACTTCCTGTGATTTCAGTGTAAGTTAAGAGCCTAAATATTTTTGTGTTCTCGGAAGGCCTGAGTGCCTTCCAAGAGTGCAGTAAGGGCTTGTCTTTACTACCTCACTAAATCGACACTGCTACCTTCGATGCACTGGCATTGGTTTAGTGAGTCTGGTGGAGATGCACTAAGTTGACGGGAGGCAGAAATGTGAAGGCAGAAGCTATGTTGATGGGACAGTGTTTCCCGTCGACATTGCATAGAGTGGACACTGCTGCAAGTTGTTGTTGGCTTAAGTTATGTTACTAATGTAGCTTAACTAGTGTAACTTAGATCGACTTAGGGCTTATCTTCATTATGGCGCCAAGTGATGTGACTAACATCTGTCATATCTCGTTTATGCTTTCTCTCAAACAGATTGTCTGTGCAGTAGAGTGTTAGTTCCAGTAGAGTTTTGCAATGGTGGATTTTTTTTTAATGTCCACACTGCTTTGTGTTTATGTTGGAGAAGGCAGGTGCAAGAAGTGTGCCTTGTGCTTGGAAGATGGGAACCAATCCACTACAAATACAATTTCTCCTCATGTATCTCCTAAGCACTTGACCTTCAAGGAAAGCCTCTAAAAGCCAGGCTCTGGTGCCCTAAGGCAGGGAGTAATTTCCAGGTTCAAGGACGCTTCATTCAGCTACCAGCTCACTTCCATTTAGACCAGGATCCTGTTAGCTGGAGTGTCTCAGCTCATCGCTACCGTCATGGTGTCACACAAAGAGAGATGAGGTCTCTGAGGTAGCCAGGACACAAACCAATTAGGGTCACTAAACCATCTGGTTGCCATCGCCAGGCACTGGAGAGTTACTGACCATTTCATGTTGATTTGACTCAGTAAGCTGTAGAGTTATCTAAAATTCCCTCTTTCTATGAGCTTCAGCGAAGTGCTTAGAATAATAAAATAATAAAAAAGAAGGGATAAAAGATCTATGTGGCACAATCTGGTCTTGTCCCTCTTCTCCCCCCCCCTTCTTGGCATGAATAGTGTAAACCACTCTTAGCAAATGTGTGTATGTAAATACTGGCACTGGTCTTGTGGATCATTAGCTTTTGTAGCAGAGGATTAGCAAGGGCTGCGCTGAATGAGGGGAAGAGATTTTAGTGTAATGAAAACTTTCCATTTTTTGACAAGAGAAGGCTCGTGTCTGCTACTGGGTGAAAAGTAGTTCAAAAGCGACTGTCTTGATATTTGCTGCACTGGCAGTTAGGAACCACAAGTCTCTGAGGGCTTCCCTCCAGCTCCTCCACAAAGTTGAAATTCAAATGACTTGGATGGGCCCTCGTGTCAGAAACCTCAAAAACCCCAATTCATGTCTATCCATCTTTAAAATGACAAAGGGTGTATTGATGTAAAAGAAAAAAACAACCCTGAAATAACATTGAAGGGAGTTGTTGCGTACTGTGAGCAGAGCCAGATATTTATTGCTGACTCTCTGTCCTCAGCTCACCTCTTGGGGAAGGCTCTGGGCATGCAAATTGCGGGCAGTGATGACATTTCGTTTTGAGCTGACCCATTTTTGCTGACTTGTCTTTACAGCCTTCAGGCCATGGCCTGGCTGCACCTCTATTGCTGCTCAGGGCCCCAGTGAAGATGCAGGGAGCACCTTCTTCCATCTTTCACACACCTGTGCAGCAGGAAATAACTGTTTGCAGCCCTTCAGGGCCCGGTCAAAATGGATGGGTGGCCTGCTAGTGCTGCTGGCAGCAATGAACAAGCCAAAGGGGTTGTGGCTTGGTGAGCTGAGGTTGTGGTAGGCGCCTGGCCCAACCTGCACATCCCTCCATCAACACTTAGGTTCTACCGCTGCCAAATGCACATGCCAGTAACTCTCAGAGTTGTAATTTTGCCCTTATATGTGGCCAGTGCTTGTTTTTGTTGGGCCCTGAATAAAGTACTATACAGATCTTCTTCCAGGTCCTTCCTTCTTCCTGGATATGCGTGGCTGCCTCTTGTGGGCAGCTGTGGGCTCTTCAAGCCAGAATTCAAAACAGATCCAGCTGTTGCAAGGTAGCATGATGTACTGTGTGGAGCAGAATCTCTTAAATTCTAATCCCAGCCCTATCACTAACTTGGTCTGTGACCTTGGGCAAATCACTTACATTATCTGTAAATCATTTCCCCCACCTGTAAAGTGAGGACAATAATCATTATCTTATAGGGGGTTGGGACTGGGAATTTATGCAAGCTCAGCTTTGTGTGCCACTTGAAAGATGTAGGATGAGATTTTTGAAAAGTGTTAGCTCAACTCTGTTCTCTGTGATGTCATGATTTCAGTAGGAGCAGAAGTGGGCCAACAGTGCGTGCTGTGAAAAAGCCTGTCTTCTGTGGAATTCAGGATTGAACGGATGCAACAGAAAAACTGGATATATTTTTCAAAATTGCATAAGTCCCATTTTGAAGAGGTACTAGGTGCATAAGAGTTTAAGGGCTTGTTTACATGTCACTGCAGAGAGGACTAGAGGTGTGTGAATTGCAGGCACATCAAAGATTTGCACTGTACTGGCCCTGTGTTTGAAAGAAAGCTACGTTAATGCGAGGTAGGTACCCTTTTGGTTAGCTCCAGCAGCATCTACATGGGACATTTAGAGTGCAACTATTTGGTGTGCTTTGCAGTTCAGACCCCTGTAGTCCCTACCATACGACAGTATAGACATATGCTAAGTGCCACTGAAAGTCACTGAGGAAAATGGAACTTAGGGTCCTAAGTAATTTAGGTTCAAATCCTCAAAGGAGGCTTTCAAAGTCAATGGGAATTAAATGCCTAAATATCTTTGAGGATCAGGAGTTTAGGCACTTATGAAAGTTTTGCAGTAGATCCAGTATCTCATGGGTCCCAGGCTAACTGCACATCTAATTTTTAGTCTAAAGATAGAAAGCGGCTTTGGATGCATACTATAGCAATCTGGAAAATGTGAAACGCTTCAGGTAATGATGATGGTTTTAGGGGATTTATTCACGGTTCTGTGCCAGGAATTGGTCAGCTGAATTGGCAGCTCATTTCCTCATTGTTCTCTGTTTTGATTTATCATCAGCCCTGAATTTTTCCCTCTCTTGAGCGCCCAGTAATCATTTATTTGGCTTCTCAGATTTAGCCTTACATTCAGGGCCAAACTTTCCAAAATGGTGTCTAAATATATGCCCACAAATTGAGTGGCTGTATGAACTATTCAATTTACACAGAAATAAAGAGCTAAATTTAGAGGCTACTTTGAAATGTTAGACTTTGTAGAGAAGAAATGAATGTTACCGAGAGAGCTGCACAAACAGTAAAGTTTTCTACAAGTATCTGTCCAGATGTAGATGTGATTTTTGGTTCACCCATGCTTAAGACTGCTCAGAATGTTTCAAATTTTGAAATTTCAATGGGGGAAAAAGGGGAAGGGGGGAAATTTCATAGAAATTTCCACACCATTTTTTCCCAAACAACCTACATATGGCACTTTTTTGTTACCGTTCTGGAACAATTTAAAGTTTGGGGTATAATTATCAGAGGCATCAAAGTGACTAAGAAGCGTAAGTCCTGATGGACATTTTTTTACATATGTTCCTTTAATTTTTTTACCCTTTGAACCTCAGTATTATGACTCACTATGGGATGCACGTTTTTGGCTCCAGTCCTCAAATAGACACTGAAAGCAAAATCAAATTATCTATTTGTAAAATGTGCAATTTGCACTTTTTGTGGTCTTGATTAATTATATAAATTAGGTGGATGACGACTGTGGTTATACCATGCATCATAACATGCAACTTGTAAATGCATAATATTACAGTCAAGTATCGGATGCCAAATGCATCGGTTAGCGAAGTTAGCTACAAATGGTTTATCAGTTACAATGACACAGTTACATATATTATTGTATACATTGCAAATTGTACATCTACAGTTAAGCAAATCTGTAGACCAAGAATTATTTGCTATACAAATCTGAATGTTGAATAATGAATATATTGGAAAATTTAGTGATCTGTTAGTGGACAAGTTGCAAAGGCCGTGCACAGTTTTGCCATCTTTCTTTTTGTTGGGTAGTACCTTACTCTCAGAGCAGGCCCACAGAAACCAAATGACATGCTCAGCCCCAAAGGGCTTCCTGTCTTCAAGAGCTGAACTTGCTATGACAGCGCTTAGTAATCTAGTAACAGGGCACTCGCTGGACTTTTATATTTCTGTGCCCTATCATGACAATGGAAATAGAGTAGATTATCCTTGCATTAACTTGTTCTGAGTGTCAATCCTGAGTTGTTCAAGGATCAGTCCAGAGGTAGGGTCTTGACTATGAAACTCCCATCCTGAGAATGTTCATGGCAGACCCTCTGTAGCTTTTTACACAGCTCATTGTAAAGCGAGTCCTCATTGTCTGCATCATTTTATTCAGGCCTATTTACCTACCTTTCCGTGCATTACGGGGAGATGGCACTTGGAGTTTGTAAATACACCACAGGAATGGTTTATGATGATTGAATTATTTTATACCAAAATGCCATTTTTGTTGCGGGAAACTTAGGGCCTGGTTCAGGAAAGCACTTAAGCATGTTTAGGTTTTCTGAAGGAAGGCTTTAGTCCCTCTCTTTCTCAGGGCATGCGTGTTGTGCCCAGACATTTGATAGCATCAGCCAGGTGAATACCAATACCAGCCAGGTGAAGAGCTAGCAGCACACCGTCAGCAGGCATTTGTCAAGGTTAAGCAGCATAGTCTGAAATTGACCACATCTACATTGTGGGTTGGTAGAGAAACTCCATTTGAAGATATTGGCCACACACTGGGGGGGGCAATGGATCAGTGTTCACATTGCGCTCCCTGTCAGTACCCGGCTCGGACCAGGGAAGTGAATGATCCAACCAGTGGACCAAATTCAGCAACAAATCTTGGTCATGGGCTGTCTGACTGCTACCTCAGTGTATTGCCATCCATTGACTTTTCAGCCATTGGATCGGTGCATCGAGTTCTTCAGCTTAATGCTGAGGGCCTGGCAGCAGCAAAAGCTTTAGTAAATCATCCACATAGTACAGCATGCAGTGCAGGATCTGCATTTGTCTTTACTTCTCCTGCAACTCTTTTTTGTTTTCCCTGAAGTTCATTAAATGGGTAGGAAAGGAACAACAGCTCAACAGTTGTTTGTATGTCTATTTTGATGTCCGTAGTTCAGGTTTGTGGATGGTGAAATTCACTCCCCAAAAGCTCCTTTTTCGCTTGTTAAAACTGTTCTTCATTTTTTCCAGAACTAACAAAACTACCTGGGATGAGAAGGGTATAATGATGAGTTTATCTCCAAAATTAATTATATTTGTTAGCTTTTGTGTAGGGCTTGACCCCTCTGTTCCCAAACACAAGATGAACTGAGTTTATGTATTGTTCTTGGCTGATTAACATGGCCTGATCGACTTACAGTGCTTAACATGGCATTAAGGATATATTTCTGATTGTTATGATTACAATTGCTACTTGGCTTTGCCACTTAAAAATTATTTTTATATTGAAAATTGCGTAAAGAGTTAATTTAAAAAATCAGCGCAAACTCTTCCCATTTTCTCTGCTTTTGCGGGTCTACATCCTTCCACCTATTTATGATTATTTGTCACTTTCCGTGGATTTGCATATCTTTTCAAGCTTCAAAGTTTAAAATATTCAATGCTGTAATGAATTCATATCATTTATATAATTGTGTGTCTTATGACTAACATTAACAAGGAGAACAAATTAACATGGGCAAATGTATACTCTATTGCAAATGTCACATGTATTTCTTATGAGCTGAGAATTTTTGGTGAATGCTTTTAAAATTCAACCAAATCCAGTCTTATGGACCAAGCAGTTGCTAATTTAGGGCTCAACCATTCAAGATCCTTAAGCTTCTGGTCCTGATCCAGGCAAGCACTGAAGCACATGCTTAATTTTAAATATGTAAAAAGTCCCCCTTAAAGTCAAATGGAAAATGGGCACTGCTATATGCTCTTAACCCATCTTGATAGGATTAATAAACAAGTCCATGATTGTTTCAGGGAGATGTTACATAGCTCACAACATACTCAAGCCAATTCCTACTGAAGGCAAAAGGAGATTTCGGAAGTTGGAACAACCCTTACATGACATTTGTAGTTTGTGAAAATGATATTATGCAATCATGTTGCTATTTATAATAAGTAGAGTGTATATAGAAACATGAAAAGCAATCCCTTGGTGTGGAACTGTCACATCATATTACCTTGATTTAACTTCATATTTCTGTCTTAAGTTCCATTCTGATCTATAGAACTGTCACTGTGATGGAAGAGTTCTTGTTTTGCCATTTATCATTCCCTTTTTTAACAACATAAAACACTGGGTCTTCAAAGTCTAGTGTGAGCTATATATATAGTCAATGATTGCTATAACATGCTGTTATAGTAATATAGCGAATCATATGCATTTATACAAAACAAGTCTGTTTACAGATTGATGACAGATTTCAAAACAGTTCTTGTTCCCATGCATTGCATTTCTTTGTATTTATTTATTATATAATTTATGCCTCTTCCAATTCATTCTCTTTTTCATGTTTTCCTTATCAGTGTCAGTTGTAGTCAATTACTTATGTAGAACTACTGAAGACCTAATTTATGGTATGATGACACACAGTAGATAAACTGCTCCCATTAGAACCCAACGAAGCCTCTCTATTAGTTTTCTCTTTGCGCACAGAGGATAGACCTTTGATGAATAAAGCATATTTTCTTACTTAGCTCTTTTTCCTAACTAGCTCAAGTTTTAGAAATAACATCGTTTGGCCAATGAAAACACTTTGTTAATAGTGGTGAGGATTCTAAGATAAAAACCAGCTGGGAAGGGGGGTTTTTTTTAGACAAAAGGAAACAACTTTGAACTCTATAGACAATGTAGTTTAAACCCAAACAGATGTGGTTTAATCTTGTTTTTGATCCTCTTGTGGATTTTCCTTTAAAATGCATGCATGTGCGTAGAGAAATGATGACTTTCAGATGTTTTGACATAATTTGTCTCTGTTAGAGTATCACCTTCGTGCATAGATCATGTATGCCAAACACTTTGAACATGAACTGAAGGGTACCAAGTAGAATTTATGTTGCTCTTTTGGCTCTGCCCTGCAACTGTGTAAGAGAAGCAATACAATCATACTAAAGTGAAGTCTGAATGAGAAACTCAGATGTGTTTTCCTAGTTCTCAATAAATCATTTTACCATGCGGGTCCCAGACATAAATATCTAAATAGGTCTAAGCGGAAAAAGACAGCACAAGAATTCCCCAAATGACAGGCAAATTTGATCCAAACACATTGCCATCTTCTTGCTGATAGCTGGTAGTCACATCTGTTGTTTTCATATGTTCATTTTTCCCTGTACATTACCAAAAGTGGAAGTAAACATTGAAACAGACTTGCTTTCAATAGTGAATCCCCTTCACTTATGGTATAAACGCTCTTGTGATGCTGTATTTCAGCACATGTTCAAGTCAACTTTGAACATCAAAGGTTTGTGTTGTCATGACCTTACTTCTTCTCCATGGATGAACTGGATTGAATACAGGACAGTCAGTTATGTATAGCAATATTGCATGAATGTGTATCCCCCATTTCCTTATTGCAAATCAATAGGGTAGTTTGAGAGAGGGAAGATTCAAAGGTGCGTGTGGGGAGATGCTGAAGGGCCAATGCAGGATGCTAGGCAGAGTGGCTATGTAATTAGAAGAAATAATGGAGTGTCTGATTCTCCCTTCCACTTAGATTGATGCAAGGGAACAAAAGCAAATGAAACCAGATTGGGCAAGGAGAGATGGGAAGTGTAGTAGCTCCTTGACATGCTCACTGTGGCCAGCTCAGGCAATTTTATGGGTCACGCCATATTTGTTTGTTTTTTGTTTTTAAAGCCCCAGTTACTGGAATCAAGAGGTTACATGAGAAACTCACAGAACGGTATGTTTCTATCCCTCATGACTGCATCTTGAAAATGTGAAGCAAGTGCACTGTAAGGGTTCTGAAAACTGTGGGCAAAGGAAAATAGCTCCTAATTCATGATGAAATCCACTTCCCCAGGATGTTGAAGGCAATCCTATTTTGGGGGGGACTGACGTGTGGTTTTTGGACACTCGGGGTGGGTAGAACAGGATGCTTCCCATCCCAGTCAGGCCGTTCTACAGGCCTAGATCCATTTCCTTATTATACTGCAGCCTGTTGGTGTAAGTGACCTTCTCTAGTCAGCCAATTAGAGTGCTAATCATGTCCGACCAGTGAAGTCTGTTATTGCTCTTTGCCCTGCAGGGGGTATCGTGTGGGTGGAGTTTTGAAATAAACCAGACCTTTCCTGCTCCATCTTGCATGTGTAAATTGAACTCCAATCTCTTGTCTAATGCTGTCACTGCCGGCACAACAGTTTGGAGCTGGGTTTTTATAAATATAGATAAAGTTATCACATGATTCATTGTGAGATTACAGACATAACTTGTAATAAAGTAAATACAGCCATGTATGCTGGCCTTTTAAACAGCTGTTGACTTAACAGAGAGCAGGAGACTATTAGCAATTCATTCTCTGTGTCTGACGGAAGAGTGACTCATGCTGCTGTGGATGTTCTAGGTCTTGAAGCTCATCTGTAATTATGGCTTTTACTTACTTTCTCAGTGGCAACTGCCTCTATCCCATTTCCTCCTAAATCTTCAGGTTGGCGCTACCATTAAGTGGTATTTTTTAATTCTGCTTCATCTCCCCCATTGGTATCTTTTTCTACACAACCAAAGGGATTTTTAATGAATTTTACAAAATGGAAGCCACTGGGCCATTTTCCATAACTTTTATTGCTATTAGAGCTCAGGTCCTGCTGTGCTAGGGGCTGTACATATGAATAGCAAGAGACAGTCCTTACCCTAATCAGCTGCCAGTCTAAATAGACAAGGCACACAAATGGCATCTACTCTCCTCTGTGTAATGGGATGGAAGAACTTATATTTTTATGGCGTCATGTGAATAAACTTCTTAATAAGGGCCTTAAAAGAAAATAAATCAAAACTGCTATGACAAACTGATGTTATGGTTCCCCCTTTGAAAGGCTTGATCACCTGCCTGTGAATAAGTCTGCCAAACTACCCCTCTCTCTCATCAAAATCAGGCCTAAGAGAGGATACACAAATCTGTGCCTCATTAATATGGTTAATAATCCCATGTTTCCTTAGACTCAACCATTCGCTGTTCCCACACTCCTGCCCCTTCTACCGTGCATACTTGCATATATGAGAGCAGGTGTGTGGGAAGCTTGAGTCTGGCTCCTGGGAGGAGGACTTGTCCTGGCTTGTAACTGGCATTTGCCCACAGCCTCTATTTGTGCTGGGGCACAGCAGCCTCCAAGGCCATGCTGGGTACTTTTCATAGCATCTTTCAGATGTACCGCCAAGCTGAGAGTAATCCAATGAACGAGACATAGAACAAATGTCTACTTCATCTGTGGAAGAGGCTACATACCAGCTGTGTGAGTACCTTTGTTTGCAGCTGAGCCCTGCATCCCTGAGACGGAGCAAATGTGAAAAGTTACTTTTGCCTCCATTCCCGTGACAGCGCAAATGAGAGGAGATGATTGATGTGCAGAGGGAAAAGCGGGGCAGCGACGAATGGCGAGAGAAGTAATTTACTCAGAGGAAGTTTGGAAAACCTGCAATCACCATTCCCTTAATGATTTGCATATTCAGAGCAAAGGGGCCAATGCTTATTTATGAGCTGAGCAGCAAATTATTAACTGCAATGTAATAGCTTCAGCGGATGAGTTGTATGTTTATGTTAGCAAACAACATATGTATTCATACTGGTTTGTTTTTCACAATCTTGCATAGTTTTAGTGGAGGATGTGAATGAGTCCTAGAGTACATCTATTAGGGCTGGTTGAAAATGTTCTGCTTAAACTGGTTTTGATCAAAAATTGGATTTTTGACTACATGATACTTTTGGCAAAATAGTTGCTGCAGAATGTGATGGTTTTTTGTCAAAAAACCAGACACTCAAAAGCTGAAATACTTTGGTTTTCAGATGAAATTGTTCAGCATTTGAATTTCTAAGTTTTCAATGGGAATTGTTTTTTTCCCCTTACAGCCTTTCTATATATGCCTCTATATGTCTGTGTATTATAGAATGATATTTCATTCTCCGACTACTGCTACATGGAGAACAAGTTGTTCTATGTGATCAATCATGCTCCCCTTGAAGTAAATGGCAAAAAATATCCAACTGGATATTTAGGGAGCTGGAGCACATGACTTATGAGGAGAGGCTGAGTCTTGGAATACAGTTACCCGGCAATTTGGCGGCAGCTGACCGGAGATACGCAAGCTTGCGTAACTCCTATTGACTGCTGTGCTTCCCTTCTGTGCGCCATCTTCACTGCACTGCACCGACTGGAACTGTGTTTCCATCGATGCAGCGCTATGCCACCTGAAGGGGTGGATTAACAGTGTCGACTTCTGAATTGATTTGAGCGGGTCTTCACTGACCGCTCAATTGATCCAGATAGGTTGAACTGATGGTGGCCGTCATCAGCGTAGATGTACTCTGAGGGAACAAGGCTTGTTTAGTCTGCAGAAGAGAAGAATGAGGGGAGATTTGGTAGCAACCTTCAACTACCTGAATTGAAAGGGGGTTCCAGAGAGGATGGAATTAGGCTGTTCTCAGTGGTAGTAGATGACAGAACTAGGAGAAATGGTCTCAAGTTGCAGTGGGGGATGTCTATTGGATATTAGGAAAAAGTTTTTCAGTAGAAGGGTGGTGAAGCACTGGAATGGGTTACTTGGGGAGGTGGTAGAATCTCCATCTTTAGAGGTTTTTAAGATGCAGCGTGACAAAGCCCTGGCTGGGATGGTTTAGTTGGGGTTGGTCTTGCTTTGAGCATGGGGTTGGACTAGATGACTTCCTGAGGTCCCTTCCAATTCTAATATTTTATGATACCAAGGTTCTAACTGATGTCACCAGTAACATGACTAGTTTCTTATTTCCCTCTGAAATGAATGGGGGAGGGACTGAACCCAAATTATTCAAAACAAAAAACTTTGTGTATTTACAAACTCTTTTCTTCCATTATAACCAGCGTATGAGTTTTCAAGGAAATGTAACTATGTGGAAAGTTTGAAGTGTCAGTAAAAAGTCAATTTTGGCACAAAAATCAAAATTTCAAATCAGAAACATTTTTAATGATCCAGAACTCAAAATCAGATACCACTTTTTTTCTCCCCTCAAAGCCATTTGTAGTAGAATGCTCCTTATTCTTCAGAGTAAATCTACTAATTTTCAGGTAATTCAGTTTTCCAAAGCGAAGTTGTAAAGGTACACAAATAAGGATTTGTAATGGAAACTGGTTACAACTTTTAGCTAAGAAGAGGCTACTGCCTTGGTACAATAGTGAAGATTGTAGTGATCCATGTGTATGTAAACTATTCATCTGTTTTGATTGTTTCTTTTATTTGTATCATGGCAGCACTAAGATGCCCCCAGTCAGGGATCTGGACCCCATTGTATCAGGTGCTGTACACCCACCTAACAGAAAGATGGCCCTACCTCATATGTCTTACAATCCACATTGATAGAAGCAGATAGCAAAGGGATGCAACAAATAGATGATGGAGCACAAGTTACTGTGAGCCAGCCAAGGAAACCGTTTGGGCAGTATTATGGATAAAAGTATTGTGCTTGTGATTCCCATTTGATAAACTGAGTTGTGTGGTGACTTTCACATATCTCCACTGTGTTCATTTTGATGGTCTATTTTCAAAGTCCTTTAGACCCACCCTTCTTATTTGTAGACAAACTTTGTACTGAAGCCCTGAATTCCTTAGGAGTTCTGACTAAATAAAACCTAAATAAGGATTTCAGGATCTGGCCTATTGAAATCAGATTAACTTTATGCAGTCGAAGTTCTAGTTTTATAATAACGACATTGTGGTTGTGAATGTATATGTTATGCACAGTGATTTACAATGAATATTTTTTAGTATAAGACCACAAAGTCAGTGAGTAAAATATGTGCTAATGGGACTCAGTTAATCTAACAATTTCCTGGTAATAAGTATTCATCCTGCTTTCAGATCTTTGGTTTCAATTAAGATCTCATTGCTTCCAGCTAGATAAGTTGACCCATTGTGGCTCGTTTGTTTTGATGAGAGAAGCATAGTGATTTGCACTTCAATAGTAAAAAATGCATCCTACCAATTTTCCATCCTGTCCCACCCCCAATCAAGGAACTCTGCTGTTGTAATTCAAAGACACAAACTTCAGATGGTTGGGATGGGAGACCTATTGTATTGTAGGCAACATGGAAAAATATGATTAATGAATATACTAATAGCGTACTCTCAAAATGGGAGCAAAACCATAGAATTCCAGAAACGAAGCAAAGTCCTTATTTGTGTCTATTTGCCTATATTTAGTGTACCAGTTACTATGGTACTTAGGCTCACAAGTCTAATGTAATGATGTTAATGTAAGGGCATCCATGTTATAGTTTCAGCTAAGATGGCCTTAGATACGTTCCAGTAGAACCATCCCTGGCAACCATTTTCTAACATGAGTGTAGGTAGCTGACCAGTTTGGACAGGAACATCTTGAAACTACCACACTAATGACCTCAGCCTTTCAGTAGTCCAAAGACTTATCTTCACCATTACTACCACCCCCTACAGATCCACCAGTGGTAATGCACATGGGAGTGCTGTTGTAGACCAGCCATTGAGCTTTAGCCACTGTGTTGTCTAATCCTTTTCTGAAATGGTTAGTTAATACAGTAGCTAAAAGCCCAGCTGCTAACAGCCTGTCTACAAATTGCACTCCTCCTGTAGCCACCACCGCGAGAGCTGCGCCCATGGGACTAACAGTCTGGAATTTTAAGGAAAAAAAGTCTACTGTAGACAAGAGTTTTAAAACCATTTCTCAACGTGGTCGTAATACAGTTTGTCTAGATGTAAATTGTGTCTGAATCCTATTAAATCCATGTTAGGAAAAGTCTCTTTTGGCATCCAGGAAAGTTGGCTCAACCCTATAGACTCTAACTGTCTAGAAATCACATGTACCTGCACCCTTTTATTTGTATAAAATGAGGATGGTTTTAGCCAGAGTTCCAGCTTCTTCATTTTCCTATTGTTCTATTTTTGGAACTCTTAAGCCTAAAACCAAAACTTCCTCACCATCTGTTGTTTACAAACAGCTGCATCTCAGGGAGGGTTCCTGGGAAATTACTCCATGTATAGTGTTGTTGCAACTTGGTGGAAGCAATCTGTAGCCAGCTGGGATATTTAGAAATGAAGTTTAGTTATAATGTGTATGTATACACATGAGGCCTTATTCTAATCTCCCTGACAATGGTGTAACTCTCATGGACTTACTCCTGATTTATACCAGAGTGTGAGAGGAGAATAAAGCTTCTTTTGGTTATTTAAATGCTATGTGATCATCAGGGCAGCGTATGGATAGAAAATTATCTATACCATTCTGTCTTCCAGATAATATTTTTAAAGCTTTCAATAGCTTGTTTGCTACCTTTATATAGAGTGAGAAGTGGATGTGGGGGCAGGCATTAAAATAGGATTTGGTTCTTCTTTCCCCCCCTCCCCTTTTCTTTTTGTTTCCTTCAATAATCCTTAGGGAAAAAGGAAGAATGATGCGTTTGTCTCAGGGATTTACATAACCTTAAAGCCTACTTTTCCCAAAATGCAATAAATCCTGTGTGGATCTCATAGGTTCCAAAGTACAGTAAGTTGTTTTTGTTCTTTATGTATTAATTATATTACCATAACACCTAGGAGGCCTAATTTTGGACCAGGACCCCATTGTGCTAGGTGCTGTACAAACACAGAACAAAAGGACAGTGTCTGCCCCAAAGAGATTATAATCTAAGTGAAACAACAGACGGAGACAGAATGATGGGGTAAGCCAAGGACAGAACGAGACAATGTAGATCAGCATGATAGGCAGTGGTCTCTGCACTTCAGTGGCCTTGCCATGTTATATGTTATTGTTATTGGTATGGGTCTGATTGCCTTGTATTTCATCTTTGGGCCATTGTCCCTACTTCTGGCAGATAGGACAAAGCAAATGGAAAGCTGTCCTAGTAGAGCAGCTAGGGACTTTCTTGACATAGCAGATTCCATCCTTCTGGTAGTGGGCACCAACCCAGCACAAAGAATATGTTGGGCTACCCTAGGGGCAGCTGGTGTAATGGTTCCTAGGGATCTTTTCATGCCTTTGATATGAATAATTATGTTGATTCTTGGGAATGTTTTTTCTATCTGTCTGTCTGTCTGTCTGGAGTGAAGGCATGCCATAATTTGGCCGTCATCCCTTGGATGTATTAGACTGTGAATATATATATATGTATTTGAAAATCAGATGACAGCGGCACAGCTCTGTAAACTCATAAAAACCATTCATGATAACGAAGTACAGAGAGCAAATCTAATCTGTCCATGGGATGATGGCCAAATTATGGTGTGCCTCACTCTGATATATTTTGTGCTGAGTTCTAAACAACCTTTCTCTCTCCTTTTTTTGGTATTGGTTGGGATAGATACGTATTACCAGCAGTGGTAAAATTGGAATTGGGTTTGAGACACAGAGTTCCGCTCTGGATCAGAACTTTCTCAAATTTTGGCGCTCTCGGGTGAAATTTTCACCTAAACCAATTAGAAGCCTAAATCCCAGGCTCCTAAAGTCACTTAGGTACTTTTGAAAATGTTATCCCTAGTGTTTGGCTTTGGGCCCCTCTCTGAAAAGTACTTTGGTAATGCTCCCCATGCCATCTGTAATGGCATTTGGAGGGGAACTGACTTATTCTGTGCATTCCGATTCTGACACTCCAACCATCACTGTGTGACAATACACTATAATTAACTTGCTTCCCAGATGCTGTAGCTACATTCTATATGAAACATAAATTTCCCTAGTCTTTACTGTTTAGCAGTTACTGTTCCATTGACCTACCAAATTATCAAGAAAAATGTCATACTCTGGAAATGTTTACTACAGAAAGTAAAGCAGCTAAATTGTATTTCTTCACTTTTATTGGTTACCAGATGACACACTTAATTTTATGTGTAAGCTAAGGGATGCCAAGTAATTACTTGTTGTCATGGTGACAACATTTGTGAAACTCCTAATCCCTATTATGGGATAAATAATGCAATGGGTTTCATAACACTCCTTCACTTCTATGGAAACATTAATATTGAATTCCATATTAGAGATTGTTTTCATTTGACTCTCTGGCCTGAAATTTCAATTGGAAATAATTTTGTGGGGTTTTTTTGTTTTTGTTTTTTGCACACATCCATCTTGTATACAACTCCCTCCCCTCCGCATCCCCCATGTAGGTGTGTAGATTGCAATTGTGCAAACATATTCCTGTATGTGTGAGGGCAAACCCAGTTTCTATGTGTGCTTTGGGGTATTTGGATATTTTTCCATGTCAAGTATACACCTCTTTTGCTCTTTTGAAAATTTGGTTCTATAATATTACTTAGTATAAATTGTATTGACATAGCAGCTAAAAGATACTAAGTGTCCATTGTGCTAGGTGCTGTACACACCAGTAATGAAAAGACAGTCCCTGTCCCACACAGTTTACTATCTATGTGAGGTATTTTTATGCTGAATGAATACCAGCATAAAATGAATGCTGAATGAATACCAGCACATGTTTGCTCTCCGTCACCATGTATTCTAACTCCTCAAACTTATGATAATATTACTTGGTTTTGAAGGCCACTTCCACTATAGTAGCTGGGTGAAGTAACATTTCCAGGTAAGATCATAATCCTCTGCAGCACACAGCTTTAAAGACAGAATATGAAGAAAGAGTTGGTAGAGAGCACTGAAGGTCTCCTGCCTCCCGCTTTGGTTTCTTTTCAAAAAGTGTTTTCAAATTCCTCTAACTCTGATATAAGCTCATTATTACTGGTATTACAGTAGCGTCGTGATCCATATGTTAAACACCAAGTGGTTTGTGTTTGTAAATATTTTACACAGGACCAGAGAGTAACCAGGGGAAAGAGAGTTTTGTGCCTACAGCGGTGCTGTTAAGGGGAAAGTGGGGTCACGGGTCAGGCAACAGTGAGGTAAATGAAAGGCCAGATCCCATTGTATTCAATGGATAGCTTGTCACTGACTTGAATAGGTTCAGGATCAGGTAGAAAGGCTTTGTTCCCAAATCTCTGGAAGGAAACCCTCCCATTAACTTCAGTGGGCTTTGGGTCAGGATCAAGATGAGCGTGGTTTGTTGAGCTGTCGCTATACCTCTGGAACACAGGCTCCTATGGTAATATACAGTGCAGCAGACGGCACAAAGCTGAATGTCCATTAAAGTTTCTTCAGCATCGCTTTGCTGTGTTATTCATGTGTCACAAACTATATTACCTGCTGCAAAGTGACACTGACCTAGATAATAATTTGCCTAAGGAAATAATACTTTCACTTTTCATTTCAAAACCTCCCCCCCCAAAATCCCAAAGCCAACAATGCATTTTAGCTTGACGTAGAAGAAAGGAATGCAGCGTGCTCTGGAGGAATTTGTCTTGTGAAAGGATTTCAGTGTGCAGTTTCTGTATGAGGGCTGATTTAATGAATGGGGTGAAATGCTTCTGCTTTTGAAATCTTAGATCAAGAATTTATGAAGCTTCCCTTGAACTGAAAATTGTAAAAGACCGTGGGCCTGACTCTCCAATCCCTTGCACCTTGCATTATCAGTTGCATCTGTGCACAATAAATGTGTAGTTTTACACTCACATTTGAGATGTCTGAATGACCTGAATGACCTGAATGTCTGAATGACAAGGCACAAGGCTGTGGAGAATCAAATACATTATCTACATTTCAGAGAACTGTATCCTCTGCCCAAGTGGATTCAAGCATAGACCCAGAGCTGCAAACACTTGAGCACATGTGTAATTTTACTCACATGCGTATTCCCTTTGAGTTGACTGAGACTACTTTTGTGCAGAATTACCCAGGTGAGAAATGTTTCTGGGATTGGAGCCATAATTTGCTACTTATGGCATTTTAATGCACCCCAATTGATGCACTCAATTTTAAGCATAAATTGTGAAGTAGAAGTTGGGTGGTGATTGACTGTTCCAAGACCTTGTTCTCTATGCCTGCTTTGTGGTGGGTGATCTGAGTCTTTTCTAATTGTATGGGTATCTGGGGAGAGAAAGGAATTTAGATTAAACAGCGCCAAAAATGACTAATCAAAGATCTTTCAATTGTTTGATTATTAAGACAAAGATTAAAGTAAGTAATGAATTTACAAAGTGTCTATTGCTTTAAAAAACCCAAACAACAACCCTAGATAAACATTAAATACTTAACGAGAGAAGCTGGTCTTGCGGTCAAGGCACTTGAATGGGACTCACAAGATTTGGGCTCTGCCACAAATTTTCTGTCTGCTGTTTTGCAAGTCATGTAATCACTCTGTTCCTCAGTTCCAAGCTGTCAAATGTGTGTGATGTTTCCTTTGACTGTCTTGGCTCTTTAGATGCTGTAAGCTTTTACTATGTGCATGTACAGCACCTAGCACAGTGGGGCCTCAGTCTTGGGTTGGGGCATTTAGGGGCCAGATTTTCAAAGGCAGTGAGGTATCTAAAGATACAGCTTGGCAAATAGTAGGATTTTCAGATGCTCTTTATAAACCCGGACCTAGGTGCTACAGTAATACTGTTAATAATAATCTGACCAAATGGCCCAGTTAAAACCCCTATGTACTGAGCACCATCACAAACACCAAACTTCCACTTTTGCAGAAATGTAGATGGAAAAGGGGGAGCTTATTTTTTTATAGTTTACTTGCAATGTATTGAAAAAACTACAAAATGCAACTCACTGACAGTCACAAATTCCAGCCAATAGTTTAATCTGAAAGAATAAAAGAAAGCTACCATCAAATTGTCTCTGTGTGTGAGAGATTGGGAAGGACTTTTCAGACAGTCTTATCTGTTAGGATCCCTAGAGGTCTACACCCATCTGTTGGCTCTTTGATCACCATCTTTTTCAGTATGTGGCATGATGGCTCATTTTTTTTATCCCTTTAATTTACACCTGTTTTGTATTAGTCTCCAGCAAAACTTGAAGCATGACAAAGAGAATTTGTCATATTATTGTGATTGTGACACATGGGGTAAGGATGCTGATCAATCATGTATGGGTGACTGACTTGTCAGATAAGACAATTCATGCACACACATCTTGTTGCTGAAAGTGAGTTAAAATCGTAATCGATTTGCAGGTGGATTAAGGAATGTAATAGCATTCCTTTGCTGAAAGCAATAAAGTGGGTCCATTAGCAAAGGCACGTTTGGATGATTTCAGTGAGCTGCTCTCTTGGTCTCAATGCTTTTTGTTTTTATAACTCATGGGAGCATGGAATAAGGTTACTTCAGGCACTGTCTGGAAATTTTACTCAGGTCTGCTTCAGGAGAGAGGCACCTTTGTAAAAATAACAGGTGTATCTAGATCATTTTGGTCACGGTATCTTCAAAGGAACAGACTGCCAGGCAAAGAGAGAACAAAATGACAAACTTTGATTGCTGTAATTGTTTCCCCTTGAAAAGTGGGTCTCATGTATAGATTTTGTCCCGTATTTCTTTCCAAATTAGGGACTGACCCTATGTGTGTGTTTTATCTGATGTAGATAAGGAAACAGTATCTGGAACTTCAAAGAATTTAAAGTAACTAATTGCTTCTGTACATTTCATTTAATCACAGAAAAGGAGTTCTGTCCAGGACAGACTGGAGAGTTCATCGGAAAAGCACTTGCCAATCAGGAAAGGACTAGCTACAATTCTGCATTTATTTTAAAAAAGTAAGTCAACATAATTTCCATCTGATGTGAATTCCCTCAAACATTTTAATTCTAAATCAGCAGCATTAGCAAAGAAATGTTTGATCCTAGCAGATATGAATTTTTTTCCCCAGCATACAGAATATTCTACAAGTGAGCTTAAAGAAACATGGAATGTTTTTAAGAATGCTATTTAATAAAGAGGAATAAACATTATTTGCAAGGAGCCTTCTCTCTTGGAGAGAGAACAGCAGATGCCAAGATGCCAATCAATTTGATAGAAATGAGTGATCAGCATCTGTTCCCGAACACTCTATCCTCCCCAGCATTCAAAAATGGGCATGTGCGGGGTGGGGATTTATCAGAATAGGGGATAAATACAAGTGAAGAGAAACAGAGAGCTGATCTCCTGAGTTCTTAGGTTTTCAAGTAGTGCGTTGCATTGATTGTGCTACTGAGGTTTGCTTACATTTTGGTATTATTTTTGTTGTATTGTTTAAATTATACCAAGGGTGGCTATTGCTTTTTGCTGCGTGTAGAAATCTCACTAAATAATTGTGCTGTGTACAGTTGTGTGGGCAACTCTTTACAAATGAGTAACAATAAAAATGTCTATGCCATTGCAAACCATCATGCATTGGGTATATGATGTGCCTGAGAGAAGAAATTAGAGCTGATCGAACAATGATATTTCCGTCCTGTGGGAGGTTGCAATATTTTGACATTTGTTTCACTCTCCAGTCAGGACTGTAAGGAGGCATACTGGTCTTTTAAAGAAAAGAGGAATCAGACGGGAGGGGGACAGGGGCCCTGTTCTATGTAGTCTCAACTGAATAAAGTCCCTGGGAAGAACGGGGGCAGAGTGAGGAGAGAGGAAATAGAACCAAGGGAAGGCTGAGTCATGGGGAGAGGAGAGGACTTTAAGGGCCCCAGGGCCAGGAGCTTTGCTGTGTAGGGTGGGAGCGAGGATCACCCTCCCTCCCCCCCATCAGTCAATCAATCAAGACAAAAATCTTCAGGGGAAAAACAGCACAAAAAGCTCCCTGTTCTCACTATGAGGGTGAAGGGGGAATAGACAGAGACTGTTTGACAGTAAACTTTCAAAGGCAAAGGGGTGACCTAGAGCTCCCTTTCTAGGCTGTGGAAGAGAGATGGAAAATCACCCCCCGAAGAACACTGTGAGGAAGGACTTTTTGCTATGAAGGTTTTGTGTTGGAGGTAATTTTAGCGTGAAACATTTTGGGGCCAGCCCAGGTGGAGCTGCACATGGGAAATTTAAGTGGCCCGCCACAGGGAAAAAAGTTGAAATATCAAATTTTCACAGAATGAAACATTCTGAAAAATGTTGATTCAGAAATGGCAATGTGTATTGTTTCCACTTGGTTCAACATTGAATTGTCTGCCTGAGTTGCTGTGGTGCCTCATGCGAGTTGAATTTGAGGTGTCTCATGCTCCCATTCGCCTCTATGAGCCAGGTCCTCTGGCTGGACTACATCTCCCATGGTGTGCGGTTGTCATGGGACTCCCACAATGCATCACAGCAGTTCAGTCAGTGAAGCATCATGAGACATGTATTCCAGCCAAGGAACCCGGCCCATAGGGGAGAGTCGAGTCATGACGCATCCAAACGATAATTCCCAGGAAGCACTGTAGCAGCTCAGGCAGACATAGATTAATGCAGAACTGACCCCAAATGAAATATTCCAATTAGGGCAAACCAAAATGTTTTGATTCAGGATGACCTGAAACAACAAAACGTTTCATTTTGATTTTTTCAACAGAAAGTCAAAAAATGTTTGGTAAAAAATACAATTTTCCCATGATTTAGAAGAAACCACATTTTTTACTGAAAAACATTTTGATGGAAAATTCCCAGACAGCACTAGAAGAAATATCTTGGACCTGCACTAGAAAATCCGCAAAACAATTTTTGGCATTGCTTGGTTTGTACCCTTCTGTCTGTATAGCCTTGAATCCATAGATACCAGCCTCCAGCTGTATAGACCTTCGAATGAAAGAGCTTTAACTAATACAATTAGAAACTAGGAATTGTACAGGTGACCTGCAATGACTTTTCCATAAAAAATAATGTAATTCCAAGGCCTGATCTCAGGGCCTTTTGGGTCTAGGTTGTGAAAACGCTTCCCTTTCTTCCAATTATATAAAGTTCCCATTTCTCAGTCTTGAAGGGTTGTGACATCTCAGATCTTAAACCTTTCATTGATGCAGGACTGAATATGGGCTCTTTTAGGCTTGGAGCCAATGCAGTGTTGGAGAGGGAAATACTTTCTTTCCATCAAATGTAAAGTAACATTTCTCTGGGAAGTATTACAAAACGGCAACAATTTCCACTATATACTGATCTAGGTCAGGAGTGAATAGTAGAAGTTGAACCATGAAAATCACTGGATTTTTAATATTTTTAATTTTTCTGGATGTTCCAATCTCTCTAAAACGTCATTAATTGTAACCTTACACTGGAATCTGGGGCTCTGCATTTGCCATTTGGAGAGTGATGTGTAACTGAAAATGATTGGTCCAAAAATAAGTGGTCTAGGAAAAGCTTAAAGAACTGCATTATTCCAAAATAATATTCGTTGGTGAGTTATATGTGGCTATTTGCCTCACTTTGTAGGGCTCCTGTGGCTAAAAGATTAGCTAATGATTGACTTAGATGATTTGAGCATGAAAGGCAGGAATGCCTATATTTCACTCCTGAAGTGCCTCACGCTTTCCCTGGATATTTAGAGGAATACATTCAGAGAAAATGGTTTTCCATGCAAGGTGGTTGATGTTCTGTATTCATATCCCTCCCTTTGTCCTTTTGCTTAAGGGTTCTGACAGTGAGAAGTGAAAAGACAGATGGACATGACTGCACCCAAAATGTATAGATAGGCATGTTCCTTGCCCAGAAGAGTCTACAATCTAATGTTAGACATGACACAAGTGCAGGGGTTAAACTAAGTTGAAACAGGTGTGCAGCTCTCACTGCACCAACCAAGAAGAATGGAAAGCAATGGATGGTGCACCAGGGAAAGGAAGAGGGCTTCTTTTCTTGTGATCCCCCCCTCCCACTTCAAAACCTGCACAAGTGAGAGCTACAAATAACAGGTGGGTGGAGGAGTGTCGTCAGCTATCGCTTTACTTTTCTAAGGGTTTTCTTACTCCTGCTTGCGGGCTAGGGGGCTCTGCAGGGAAGTGTGCAATCTAGGCCTATTAGCAGTCAGTCTACAAAAAGCCTGCCTGGAGCAAGGTGGGGTGAGTTGTGCTTCTATGTCTTAGGGAGCAGCCTCTTTTCTCTCTCTCTCAGTCTTTGGTGCTTGCATGTTAAGGTTCTGGATTTTAAGAAACAAAGTAGTGTTACCTCCAACGAAGAATATTTGATGTTTTTATCTAACTTCTTGGTTTGTAAGCCCGGACCATCATAGTGGGGAAACAGAAGAATTGGAGAACGAGGCTTATAAAAATAAGGTCATGTGATTACTCAGTTGTGGGCCTGTCATGTTCCAGCGTAGGTTATACAATACGGGCAAATGTTTTACAAGTCTGTGACAAGGTGGCTGGCCTCCTTAAGAGAATGCAGGTTTCAGTGCATCTGAGACTTATCAGGTGGCACTTGGCCCATATAAATGGGGGAGAGACTGAGAACAAATGCAGTCATTTTGAGTAGATTAGTGAACTTCTCTAAAGATACTAAAATGGCTGGATTCTTGCATTTTGGTTTCAGCTCCCTTGTTGAGACACATTACCATTTTCCTTGCTCTCAGAGATTTTTGACCCTTTCAGGCACTGGTGGTTTACCTCCTTCTGTGACCCACCTGATTCCTTCTTCTATTTCTCCTCTGCTAGCAAGCACATTCCCCGATTTCCCTGCTACCTTCCCCCCACTTCTCTCCCCACCCTTTTCACTCCTGCAAATTTACTGGCATGAAGGGGTTAACTGTAGTAGCATACAACAGCCTTCAGAGCTTCCGATCCATTATGATCTCATTTCAGAAGGACATACATTCATGTAAAAGTCTTGGGGAATGATTATGCCACAGACCACAATGGCTACAGAAAAGCTCCTATTATCTACCATGCCAATACTGTGCCAGTTAACGAGTATGAAAGTGTAAGGGGGAAACCTCAGGGAAGGTTCTGTGGTATATTAAAGTACAACTCATTGAAAGTAATATTATCTTGAAAATATGTTGGCTGGTTAAATTTAGACCCAGTGGAGAAGTTGATGTGCTGACACTTTTACATTTGAGTCATCGTCCCATTTCTTTTCCCCATGCTCAGCAAGACTTTTTGCCAGTGGAGTGTGGCAACAGACTTTGAAAGGAGGAAATGAAGAGTTTAAACTAATATTTGTAGACATCCCATAAAAGAAAGTTGGACTTGGTAATGAGTTGAACATGAGAGGCAGAAGAGCAAGCAAAATTCCTGCATATTGCAAACCCAGCAGACATTGTTTAGCAATTACTCTTCTTTAAGAGATACTAAGTATATATATATATATATAAAACCCTATTAAACTCTAAGTAAGTGAAATAATTCATCCTGCTATGGTGTATTTTTCACTGTATGAAAACATTTGGGCTATTATAACTGTTATCTTATATATGCCATAGAACTACAAGGTTCATAGAGGCTCCATGAGTTGTATATAAGCATGAATTTTGGTGGTTAGTCCTCAGATGTTTTTTCCCACTTGAAATACAATTTGGCAGCTGAACCAACTGTAAGCATATCAATGCATATTTTCCTACTGGAATCAATGTGCTTGTAGCTTCGATGTAACGCTTGTAGGTGCTACTTAGAAGGCCCTACTGAGTAAAGGGGGATTTTGCCCTAAGGCAGTGAAAAAGAAATATAGAAACAAATGACAAACTTAATGACAGGCATGGTGGCATACCAAGTGTGATGAAGTGCACTCTGAAGAGAGGCAGTGACATGGATCTTAGTGGTATCAAAAATATTAATCCACCTAAAAGAAGAATCCGGGTCTACAGAAAACGACTTGCTGCTGTGAAAGATAGATCTACAGAAGAAAAAGTTCATAAGTTTGTGTGACACAGAGGCCCACTGGTAGTTCACTACTCTGTCAGCAACTCCTGTCAGGCTTGACAAACTCACTACATCTAACACACTGCTGTCATAGTATTTATCTATAAAGAATGTTGTACGAGGTATCAAATGAAAGCTGGTGACACACTCGCCATTAATATCACTGTGAAATGTATGTATTAATGCTATATGGGGAATTAAATACTTATTGATACTGTGCTTTAAAATCTGTAACCAAACACAGGGACAAACAGGTTTTCTTTCTGACAGGAGGAGAGGTAGTCAGTTCCCTGCCCCTAATGTATATTTAGCAGAGTGAGTCAAGTACAATGGGAGTTAAATTTCGGAGTAAAGTAAGCAGGAAAACTAAGTTTACAGGGGAATGTAAAAGCAGCAGGGCTCTGGTACACTGGAGAACCAGGAACAGGGGAGGAGGATCTCATCTGGGGGCACACTTCAGAAGGATTCATTTAAAAGATTTGTTGGGCTATAAGAAGAAGAAAAAAAGACCCCTTTGTTATCTGTTTCACTGAAGAACCCTCTTGGCAGAGGGGAGTGATTTGTGACTGTTATGGATCCTTGTTTTGACTGAGAACACGCAAGCTCTGCAGACAGATTTTGAGGGTACGTAAACTACTTTAGCCAGAAAGATTGTAGGCTGCTAAAGTGATGTCCAGCCTCTTAGGACGGTGTTATACATTTGTTTTATTTGTCACCAATTCTGTTTCTAGTATCCGTACTCAGTAGCACTAAAAGCTCTGTTCTTTGTTAATAAACACATTCTTGGATTTATTATCAATTCATCTCCATGCTGCAATATGAAGTAAAGTGTGAATCCTCAGCTGCACCAGGCAGGCTGGGGCGTGCACTGTCTCTTTGGAGACAGCAGTTTTGGTAATTTCTGTGAGCGTTCAGGGACGGGCTGGATACTACAGGCGGATGCCCTTCATGGGGGATTGAGGAATGCACCTTGAATTACTCTGCAAGGCGAAGTAAAGATTGGCAGAATTTCTGAGGAGATTGAATGGCCAACAGACTGCAGTGACAGGTAGCTGATGCCCAGTTTAACACCAAGCAGTCTCTCTCTTATTGAGGCATGGGAGGAGAGGTAAAAAAGTGATTCATAATCCTGGGCACCTGAGAAAGCATCACAGTACGTGCCATCTGTATTACCACCTATTATGCTTATGACAACTCCTTCTTGATGCTGCCTGCCTTGATGCATGCTGCCTCAGCCACTAAATGGTTAATGAAGAATCAGATTGCCAGCTCAGCTGAGGCTGATGGGTGGCCTTGCAACAGCTGCAGAGCTGAAAGGGCTGCAGACAGAGAGGTGGCTGCCAGAGAGATTGAAGGACTACTGAGACGGACTCGTCAACAGAAGACTGGAAAGAAGTTGCTCAAGGAGCCAGCTGTCCAGAGTGGGACAGCCGGAGGTGAGTCTGGGAAAAGCCTGTAGAAGAGGTAAGAAGCAGTCCAGGGAAACAGCAAGAGACTGGGAGGAACTGGTTCAAGCAGTTTCAGAGAGGGTCCCTGGGCTGGAATCTAGAGGAATGGGCCAACCTGGGTTCCCCTACTGTCTCCAGCAGAGAGGAAAGTAAGGACGTTGGAGCAAAGGGGTCAAGACCCTGTTGGGGACCTGGAACTGTTGATCCTTTATTAGATTCACAGGGCTCTGGCTTCAACAGATTCTTCATTACCCTGGAAGGGGAGAGACTCTGGCTGGAGTCAGAACCAGCAGACCCAGAACTCGATGATTATTAGCAGATGGGGCGATATTGGGTCAGACTCCGCATAGCTGCGCATGGGCACAAGCTGGTGAAGGCGGTTGCAGACGCTGCCGTGTTGCTTAGCTAAAATTGCAGCGTAACAGAAGGCCAGTGGGTGGTACTTTACCTAGGCCAGAGCGGAGATGCTGCTGCTGAAGCAATGGAAATGTCCTTGGGGATTTGCACGTGAGGAAGCCAACTCAGGGCTAGACATTTATATGCCCTATTCCAAACAGGCTGATGAAGTTTGCAGCAAGTGGGATTGTCACTACTGGAGTACTTGACCCATCCAACATTATAGACCATGGTTGGCCAAATTTACTGATCTCCTGAGACTCCCTTCCTCTCCCTCCCCTCCCTGCTGGGCAGAACCCCCTAGCCTGCTCTGAGCTCCCCATTTCAGTCTGGTAGGCAGAGAATGGGGAGGTGTGGGGGGGAAGAGGGCTTTGTGAGCTGCACTTTAACTGTAAAACAGCTGCATGCGGCTCTTGAGCCACAGTTTATGCCCCCCCCCGGTATAGGCCCAAGTGGAATGAGAGTGGAATGAGAGACTGCTAAATTATTGTGAAAGGGTAGAACACCTGTACTGCTAAGCAGATGGGCTGCTAGATTTTATACCCATTGCAGATTTTTTGAGGTGTGAGGCTTCATTCCTAGAGATAATGGCTTGCGATAATGCAGCCTGGAGGTCATGGATGCATAAATCATTGTTGCCAGGTATGAGCTCAGCAGGATGAGGTACGATTTTCTGGCCGATTACAGATAGAAGGTGGCTCCCTCTCCACCTCTCCCATTTACTGGGATGCTCAGTAGTTCTGAGGCATTCAAAAGGATCCTAGGACTCAGTGGACTGGTGTGGGTGCCCTCAATATTGGGGGGATGATAAATTCTTTGAAGCAGTTCACACTTTGGCCAGTTGCTCTTCCTTCAGATGCTTATTTTGGCTTGTGTGTGAAAAATCTGGGAGATGGTTCTATTAGGTTTGATAGCAAGGAGCTGTGAAACCTCGTGTCCTCTACCTGCTGCTGCCGTTTCGGCTTGTATCGTCTCACCATCCCTACTAGGGGTCTCCTATGGATGTTGAATAATGTGGGAAATAAAAGGGAGCCTTTTGGGGTGTGCAGGTGAACGCTCAGGAGATGGAAGAACAGTTACTCAGGACAACCCTCTGGGCTCAGTCAGGGGAAAGTCTTGAGCCATTTCAAGCCACTTTTATTCACACAGCTACACATCACAGCCTGTTTTGGTAGGGTATAAAGCATTTGCATACCTTTACTTGGTGTCTTGAGTCTGTTCGCACAGTATAGTCGCAGAGTGAAAACCCTGCATTTAGGGGGGGAAAAAATCACAACAGGAGCAAAAAATCCCTCTGGGAGGTGGGAGAGTGCTTCTTGAAAAGCTGATATAAACGCTGAAAAGCAACAGATTGTGACCACAAAAGGTTTTTCCATTGGCAATTGAGTTAAGCAACATCCTTTCTGGATCTAAAGCATAGTATGACTGTTGTGGCTTGACTGAATTGGTACAAGTATCGGTTTTAATGTAAGCAGACATTTCACCCAATCGAATTTCCATTATGAATATTCATACTTTTTGAACATGTGGGGAGAGTTCTAGAGAGCATTACTAAGAGAGCAGCTCTGCCTTTTCAATGTTTGCTAACAAATTTCAGAGGCCTCCGATATATTGATATAAACACATTTTCTGGTTTTGTTCTTACTGTATTTTAATTCCTTCCACCATTGTTGAGGTCCCATGTGAGATTTGTAGTATTTCATCTAAGACAGTTCATAAGATATATTTAAGACCTGCTCTAGCAAAACCCTTCAGCCTATGCTTAAAATTGTGTTTAACTGCTTGGTTTGATCCTGGGCTTAAAACCATTATATTTCATGATGTAACATTTCATACCTGTTGGTACATGTGGGATTTAAGGCTAAATTTTCAAAAGTGACTAATCATTTTTGGGGTACCTCAATCTTTCATTGCCCAAATTGAAATATCTTAAGGTCTAATTTCTGGAAAATGCTAAGCACTCATAGTCTTTATAGATTTCTCAAGTTAGGCATCCAAAATCACTATTTACTTTTGAAAAATTAGATCAGGACACCTATACGAAGACTCCCTGAATACACAGTACTAAGGGCAACATGTTGTGTCATGAGCTATGATGTGACCAGACAAAATGTCATATGCTATCAAACTTTATATTGAAATACCAGGATACTAGTTGAACAGAACTGTAAGTGGCTGAACTTCTTGTAGGGATGAGCACCGCTTGATTTCTTCTTAATTGCCTTCTGTTCACTATTATTGCTGCTTCTGTATGAAAGAGTTCTGCCTTTCATAAGTCTTAACATCCTACATTTCTCAGTTCAATGCTGTATGCAAATTTCATTCATAATCTTCCTTTAACTCATGTTGTAGTATGTGGCATTAAGGTTTTCTTTTCAGTGCTTTGTTGACTAAATCCAACACAATCTGTGGATATGCAGCAATTATTTAAATCTGTGGAAGTGAACAAAGCACTCGACAAGTCTGCACTTAACCTGTAAGGTTTTTCTTTGCAGAGCAATGGAACAGGGTCATCGTACTAAGCGTACATTAGATGTGGAATATTTATGCAAGAAAACCATGCCACCTACAGGAAACTAAGAGTTTCTGCATTTCTCACCAAAATGTCTTGCCGTAGTACAATCACTGGATTGCACTAATGTCCAGCTGATCTAGTTATACATGCACCATTTTGTTTTGGGTAGTCCAACCGCTCTAATGAAATACTAGAGATTCATTAATTGGGGGGTTCTGGTAGCACTCTGTTGAAGAGACAGAGGATGGCTCAACTTAGGTTGGCAAGTTGCTCAGTGGAGCACAAACTACTTCTTCTTTATGGAAGGCAGGATGTGCATCACTTGTGTAGGATCATGGCCAGACCAGACTTCTTGAAGCTGTGGCATGCTGACTAGCAGGTGAGCTGGCCCCGCTCCCTACTACTATGTACATTCGCTTGGAATCCTGGACCAGTGTTGCATGCCGAAGAAGGAAGAGGATGGATCCTATGAATGGCAACAGGGCAAGATTTGGCCTCTTCTAGTGAAACACAATGGAAGACTTAACACCTATAAGTCAGTGTACGGTCACTGACCTACCAGCTGAGAATCCGGCAGGATAGATAGGGTCACGAAGTGCTTATTATGGAACTTTTCTTTGCACTATTAGATTAGCAAACAATGCCAGGACCATAGCTGCTTTTCAAATTCAAATAACCTGTCAATGCACCTTGCAAAATCCTGCATAGGAGCAAGGCTGGGAAATGACCCAAGGGGAGCAAAACAAACAAAGCTAGGGAAGAAGAGAAGCTTTGTGCTGCTGAATGCCCACCAGTCTGATTTGTAAAGTAATTTTTTCATCCACAAGTCATCTGGTCAAATATAACTGCAGATCAGAAGCATATGTTCCAGCCTGTAGGCATGTTAAACTCTTGGGATTGACCTTGTGGCAGCATTGCTACAGGCCTTCCGTTTGTAATCATTGCCCTTGAGAGTGGGGGATGGTACTGGGGTTGGATTGTTGATCATAAATCATAAGTGGATCAAGCTGATCTTCAGTAGTTCCCTAGACTCAGTTTCCCCATGTCATGGGCAGGTGGAAGAAGATGCAGAACAATTATCTGCTATTAATTATGTCAGAGTTTTTGGATCCCTCCTCATTGAAGGCTCAGTTCTCACATGCACTGGAGCAGAATTTGGTACAGGTGAGGGAGGGGAGGCTAAGGTGACTTGAAGCTACCTTTCCACCTGCCCTAGTCAGGGGCTGAACTAATCCTGGCTCAAGATAGAACAATCCATCTGCAGCTATAACTTCTACTGGATTATAATAATCCTCATGATGTCCGTAGGCGTGTCATTAGCATCTGAAATTGAACCAAGGATCCAAAGGCATGAGAGACTGTACTAAAAGCACCCAGCTCTGTTAGCTCAAAAGCTACAGCAGACTTTCAAACTTTCAAACTTTTCTGTGGTCCAGCCCTAGAGGGGGACAGAGGGGCACTAGAAGGGGACAGAGCGAGGCTGTGTAAGCATGGGTTGTGGACAAGGATTATGCTGGAGTGCACTGAGTTCCAGCTGCACCCCATCTGCTCAGGATACACCTCCTTTACCTAAATTCTTCTCGGCCATTTTAAGGGAATTTTAGTCACTTTGTACCACTCCAGGGAAACAAAGCAATCTTAAGCGGATCTGGACCTGACAATTATGCCCATTAATTTTTATCATCTGTTCACCAGCTCAGTTGTAATCTATTAAATGTAAAATATCCATTTGAAATGTATACAGATAGTGAGCCAAGAGCACTGAAAGATCAAGCTGAGGCAACCTGCTCAATCGTGTACAGCATTTGAAGGCTACTAAATTAATCAGAATAGATTATCCATTTCATGTCCAGCTATAGCTATTGGGAAAAGTTAAACCTCTGTTAAACCACATCTTTCCGCTTCAGTGAAGGAATGGTGATGGAACTTTTCTTTGTTTCAAGGGGAGTTTCCTCCCCTCTGTCTCCGTGATGCCCACAATATAAATTGTTTTGCATTTGGCTCTAGAGGACTTGATCCAAAGCTGCTCCAAGTCAATGGGAGGCACCTCAGAGCTAATTCTGCTACCTCTGCTCACCTTCATTTCTTACAGCAGTGCCCAGGAACCTCAGCAGTGGACCAGGACACAGAAAAAAAAGATGGTCCCTTGAGTAGAACCTGACACCAGGAGTCATGCCTTTGTTTTACTGCCATTGTTTTACTGCTAAGGATGACCAGATCTATGCCCTTAATAAACTTACTTACATCTATGAAGGCTTTCATTTAAATAGCTGCATGTTTAATAGCATGGTGCACACTGGCTTTCAGAGTCAATATGCAGTAGGCAGACAACTTCTGCTACTTTTTCTGTGTGCTATAGCTGTTGCATTCATATTTTATTCCTTCATTATAAAAGTGATCACTTACAAGCACTGTCAATGAACCACCATAAGTTCCCTCCCTCCCCTGAAGAATTTGTGGCATGGTAATATTGATGCTGACGGATCTAAGTCTTTGCATCTTATGTGCAGTAAGGACTCCCTATGCTCTGGACAGAAGCTCTGGATTTTGAATTAAGCAGAAATTGTATCTCAGTGGAGTGGTCAGTATTGCAGGAGATTCCAGAGAAGGACAAAATCTCTTCTTCTGGCAAATGGCTTTCATAATGGGTATAGCGTGAGTCATGTGATCCATTAATTATCTCAGGCACAGATGTAATTATGTCCTTGTGATTACCGTCTTTCACTCCCGCTGTAATTGAATCGAATACACCTGTAAGGGGAGAGCACAGGCCGGTGTGTGTTGTGTTGACCCACAAGGGGCAGATGGTGCCACAGAGCGGTAGCTCTCCTTCAGAGGCAGCGAGTGCTGCACCTTGTGCCCCCAGGGTTTGCTCGATGGCTGGAGCAGATTGTGCCCATGTTGCGGTGATGCGGAGATATGGGATGAGTGGTCCCTGCACTCCTCAGAGATAAAGGGGCCTGTTCCAAAGCCCATGAAGCCAACGGAAGTCTTCGGGGGGGGGGCGTGTTCCAGTGGGCTTCAGGCAAAGTCCTGGGATTGCAACTGGGGGGTAGTGCAAAGGGCTGTAGAAGTGTGTGTGTGTGTGTCACACACACAATGGGAACTTTTTTGTGTCCCCTTCCTTCCACCCCCCTTCTTTAAGAGGAAGCCCCACATCAAAAAACCCCTCCCTGCAGTGTTCAATATAGCCCCTTAGAGATTGCCTCTTCTCAAAGGGTTACAATGAACGTGGGCAATTGCCCTGTTCTAAACCAGGCTGCTAATATACAATATTTACTACATTTGCTTGGACGCTTGAAAGTTACTTGTTTGACTGACTGGAAACTATACACCGTGTGGCCCCTGGAGGGCACCAACAGACAACTTTACATTTTCACTGCTCCCTTCTCAGCTGTTTCACGGGAACACAGAGTGAATATATCCCTTTGTGTGGAGTACATTGAACCTTCCTTGCCTTGCACAATTTGAAAATTCAAAAGACCAGTTTCTCAGTGTAATTGAAAAGCACTGCATTTCAGGCTTATTCACTGAATCAGTATTTCCAGTTAGAGCTCAAATTAATCTATATACTTTTAAATAGGATAATGAGGTTGGTTCTATTTACTCAGTCTCTCAACAATCCTATTCACAGTAGCTGAGTATGATTTAACCACACACACAAAAAGTGCACTAAGGTTATGCTAAAGCCATGACTTAATCCATCAAGAAAATTCATAGTTTGAGGCTGAAAATCTGGACTGACAGGTCAACGCTGCAACTAACTCCCCAATCTCTTTGGGAAGGAATAATAAAAAGCAAGAAAAGAAAGAAGACATGACAAATCCCACATGCATGATTGAAGGTCTGTCAATTTATTCAGACTTCTCTGGGGAGCTGGTGCAAGGCAGACCCTTTGGGATGGATTCTCTTTTCATGCACACTGGCAGAACTCTGTTTGAAATACTCCCAACTCCTGTCAAAGTTCAGCATGACAGCAGCCCTTCCTGCCACCCTGCCCCCACAGACCACATCTACACAGGCAAACAGGCATCTGTGCCTGCCAGTCAGATAAATGTGCGCCTAACTACCAGATTTGCACGTGCAGAGACCTGTCTGGGGCAAGCCCGTTCCTGTGCAATGAGTCTTTGGAGGGGAGCGGGTGGAGGAATTCTTGGCCCCTTGGCAGATCTGCCCTTCAGAGGCTATTTCAGTGCCCTTATCCTGGCACCCATAATACCTAGGGACCACACAATGAGATTCTCCTTCTTCTGTCCTCTCACACCACATGTGCAAAGGAGGTGGACTTCTTAACACGGAGTTGCATAGACTTGCAAATCCTGCTACGCCATTGCTCGGCATATCGTCTGCCCATCCGAAGATGGAGGCTAAGGCAGGCAATCTTTTGCAGACACGACACTTATTCCAGAAAGTACCTTGTAGCTGAGAGGTAGGTGCTAGGAGGTCAAATCTTACCTCCGCTCCTGAGGATTTATCTATTCACTTCACAGCTATTATTACTGAGTAAAGCCTCCTCCTCATCTCTCCTAGAAGGCAGTCAAGTGATGCACCTTATTTGTACAAGAAAAGATAACTGGCTCCACCTGTTAGCTGCACTGCCTTTCAGAATGAACATGCAAGATCAGTGTGCTTGCCTGTCTGGGCTGCAACTGCTGCTCTAACCACTAGACAGCACTCCTTTTCCAGAACTGGGATTCTTGATTCCAATATTTTGTAGCTGTTTACCAAGCAGCTGTGTAATCCACTAGCTGAATGTCACATCTCCCGAGTGAGTAAGCCACAGAAAAGCTAGCAGTTTCTATTGGAGTTCAAATAGAAAGTCCAAGGTTTAAACCCTGCCAATGAGTTGTGTGTGGAGATCCTCGTGGTAGCATTTGGTTTTCCCTATTTCTTTTTGAAAAACTGTTTTATTGAATTCACAGTGAGAACATCCTTTACAAGGGGTGTTATTCTTAATCACTATTATTGGTTAATTAGGACTTGACCTGCCACACAACAGTGCTCCCCATTTTGGTCATTTGTTGCCTGCTATGATTGCCTGCTACCTCTCAGACCTGGCAATGGGATTAGCTAAGAGTCGAATGGGTTATGTGCTATGCATATGCTTGGCACTTCCTTTGTCAGACACTCTGAAGGCCTGATTCATCATTGCTCTGAAGCTTGTCATCCTTTCCATTTATGCAAAGTGGGAGTAAATGCTACTGTTCTGATGTGGTTGCACTTTACACACACCTTGCACAGGTGTAAATAACTAGACAAGGCCCTTATTCCTGGGCTATGTTCTGGCCACTAATCCTTGTGCAAAGTAACTCCCAGAAGATCTCAGTGGAGGGGGATCCTGGAGTGGTGCACAGCTTTTTTGGTGACATGCCAACCACCCTCAGTGTCCTGTTCATAGGGGTAGGTCAGGGCATCCCTGCATCGTGACAAGCCTCATCTGTCCTAACAGTTGTTGGCAGCTGCCAACAGCTAGTTTCAGCACCCTCCAGACTCTTTTTATTTGGGCTGGGGAACTATCCCTGTGCAGGGTGGCTTCAGGATTGGGAAAGCACCAGGGACACATTTGAACTCTCCCCACCTCAGCTGAGGAACACCTCTAAGGAGCTAGTCAGGGGACAGTCAGGCCCCCAAGGCCTCTAGTGTAACAATGGGTGCATCTGTAATAGTCATGGACATTTCCCTCCTCATTGGGCCACTTGTTCTTAACCTGCATATTTCTCCTCCATTTGTTTCACTTTCTTAGTTGCTACTAAACTACATAACTAAGGGAGGATCCAGGTACTCTGCCTGGGAAGATTTCCCACCACAAATTCCTAAAACAAGGAGTCCATCTTATTCAAAGTTATATCTATGAACAAAGAGGAATGGATTGTGGCACATCGTCTGCCATGCTGCAGACAAGATTGGGGCTCTGGCCAACTCCTATGGGAGAGACACCTATCTTGTCAGAGATGGGGCATGGGATCAGGCCTTTTTTGTGATTTTAAAAAAACCTTTTAATTATTATTTTAAAAAATTCTGTCTCAAGTAGCACAAAAGGAGTGGTGACCGTCTGCAAGCTTTCTGCTGGCAATTCCTCCCATGTGGGGCAGCCCTCTCAAGGGAAGCGGTGTGGATGGAGTCTGCTCTGGCAAGCCCCACTTTGACAGATGATCCCTTAGGGACCATACCCCATTGATACAAGATAGAGTAGCCACCTGGCTGCTCTGTGTCTGGGGTTGGGGTCGGGAAGAGAATCAAGTAACCATTAGCAGCTCCCAGACCATCCTTACCCACTCTGCTGTGCCCAACATAAGTTGAATGGAGCAGTAGAGAAACCCCAGTTTATTTTTCTTGGAAGATTAGCCACTGCACTTGCTGAGTGAAATCCTCCCATTGCATTTGGTGGGAGATTTGTTGTGGGAGGCATCCTGCATGTGTATTTCAATGACCGGATGGAACGTTTCCACAGGAGATACTCTTCTCTATTGCCTAATAAATATACTTGGTTTTTTAAAAATCAATGCATATTTAACTGATAAGTCTGTTTTGATTGGTCTGTTTTGAAAATCCTAACTACTGACCAAGTTAAAGCCCAAACTGTGTTTGGTCTCTTGGATGCACTGTATGCTTTTAAAACACTGAAATGGTTTACACCCTAACTTTTCACACAGAGCACTTCCTTGTAGAAAATACAAACAAAAATGACAAGCAAAAAGTGACTCAGTGAGTTCAGTGAATGAGAGGAGGTACAAATCCTGCTTATCTCGCTCCTGAAATGAAGTTTGTTTGCAGGTCTCAGGTTCGTTCCATTCATCTGCATCATAAAGCCACTATGCGATCTGACATCCTTCAACTCCAGAGACAGTTTTTGGTCCACAGAGCCTCTGGAAAGCTAATCCCTTACTCTGAAGAGGGCAGGGGAAAATAGGGTGCAAGGTTACAATGTGGAATGGAGAGTGCAGGTATCTGAGATTTCTGGCTTCATTAGTCTTAATGAGGCTCTGAGGCAGGTGACCGTTGTGCACATCTTTAGCCCATGTCTCTACATGCTCCATATCATTATCTCATAACAGCATGAAGCAAGGGCTGAGTTTTAAGTATGAATTCTTGTATTTTGTCAGTTCAGTTGGAGATCTTAAAGAGCTGCTGACACTTCATAGAAAACCCTAGTAGGTAGCAATTATTGTATACCTATGTCCTACATTTTCTGTATGGCTTTCTTTATCCTTTAATACTGTTGATATTTACGTAGACCAATCTTTGCTTCTTAATCTTCTTACTGCCTGCTGCTTATTTCCAAAATCCAGCAATATAGGAAGGAGCTAGACAGTTATTAGTGGAATTTCCATGTCACTTTTTCTTCACAAGGGTAGGCCAATGACATCTGAAACTGGGAAGGTAAAGCAGACATGCAAAGGCTTGCTCAGAGCCAGGTCATGTCCCTGGGCACTGATCATGATGTATATCACTCAAACCAGTGAAGGTGAAGCCAATGCGAAAGACTCCTATGCTCATCAGCGAACATTTTAGTAATACAGAACATTGCTCTGAGAAACCCTTTGGAAGATGCGTTTTCTGGCCATTGGGAATGACGATATGTTTTCATCTGATTCAAAGTCTGGACGGTTTGCATTTTATATCGGCAAAGGTAATTTCCAAGCCAGAGAGGGAATTAATGAGAATTCGTGAGACTAGACCACACCATCATGGGGAGAGGGGAGGGCTGGTTGGGGCTTCTGCATCACAACTGAAAGCTTGAGGTGGTTTTCGCCAGAGAACCGTATGATGGTAGGCGCTGCAGGAAGTACTGCCCAGAAGGGCTGGGGTGTCGACTTCTTACAGTCCTCTGATTGGCTGATGCCAGTACTAAAACCAGGAAGCTAGCACTGGGAGCTGTCTGAATGACTCTGGCTTCTGAACCTGGTTTGTCCTCGGCTCTGCTATTTGGTTGCTGTCTATAACCTGGTGACTCACCTGGACCTTCTGATATTGTGACCTGGCTCAACCCTGACTCTACTTGCTTGGCTGCCTTCAAATTAATGCCTAACCTGATTTCTTGGCATTCTGTCCTGGCTTGCTCCTGACCCCTCTACTTGTCTCCTTACCGCCAGAAAGTAGCTGACTAGACTGGTGCACACAGGTTACCCATGGCCCATCTCTGACAGCATCCCCCTTTATAGATCTTTACAGCCCCATGGAACTGGTAGGGTTTTATTTTTTACCAATGCGGACATGTACTCCGCAGTTCTGCTTTTTGAGTTACAGATTTCGTCTCTCTTTGTATCTCTTCTGACACTGTCCTGGAAGATTGAGGATGCAACTTTCACGAAAAGCTGCTAATAAGTGATGCATAGTCCTGCATCCATGGAAAGTATTATATAATCATAATAAATGTTGTTTATTTGTATTGCAGTAGATCCCAGGGCACCCAGTCAATTTCAGGGCCTCACTGTGGTAGGTGTTATAAAAACATATAACAAGAAGATGGTCCTCTCCGAAGAGCTAACAATCTAAAATATTGGAGTAGAAAAGGAAAATGCTTTTGCTTGTTCAAAAGTCACTTCTCTGACAACTTATCCTGAACACTGGTGTATTGTGAAGAAACGTTAGTATAAGCTCTTAGATGCTTCATTTTAAATGTCTGGGTAATATGAGGTGTTGCTGGGCATACAAGGTGAGAGGGTCCTTTCAGTTGTAAATAGGAATCAAAGGAATGTACTCAAAGAGATCAAATGCTGGAGTGTCAAGACCCCATTGTGGAAGCACATGACCAGAGTTTGAGGTCTCCAACTGGGGACCTCAATATGGATCAAAACAGTCCTTCACCCAGTTTGGATTAGACTTGAATCCATCTCTTGATTGATAGAAAGGTAACATTAACATGAGATGAGGCTGAACACAATGCATGAGTAAAATGGATTAAATTCTAAGTAGATCCTTAGAGAAACGGACAAGTCTTGAGTAAATGATCTTTGTTTGGGGACACAGGGACAGAAGCTATCCCCAAACTATCAGCATGTGGCTGCAGGACAACAAAGCAGCTACTATTCCAACCACTAGACCACAACATATGGCTTGTGGCCACTGGATTTGTGTAACTGCCAATGAAGTACTGACAGCGTCCGCAACTCCATCGCTCCCTTAGCCCTCTTCTGCCATTACAGTCACCCCATGTTGGCTTATGAGGAGCTGGCATAGAGACCAGCTGGGCAGTGCACAGAAGGTTTGAGATCCCATGTGTAGTATAGCTTGAGATCCCATGTGTAGTCTAGTCTAGTCTGCCCACTTCTGCACAGCAGAACAGCTTTGACTCAAATACACTGAGAACCTTCTATGATATTTCTGCACATGAGTCGATTTCAGCCAGCGTGTATAGTCATGAAACTCATGTTCACCCTGTCAATAATCAAAATAGGACGCATCTCAAAGTGTGGGGAGCATTGCTTTACTGAATATTTATAGGATACATTGGAAAAAAAAGCATCTCTTTCCTGCTTTCAAGAGACTTATTACTGGAGTTCAAATTGCACATATGCATGAGGCGCAGGTGTTCAAAGTGTAGACAGGACAAGAATCACAGGGAATATAGCTCCTTTAATGTCACGGCAAGCATTTCTAAAATTACAACTCTCAGAGAAATCTCTCCCACAAGTGGAGATAATCTTTTATTGCTAAGATACTAAATCTTCTCACAGCTATGAACTGTATTTTAGAAGGGTTGAAAATTCCATTTATCACAAACCTAGTTCACCGGAGCTTTCTTGTTACATTAAAGGTAAAAGCTGAGGTAGTCAATCAGGCATTAAAGAAGAACATTTTGAAGACCTTGTCAATACATACATTGGAAATGATGTTGCATTTAGATTATTCAACAGAGTGGTTAAGCTCATTATTTGCTGGCCAGAAATCTTGAAGTGATTATCGACTGTATTAGAATTAAAACCTTAAATGCAAAATCTCAGGGTGGATGGCTTAAAAGATTTAAAGGTCAGTGTGTTTCAAGGGGACTTTTTAGCAAAGATGGATCTTTTAAATGCTACTTTGCAAGTTTTCAATGCATTTAAATTGCAACTCTTCAGGATTGGCTTCTAAATTGAAATTACCCCCAATGTATGTCACTTGAGGCTGATGTCTGCAGAAATAGTGCCACATGGATATTGCATACATCTTCTTCTTTCCTCTCCGCCATCCCATCTCTCTCTTTTTAAATAGGCCTGAGTGGGAATTCTTCCTCATCATAATTTGTTGGTCTTGTTCCAATTCTTCACACATGTATTAGTGATTTCTCACCTGCAGTGAAAACACTTACTTGTTATAGAAGATATTCAACCATTCTTATATGCATATGCACTATATGCATTCTCAATAGCATGACACTACCCTTTATAAAATTTATAAACATGGTTGACTTTCTCACATGCAGTTCTACCTTTCTTCTCCCACAATCAAAACACTGTGGTGTAATCACTGCCTTTTGTTTCTCTGAAATATAATAATATAATCAGATGCCTGAAAGTACAGCCTTCATTAAAACCAACCATAGAAATATGGGATATAGACATTCTAGATTAGCTTTCAAAAACGGACAAATAGACAAGCTAAATTAGCTGTGCTCCTCTCTGCATGGCAGCAACTTGGGCTGCTAGGGAGTAAGACCTCAAACTGAGCATGATTGAGAAGAGACCCAATTACCTAAAATGAGGAATAAAACTCCAGCTGAAGAATCTGGAATATTTTGGTAGCTCCTTGTAATGGGGAAATGCTAATGTACATCATCCTGCTAGCAAATTAGGAGTGTGAAAAGTCTTGCTTGGGGAATCCATGCAAGGTTAAGAACTTCACCTTGAGTAAACACCAAAAGCTTGGATGTTGATGGTCTCAAAATGAATGAGAGGGCAAATGGAGTACATTCTGAAAGGCCCCTATGGGAATTGTCTCAACCATGGAGCCCATTAGTGAATATTTCTGCACCATTTACTCAACATCAAAGGGACCTGGCTGTTTGTAATGCCAGCTGAGTCAAATTCACCTCTCTCTGCTTAAATTTGGTTATTTTTGTGAAACCTTGCTCTGCAGGATGTCTCCATGAGGCTTCTCCCTCAACAAGCCCCAGCCATGACTTCCAAATGTGTCCTCCAAACTCTCCCTCTCTGCAACCCCTGCTTTGAGGAGGGGCAGCAGGTCCATCTGTCCCTTGGGGGCTTAAATGTGCACTGAAGTGTACATGGTGTGGTTCAAAAACTCCAGGGTGTAGGGGAGACATTTGTGTAGTGATTCGAATGATTGGATTTGAAGCCTGGTGTTTAGAGAATAGTCTTCACCATTCTACTTCGGCTTTATGCAGGTACAGAGGCACAAGACTGGTGTAAGGCAGTGGAGAAACTAGGCCCCTTATGTAAGATATGTGAGCTTCTAAAATAGCTACATCCTCATCTGGGCTAAATTCATGAAATGCTGGCATCTCACTATGCTTTTTGCGATAGAACCAGATGCTGGATTTAGCCATTAGTTTTTATTTTTAGCTTGAAACACAACTATAATAATCTCTGAAGTTTTATGGGTTGCTTCAGTTTTTTATTTTTTTTAATAAGATGTTCTGTATCAAGCACATTTCCTCTTTCACATTATTAAGTTTCTTGTCAAACTTTTATTTAAACCACAGAGACAAAGATGGATCTCTCCTCTCCAGATCTGCAACATTAGATTTATTTCTTTGACATACTTCAGGTTGATTGAAAGCTAATCTGTCCCCTTTTTATGGACTTTTAGTAAAGCATGTATTTCTTTGTTTCCCTTTTTCATTCTGCCCTGTCTCTTGGAAATATGTAACTTCACTTTGAACTGTTTAAAAAAAAAAACACAACTCCCTGAGGGAGAGAAATAAATGACAACTCTTAAGCCAATCCCAGGGAAGTTTTATATCTTTAATTAGCTTTTTAGATTGCACATGTGCAGTGATTCAAATAAAATGAACTGTGTGCAATAATAAAGACTCTACGGTCATCTGGGGCCTGGCTCGAAAGAATGCTAATGGCCAAAAGCTTTTTTGGCCCAACATCCATGACAACTAGTTGAATCTGCCCTTCTTTATAGCTAATTTTCCACCCTAAAATAACGCTGAAGGGCTCCCATTGTAAGTCAACCCATCTCTTCAAATGCGAAATTTGGATCTTGGGGTATTAAGCTTCAAAGGTTGACACTTTAAACAGTAATGCACTTGGATTTAAAATGATATCGTTAGTTCCTTCAGTACTCTAATTCTAGATTATAGATTGCCAACTCTTTTGTGTTGTTGGTTTTTTGATGCACTTAAGAACTGTACCTTCATGTGCTGTTCTTGTGTGTTATGCTACAATTGTGACACCAACTGACCGAAGGAAATATTACAAATTATAGACCTGGCTAAACATTTTTGCTTTATTGATGTTGGTGGTCCCACTAAAGTCAATAAAACTACTTGCATATATCAAGCCAGGCAGTTTAGACCTTTTCTTGTGCCTGGAGGTTCTTACTGACTTCACATAGGTCTGATATCTAGGTGGGCCTAGCCTTTTTGGAAGGTCTGAATTCTTGTCCTGTGTCCCTCTGAGACCCTGGAGATTTTTCAGAGATGTCTCATGGTATTTTTTGCAGATGCACTGGCAAATCAGGTGGTTTGATGTCTAAATAGGTAGATGCTGTTTTGATTCAATGCAATGACAGCTAGTTGCCCATCCAAAATTGTGGCCCTTAAATTTTCTGGGAGGGATTCCGGTCTCTGCTCCAGACATAATGTACTGCTCTAGGAGTGTATAGAGGCTGTCAACCACTTGTGATGGGGCTGAGGGAGAATTCCCCCTGTGTAGGTGCTATTTTAGGCCACTTTAAGAGGCCATGCTACATAGCTCAACCCTGGTTTCCACTTCATGAGCCTGGGCATGCCAGTGGTGAATTTAATTTAGGGAAGAAGGGGGTAGGGCTGTAACACATGAACCTACAGCCATTCTGACTTGCTCTGCAATCCATAAACTGCACTGGGGAGGTTGCTGCAACTTAGAGTAGACCCCAATCTGTCTAAATTACATTGGGGGGCTATTTCAGCCCCTACGGCAGCCCCAAATCAGCCACCTTTACCTGCTTCAGAGGGGTATTGGCAGGCTTAATTTATTCTATTTACAAAGTGGTCTTGAAAAACTGCAGATAATGGGCACCATTAAAACCTACAGATTATGGCATTTAAATTTACTACGGCATTTTGCCTTCTTTTCTATTCAGCACAGGAATTACTTGCATTTTAACGACATCAGCTGTACCTAACCATAAATGACTATGCAATAAATTCTTTTACCAGTCATTGGTAACTAAATGGCACTTTTAATCTGCAATGTTTGAATCAGTTGTGGTTACTTGGAACACCCTGAGAGGAATTGCTCAATACTTCCAGTGAACACATAGAGAAAGATATTGCAGTGCACTGTGCCCCTTTATGCCGCTTCAGTGGCATACAGGGGATAGGACTGGCCTCCTCCCATCACCCTGAGAATATATGCTGTGGAAAGGGATTTCCTTACAAGGGCTCTACATCATTCTCCTTTTCGCTTATAGCGGCCCGTCAAGGGAGATGTGGCATGGTACGAACTTGAAGTACTTGGGTTATTCTCAGGTGTGGAACAGCTATAACAGCTAAACGTAGGTTAGAGCTGCCCCATGCCTGTGGTAATTTGGGAGGGCTCAGGATATGGAAGGGTCAAAAGTGACCTAAAACTCCTTTGCATCTCACCCTTTTTTCTGCACTGAGCACTGAAACAGAGCAAGGGAGAATGTAGTGCATACTATTTGCTGCTGTTCTTTTTCAGATCACTTGGAATCACAATCAAAATAATTATGTCATAAAGAATATAGCAATGTTTGTGCCAACATCAGGGGCTACTGAACTTACAAAATTAGTAATTGGGGATCCTCAAAAGGCATGCATGGTTACTTTGGTTCAGATATGTAATGGGAGGCGCCATGGTTCATAGTTTTTTTTGCTTTGAAAACATTTGCATGTGTAATTTCTTTAAAATCAAATGTATTACTGGCTGTCCATTAGGCATATTCTTTCTTCCCCCCATCCTCAGAACCCTTACATTTGATACATTAGTTCTAATCAAATGTGCTTTTTCAGAATATTGGCATTTAAAAAAAATCATTGCAGGTTGTAGTTAATTAAATCACTATTTAACATTTCAGCTATCATTTTTAAAAATAATCTCTTGGTAGATCAAATTATGGTACTGATCATCTGTGAAAACGAAGTTCAGATGTCTGCTGCCCAAACAACCTCCTTAAAAAAACTCAGGCATGTTGGTGCAGAAGACATCAAAGTAGCAGAATAGCCTTTACCCTGAGATCAAATCGCTAGATAATGTAACCTTGAAAAGCTAACGAATGTTTCAGAACACAGATGCACATTTTGGATGGAAGTTGGATTCAGAAAGCATTTATGACCAAGTTCAACATCTGAGCTTAATGCATCAATGTCAAGGCAATCACTGAATAAGTGGAAATTTCAACTTTGGAAATGAAAGGCTCAGGAAATAAAGAAAAGAGAAGAACGGGTCAGAAATGGATGACAGAAGAACATAAATATTATGAAATAAAAAATAATGTGGATGCTTTAGAGATATAAAAAGAGATGAATATTGTAATTGCTCCAAAAAAACCCAAACCGAGAGTCCCATTCTGCTCCCTCTGGCGTGAATGGGCTAGAGATGGAGTGATACTGACCATCCACATGTTCTATTGGACCAAATTCCCAGGTCCCTAATTTCTATGCAGTTTTTATCTAGGCAAACTTCCATTCCTTCACTGGGAATTTTGCCTGAGCAAGGATCTCAGGATTTGCTCCATCTCTCAGCATAAGCCAACAGATAGTTCAGTCAGCGCCAGATGGTCAATGACAATTGTGTATGTGTGTGTTAATGAACATATGCTATGGGCCTGATCCAAAGCTGATTCAGGTCAGTGGAAATCTTTCCTTTGGTTTCAACGGGCTTTAGAGCAGGCTCTAAGTCACCTGATCAAAAAGGTAGTTCCAGCGATTACATCTCTTAGGCTGAGATCTGCACCTCTCTGCTGCCAGACCGAGGGTTTAGGCTTACAGTCCCTTTGCATCTCACTGTGATTTCCCTAGCAGGTCAGACAATGGTCCAGGACCTGTGGTTCACCTCTTTCCAGGGGCTATAACCATGTGTGGTAGTTACCCAACCGGACCTCACTAAGCAAACTGCGTTTATTCTTAGAGTAAAGCATTACAGAGAAAACTTAGAAAAGTAATAAAAGAACCTGCACTCATGCTAAAAGCATGCCAGAAGTTAGCTCGGCTCCACTCTAGGGCTGTGGTAGGTGCCTGTCTTTCAAACTGTACAACTGGATTTGCTCAGTTAGTTACATGTACATGTCAGGTTTTTTTAAATCTGGAATAAGAACCCGATTGGACAGTTCTGCTGTTCCTTTGGGCAACTTGGGCCTTTGCGCGCCAGTGTCTGGGAACAGGCAATAACCAGTCAGTGCCCCTCTGCCCAAAAGGCTGAGTTTTTCCATAACCATCAGTGTGGAATTTGTATTAGCTCTTCCTCAAAAGCCCAGGCCTGCCTGGAGCATCTCAATAGTCTTTTGAACTCCTTAAATTTCGCAGAACGCATCTATCACAACGTCTGTCCAGGCTTTGCAGTTATGGCCCACATTAGCACAGTGTGGACCCCTCGGGAGGGTGTTTCCACGCTGTGATTAGAAAAACCCCACAGCTCTGAGTCTCAGAGCCCAGGTCAGCTTCTGCAGCCTCTCGGGGCTCAGGTTCTGGGGCTATAAAATTGTAGAGTAGATGTTCAGACTTGGGCTGGAGCCAGGGGTCCAGAATAAGAGTGCCTTGGTCCTGTTTAGCTTACCTGCTTTTGAAAGAAAGGCACTCTTCCCTTAACAGAACAAGGCCCCGTTCTTCCTGAGTAAGAGCATCCTGAGCCACACAGGAAGTACTTGAGGACAGCTAACCAGGTCTAACATTCCGTGTAGACAAACCCTTTGTCTTTAGCTCATGGAGGAGAGGCTTGTATTAGTGAGGGGTCCTGAGTTCAGTGCCCACTGATGACCCATGGTGATGACAGTTAGTTGTGTTAGTGGGGGATCACTAACTCTCCGTTGACTGGTCTCTGGTGTAGCGACGCATTGCACTACTGTAATGTCACCGGCAGGCTGGCTAATGTGATTTTGAATTTGAAAGTCAAGACAAATCTTGATGGCTCCGAAGACACAATACGGTAGCAAAAAATAATACAAATCAACTCTGTTGACAGAGGAAGAGTAAGTAAAGGAAATGAATGCAGCTAGATATAGGTGGGCTTTGATCACAAATTACAAAGAGTTCAGTGCATAAAAATACAAAGAATAATGATGTCTTTCTGAGTTTACAACACAATTCCATGTACATCATGATAAGAATAAAAGAGGGTAAAGGATTAAGAAAGATGAAGATAAGTCTTTGTGCATCATTAATGAAAAATGTGGAACAGAAAGACAAATGACCAATTTCAATGCATAGAATGGTGATTTTGATGAGTCTTTATTTTGCTGATCTCGTGTAGTAGATTAAGAGGGTTTAAACAAATAAAAGAGAACAAAGGCACAAAACTAGTATGTGCGTATAGTATCACAAAATATGGGGAAATGATAACTGTTGCCAAGATGAAGACAAGCTAAGGAGAGCTATTAAAACATGAGATGCATATAGACTAAATCAAATGCCATTGAAATCTAACATATTAGGAAAAAAGCAAACACAGTAAATGGAAAAACCCAATCCTAAATCTGCTTCTCCTTAGAGTGCCACCTGCAGGCCTGTTTAACATATCTGCTGGCAAAGACTGGGGCTTGGTTTGACCCACGTCCACTGCAAAAGATGTATGAATGTTGCTGGTGGCAGCAAGTGGTTGGAGGGGAACAGGTAACGTGTTGCTCATTTCTTGGGAAATAGTAAGGTGTTTTGCGGAGTATGGGCCAATTTGACTCACTTTGCTTTGCATTGGCAGGATGGTTTCTGGACCCATTACTCAGCTGCTACTCCTCCAGTCCATGTTTTCCCCCACAACCGTGCTATAGAATAATTCTGTGCTAAGAAACTTTGTCACACTGTTTCCTATTCTTGTTTTTCTTTCAACTTCCTTTCTTTTAGGGCTGGCAGAAATTACAAAGAATATAGATCTGCCAAATGCTTGTATTTAGTTCAACATACCTTTAATCCATTATATTCTGGCAGATTTCAATGATATTAAATTGCACAGATCGTGCCCAGGAAAATTATTTAGCAACGATAGTGGTCTCTGTTGACTGTTTGCTGCTCTACCTTAATGTACTAGCCCTTTAGCCCTCCCTCAGCAGGAATTTCCTTTTCCCCTGTCTAGGGGAAACTTCCTACAATGAGATGGGATGAATTTTGCCTCCTATTTATTGCTGATTCTAATCTGTTCTCTGAAGAGCTTTACCACCTCATTTCTGGGCCATGTAATGGGGGAAGAAGGCTTTTAAAAATCTATAGACTCTAAATCGTTGGTAAAATCAATAGAATTAATCTAAAAATCCTGCTGAAGGTTTTAAAGAGTCTATAAAACACATGGTGCCTGCAAAATGCACCAGAGTCCCCAAGGTTCCCTGAGATGTAAAGGCAGCCACGATAATAGCAGCAGTTACTTCAAGCAAGCACTGATTAGAGGACTGTGGGTTGGATTCTGGTCCCCTGCTCCAGCCTCCAACAGACAGGGGAGAACACACAGGGCAGGAGCAGTATAATGTTCACATAAGTGGCTCTATATTGCTCCATTTCATAGGCCCTTTCAATGGGAGAGGGGGCACAGAGAAGGGGGGGGAAGTGTGCCTACCATGTGGGTGGTATGGGGTTTCAGGGCTGCAGGAAAGCCCAAGGGTAGCCTGGACAAGGCTGTGGTAAGTTAGTTAAGCCCTTGGAGCTGCTGTACCTTTGCCCTTCAGCTCCTTCTGGACTGTGGTTTCTGAGCTGCAGTTTAATATACATGGTACGGGGTCCAGTCAAACCTGTAGCAAACGTTGAAAACCTGTAGTCAAACCTTGAAGTCCTAGAATATGGAGTTCTGGGCTTGCATGCTAAGAGATTGCCGGATCCTCTTCTCTTTCCAATTTCTAGCTTCTGGAAACATAAGCACCGTAGCAATGTAAATTATTCCATATTGCTTGTAGAAGTTCTGAGGGTCCTTGTTGTTTAGCTGCACTCTTTGAATCAAAGTTGATGCGAGATTCCATCTGCCTGCTGCTGTCCAGGGCTGGCAGAAGGGAAGGGCACGAATGACTTGGGATCCATGTTCTAAAACTACAAAGATCCTTTAGACTGTTCTGCACATGTTCATTTGGTAGCCTATGGCTTCTGACAGATTTTACTGCATCTTTTTTTTCTCACAAGGACTAGGCTTTTTCTCACCAGGGCTCGGCTACAGCTTCACTTAAAACTTGCTGTTCTAAAATTATGGCCCAGATATGTCCCTCCATTCCATTCCAGGTGTTTTAATTATGTGTTCCCAAAAGACTATGAACAGAAAACATCATAAACCTTCTATACTTTGAAACATATGAATAGAAATCAGAATCCCATGTAAGAAATTTGTTTTCCTCTTGTAAGTCAAATAAAAATCATACCACTGTAGTGCACTGCATCAGCAGATATGGTTTGTGAATTAGGCTGCCTAATAGTATACTTTCTATGATGTTTTCCCATCTGCTGCTGCCTCTGATTAATTTAACACTGTCTACTGAATACTGAAATACTAAGAGGTTTTATTGTGGCATGTGTTTGAAAAGATCTTATTTCTCATAGGTTGACCCTGTTGTGCAAGAATACTTATGAAATATGTAAACAGAAGATTCAGTAAAGATGAATAGTAAAAAGGAAATCTAATTTATTTGTAAAAAAAAAAATTCTTTTCTACTAGCTTATGCAAAAATGTATCATGCTGTATTAATTTATTTCAAATTGGATTTGTTAGTAGGCTATCAGTTAGTCTGGTGGTTAGGGGATGGAAGGAGGAATCAGAAGTCCTAGCTTTTCCTCATTTGTCACTAAGCGGCTGTGTGACTGTGGGAAAGTCTCATGAAAAATTGGTGCCTTGGGTTGCCCATCAACAAAATGGTGATCATGACTAAAGGGAAAAGGTTTTTCCCTTTCTGTGGAAAATTTTCAAGCTTTCAATTTCAGCCCCTCCCATTCTGTATCATGATGAAACTGAGCCTTTGTGAGGAAAAAGTAGAGGGGAGAGAGCTCTCCCCCAAATAGCCAAAAGCCTGCTCATTAGGGCACTGTCCTAGAACATGGGATATCCAGATTCAAATTCCTTTTCAGAATCAGGCAGACCAGTGTTTCCCACATCCCAGGTGTGTAACTGAACCACTGGGCTATTGGTTATTCTGGAGTGCGGGGAACTCTCCCTTTGTTTTTGGTTTTTTTCACCCATCTCTTTCTCTGGTTTAGAGCAAAAATTTATCTTGTAACTGAGGAACTCCCCCCATCCCCATGAATGTTTAGTCAAAACGGACACATTCCCACAAATTGTCAATTTTCCAACCAAAAAAAGTTTCACTGATAAATTCCTGACCATCTGCAATAATGTCACCTATCCAGTTTTTTAAAGCACTATGTAATTTCAGCGCAAAAGTGCTGTCTATGTGTCTTGTATTATTACTACAATCTCACAGCATAGTATTATGGTAACAATAACCCGCTCCAAGGAGTGCATTAGAAGGCTATTGGTACATGCCTTGGGTACGTTCTGAGGCACAAGTTCAAAAGTCCAATGTCTTCAGATAATGCATAAGTGCAGGGGACCGGATTAGATGACCTCGTGAGGTTCCTTCCAGTCTGATGATTCTATGATTCAGGAGATGTGTGCCCATAGCTTATTAATTAAAAGATTGGATACTCTTGGTGTATGGGCTGTTAGTCAGACATTTAATCTTCAAATAGACACAACCCCCCCCCCCAAAACCCAACGAACCAACAAAAATCAGTTTTGTGAGGTTTTAGGCATCATATCTTTCCACTATCAAAAGTGGTTCCCAGGAAAATGAAAAAAGAATGTGATTTTAAACAAAACAAAACCTTCTACTTAAAATGTTGACTATATTTATGTATTTTTTTTAAATAATACTTTCTTTTTTTAAGGTTTGCAAGCTTTTGATCCCCTCAATCCATCTCCTGTACTGAGAAACATATTAGGCATTTTTGCAGCAATTCACGTTATTTAATAAAATCACCAAGTCACTTTATTTAATAAAATCTAAGGGTGAAGTCCCAGTCCCATTGATGTCCATGGCAAAACTCTCATGGACTTCAGTGGCACCAGGATTTCACCCTGTGTTTTGAATAGTAAACTGCTCCCAATTTATGCTCTGATCCAACAAACAATCTTGAGACCGATTAACTTTCTAACTCCAGGTTTGTTTTTATAAGAATGGAAAACACCAAGATTTCCTTTCCTTGGATCCAGAGTTTCCCAGAGTGTAGGCTGTTTCAACCTTGTGGTTGACCTCAGCAGAGAATAACAAATGTGTTTAAACGTGCTAAATTATGCATTACTATCTTCAGCGGCAGCACCCATCACTGCCCATGAAAGACGGAGAGAAGACCAAAACGTTCATTTTCGGGGCTAATCAGAGAACTCTTTTTCATGTAAGTATCAGCTGGTGCATACCTTTTATATCCTCTAGAATGCTGCTGAGCATCTTCAGCATCCAACGAAATCAACGGAAGTAGAGGTTTCTCAGCAGCTTGCAGAATCAAGCCCTAGGAGACCAAAAACCAAATAGCTGGCTCTGTTCCCGTACATTACTAGTGTGTTGTGAATTTCAATTACTATTACTTTCTTTCTTGATTAAATTAAACTACCCAGTGAGTGGGATCCCTGGGGAAGACAGGTTGCCTTTTTTCATTTGTAGGGATTAGAGTCAACCTTACAAATGTGTCTGGGCCTAGGAGTTAACAGTGCTCAGAGCCTTGGTGGATTCGGCTATTGATAATTGATAAATAGCAATATCATTTATTCATCTAAATTTCTCTGACAGCCTTGCATTTTACGTAGTCGTTTACGCCACGTGCACCTTGTGTAGTCATGCAACGTGAATGAAAACCACTGCCAGCAGGGCGAGTGAGTGGAGAGCTCTGATTTGGTAACACTTTACATCTATTTTGTAATCACTTTGCATAGCTGTGAATGATGACACAGGGCACAAGACAGCGCTGGATCAGCCTCAAATGTGCAATTTTAATAAAAGATTCTACTTTGTGTCATTCAGAGAAAACTTGTTACTTAATGCAAGTCAAATACCATTTTTGTAGTCTGGGGTTTTAAATAGTGTCTTGGAGATCATACATTTCCACTAGAACTATATAAAACTCATTTTAGGGTTATTTTGAAAGTAGAAATCACAACAACAGCAATGTGATTTATTTATTAAGTTTCAACAAATATGTAAGAGGTCTGTCTCCTGGTCATCTCCTAGATAGTGTTGCATGTTATACATTCTCCTTTTACGTGCTAAATCCATAATTTAGACCTTGTTGATGCATTTAGGGGCCAGCACATCTAAGGCTGAGCAACTAAGAGTCAGGTCTAGTGTCAGAGAAATAATATGAAGCAGAGTGTCTTGCTAAAAACGTTCTACTTGATGTGCATAGAGCAGCTGGCTGAATAGCCTGAGGGAAAGCATAATGCATCCTAATCATCATATTGATCATTTTTCTTGTTGCCTTGAGACAATGTTGTGATAACTGTGAACTAAAATAGCTTAAGACAAGGCCAAAAGAAAAGCTGCTAAGAATACTAGTGGTCCATATTTGGAGGTAATTGTGGTTGGTTGGCAGGACTGTACAGAGAACAGAAAAGCACTCTTTTATCTCTGTTTTTTTAATCAAGAGTTAATCACCATCAAGAAATCGTCGTGCCGTATAGAAAGTAACATTATTTCACTATCCCTGAACACAGTGTCGTCTGCAGCTATCTGACTAGAAGTGTACTATGTGGCTGAATCAGTGAAGTACTGTATGCAGATGGATGCAAAATATGACATTGCCTTATATAGCACTAAAGATCAGTAGGCAGAAAATAGCCATTTAAGGGATTTGGTATTCAAATATTATAAGGCTATCAAAGGAGAACACATTGAACAAATATTGTATTGTTAATATAAACCATCCCAAATGAACCAACATAACAAAGTCAGCAATCAAATTGTAACATTCTTTATTAAATGTAACCATGAAAGTTAGACTTACTGAAAGCACGTGTAATGCTCTGCTCTGGCCCCAGTTTGACCTATCAGTGGGGTTTGAACCATGGGTCTGCAGCAGTAATAGTATGAATTTCTACTGCTTAAGTTAAAGGAGTAATTATTTCAGCTCTTACTAAACTCTTATCCTCCTAGGTGGAAAAGCAACCAAAGTGGGGTGGAGCCCAAAACGGACACTCCGATAGTGTAGGTTACACACATCATTTTCACTTGAAAGACTTAGTCACAATTACTAATGGCACATGATATTTGTTGACTGGGCAGCATACAGTACATATGTCCGTGATGTTCCACAGCAGTTGTCTTGAATATAATTTCTGCTGCCATGTTAGGATGCAGCAAAACTGGGATGAGTGGTTCTCATCTGACCACTGAGGTCAAGTGAGTTTTAGGTGTGTCAGAAATGCAAGACTGAAGAATTTCAGATAGCACTGCAGAAAAAACAAATGAGGGGCAATCAACTAGAATATTCAGCAGACAGACTACTGCCTCTCCATCCGTGCAAGACAGATTTATGTGAATCTCTTGGAGAATGTTGTAGATGGGTGTCCAGGTCTAGAACAACGAAGAAAAATTACTTTCAAGAAGGGATTCGTTGATAGCATAGTCTTTTACCATGCCTACAAGGCTTATGTCATTGACAATTTGCACATGGTCTTTAATGCCCTTTTTCTTAACCCTGCTACAAATTTGAGAATGGTAGAATATGTCTTTGGGGACAGGGAGGTGGGAAATTAAAGGCTTCTTAATGCTAAAAAGTTCCGTTTCAAACAGGGCTTCCAAACTATGTAACAACTACCTAAGGTCTTAAAAAATGTGATAATTTTACTGCAAAATGGATAGTTCATCTCTACAGAGAATAAAAGTGTCATTGATCTCTATGATAAATTGAATCTCTGTATCTGAAAATATAGACCTTGTTTTTTTTCATTAGAAGGATGACCTTGCCTCTATTGTAAATCAAAAGTAACTGGAGACTTGTGGCTTTTATAAGAGCTACAGAGGGGAAAAAAAACATTACTATAGAGCTGCAGACCACTTTGGAGTTGAAGGAATTGAAGGGGTGAGTGCTTCAATGTCATTAGGTTTATACTGGGTTAGACTTGATTTTCTGTCTGTTCAATACTATGTATTGCACACTTTCCAAGGTCTGAGATGAAGGGAGAAGCAGTACACAATTTGGTCTCCTACTGGGAGGGAGAGAGGAAAGGGAAGGTTCTGCCTTAAGAATTATATCCTGGTACTTAAAAATGACTCTCAAAGTTGCTCTCCAGCTTGACTTCTGGTACCAGCTTTTGCATTAATATCCTATAGAGCCATCATTTCTGTTTTATTCACAAATGCTTCAATGACGTACAGAGCCAGATGGTAAAAACATGTCTGACTGTACTTGTTTCACCTTTTGAACCAGACTGGACAATTATGTTGTGATCATTTGATGCCAAAAATTGCTTTAATTTAATAAATGAGAAACATGCCTGTAGTTTTGAGAATTAAATGCATGAGATGGTTTCACAGCTTGGAACCCTCTACACAGGTGACCAATGCAACGGAATTTCCTGATGCCAGTGAGAAGCTTAGCACCTATATTTTGCACTATTTACAGTCTGTTCATTTAACTAGAATTGAGTTAAGTAATTGAGAGTAGAATTGAGATAGAATTGAGAGTAAGTTGTTAGCCTGATATACCACTTTTCATCTATTGATCTCAAATCACGCTCTTCAAAAGAAAGCATCACCTGTCCCATTTTACAGGTAGAGAAACTGAGGCATAGTGAGGTTAAGTGAATCAGTCATAGGTCATCAGCAGTGGCAGGTCTTTTAACCCATCCCCAGTGCAGTTCTACAAGATACATAAGCATGTTCTATATAAATACAGAGAAGAAGAGAAAAAGCCAGATCCTGGAAGTGTTTTTTCACTGTTAAGAAGCTAACGTTGCCACGCCAGAGACATGGGAAACAAAGTAAAGCCTGAAACAATCACAGCAAGAACCTCCATAATCCTGAAGCATAACAACTGTCCACATGACTGCACTGCTTCACTGTCACATCTGCCAGTCTTTTTAAATAAGGAAAGACGAGACTGCGATTAAAGTTTTACAGTAGTGTGAGAGTTTCAAGAAGCTGGGGTATGTATTGCTTTCAGACAGAGGCAACTGGCATGTGGAGAGATTTAATGTCAACATTGAGATGATGCGAAGGTGACAAGTAATACTGGGAATTTCTCCTTTAACTTCTCATTTTCACTTTTTTTCAAGGATTTGACTAGAGGGCATATGTCCTGATGCAACCTGAATGTCCGATCAAACAAGCTTTTTGCTTGTGCTAATTGGTCACCCCAGGGACGTGATCCTGCATTAATGCCATGTCACAATCCCCCCATGGTGCTGTTCAAATGAATCACCACTAAACCAGACAGGACCTTGAGATTTTTGAGTTAAATTCATAGGAATAATCCGACTTTTATATTTGGGGGGAGGAGGACAGCTTCCGTCAGGTCAACAGGACCCCACACATGGGGGTACAAATTCCATGCCTGCCTGAGTCTTGCAATTTGAGGGGGTAACACCCTTCTTGTCCCCCTCCCCTCCAAAACTACACCCATGGTTCAATGTCAGCAGAGGTTCCAATCCCAGATGAGAAGGCTTCCAACTGAAAGAATGAGATACAACTGAGTCTGTTTAGGTTTAGAACTGTGGTGGTAATTGGGGCTTGACAGGCTTACCCTAGTTGTAACCACCTTTAAGAGGGGTTGGAGTACTTTTGATTACAGGGCGAGGAAAGAAGTTGCTGAGTAGAACTAGAACAGGGAGGCCTAAGTGCTGCTCAGATTATGATGTTTTCCTTTGCTTTACTTCGTATCGTTGTGGGTTTACAGGCTGCATGTTAAACTACATGGAGTGAATGCAACTGGAGATTTGGCTGCAGTCTGTCTCCCACATATTTTCACATTCAATTTTAAAAAACCCAAATTTCTGATTTTAAAAGAAAGTTGGGGTTGAAAAATCAGACCCTCAGAAGTTAGGAAATGCTAGAATCCAAGGTAGCTAACAGAATTTTGTTTTACAGGAAAATATTAAGTTTTCACTTTCTTTTAAACTAAAGTTTTTGTTTTGTCTTACCATTTGAAAAATGAATATGAAATGACAATTTCAGCTGGAAATGAAACATAATCCAATTCTTCAGGGTGACTTCATTCTACTGATTTCACCAGGAGACCAATCTTTTTCTTACCACAGTGCCCTGCATAATTCACTATTCTTTTTCCACTTTCTGCAAAAAAAAAAAAAAAAAAGAGGGTCCCACAGACAACAACAGCCTCATTCAGTAGACAACCCTAACTAATTTCCCAATCACCATCCGTCTTCTACACTGAATGAGGGAGATCCTTTCTTTAAACTATGTGAACATGTAATTAAAAACTGTATCACAATGCATATGCACAAAGGGACTGAATTAAGGTTGCACAGTCAACCTTCATTCTGGCATTTCCTAACTTTTGAGTGCTTGATTTTTTTTTTCAGTACAAATTATATTTCTTTAACATTAGTTGTTTTCTTTTTCTGCCTCACCTGGGACTTCTGTGAAAGCTCTCTCTAGCTGTTCAGAACGCACCCTGCATTTATAAGCTCTCTAAGACGCTTGACTTTCTAGAGGCTATTGGCAGGTGTTTCATGTGCAAAAGAATTTAAAATGATTGTCCTGTGCTTACCACAGCTTGGGCTATTATTGTGTTTCTCTACAATTATTTTTGTTATGAAGTTTTGCAAAACCACAAAGTGGTTTGAAGTTTTGCAAAACCACAAGTGCTTTTGTGTAACTTTATTAAGACAGGAGTCAAGATGTGTCAAGCCTTGATTTACCTAACTCCAAGTGAATCTGAAAACATCTGACAAGACCTCAGTTAAGGGAAGAGAATGTGTCCAAGGGCACACCAAAAGAGCAGGTAGAGCCTAGCAAGCAGTCTAGGTCATATATATCTTGTCCATCACTGAATTAGACACTTTGGACGATATCCTACCCCAATTGAAATCAATGAGAGTTTTTTTGCCATTAACTTCAGTGGAACTAGGACTTCACCCGTGGGATCTTTGTGAAACAAAAGGGTGAGGAATTCAAGTCACAGAGCATCAGCAAATTGTCCAAGCTGGAGCTGACTGTAGTCTTCCCTCTCCAAAGGCCACAATCCTATTGTGCATCTTCATAGTTCTCTTTGGAGCTAGACGCAACATAGACAGGGTAGATCATAGCCATGCAACGTGCATTGTTTGTACTCGGAGCCCTATGATTGCTGTTCAGGATCTGCATCTGGGTCCCTCAGTGCCCTTGGAAGGAAGGTTAGGTTTTTCCCCTGAGTGAAATCCTGTCCATTGCTCTACAACCCTGGCCGCAGAATTGATGTGGTTCTGCTATGCAATGGGTGGGAGGATATAAATGAGTTATATAAAGGGTACATGCACCTTACTTGGTGCTTGGCTCGGAGGTGGCTCTTAGAGTGAGCTGGATTGAGGCTAGAGGATCCACTAGTATGTGGAGCCTTACAGCCTACTACTGCTTCAGCACAGGGTCTCTGCAGCCTGGAGAGAGGATTCCTTCCTTCAGTGCAGATATGCTTAGAGCACTGCTCTCAGCATTAAGTCTGTGTGCTAGATGGGAGAATTTGGATCCTAATGCAAAGAATTAAAAGGGGGAAAACTGTACTTGGTATGTTTGATGTGCATGTAGTTTCTTTTCAACACATTTCAGAGGAAAGCAACTAAAAGAACAGCCTTTGCAAGGAATCTTCACAAAGGCCTGAGGGCAGAAATGGCTCCTCATTTTTCACAGCTTGGCTATAGCAAGTGTGTTAAAAGAGCTATTAAAGGCAAACTGTGGTGCCCTGTAAAATGAATTCCAATCCAGAACTCTAATTACAAAGAAGAGCACCTTCCCATTCATTGAGGGTGATCTCATGTGTCACAATAACAGGAATAGTGGCCCAACAGGATGCTCCATCCTTGACAGTCTGCTGATGTAATCTGGGAAGCACGAAGTGTCAAGCATCATTTGAACGCAAGGGAAAGGCCAGGGGACTTTCAGGTGTTGTGCTGTGTTTTAGCTGTGTTTTCCTGTGGGTTAATGTTAACAAGACTTTGGTTCCCCCCTTCCCCCCCAAGATGGTCATTTGTTAGAAGCAGGTAAATAAATTCCCCTTCCCACTTCTCTCTTGTAGATGCCAAATGCTCAAAAATCTGGCCTTGCTCCAGATTATCCTTTTCCTCTGAGTTAACTGGCTCTTCTGAAAAGTCTCCTGAAGAGCGCTTCATGCAGGCCAACCCCTGTGCTCAAAGGGTATTGACTGCGCTGCAGATCCTGATGCAAGATCAGGGCCCAAAGGTGGAGGTACAAGATTTTAATTGGCCTGTTTAGAGGAAGCTGGGTTGATGAATGGTGAGAGCAGTGGGCAGGGAGAGGACTTCTTGAGTTCCTCCCTGCTTTAGATCTGCTTATGACTCACAGGGTGGCTTTGGGAAAGGCACTTAACATCTTTGTATCTCAATTTCAAAGTGTGTAAAGAAGAGCTATTAGCCTTCTGTGAGGCTCATTTTGCTCATATTGATAAAGCGCTTTAAGAAAATAATAATAATTAATTATTAGCATGCCTATAGGACGTTGCATTTATAATGATTGCCATTTAAAATCTGCCTTTGATTTGAATCTGCTTCATTAGCTAGTGGCTGAAGGAAGAATTATTTTAACTCCGTTGGTGTTTGATCCCTGTGACTTTTATAGGAGGTTTTTGTTAAAGGCTATTTGTTTCTTTTGTGTTGTTTAAGAGCTAGAATTTAAACCATTCCTTTGAAAAAGATGCAACACACTAACTCTGTATTTATTTTCTGACTAGGAAAAGTTCCTCAACTGATCTCAAATATTTATCTGTGTAAAAACTCAGCTAGTCAGTGTAATTTTGTCTGACAGTTATGGCAGCTTCATAATAACACACTTTTATTATGTTTTCTACAAGTGGGATCACATACTTGAGTAGCTGTCTTTGAAATACATCTCATGTGAAATAACCACTGCACCTGTGTGAGTTTATTGTTTTAAGCTTTTTAAGAATATTGGCATAGATTTCGGAAACCAATTGAATAGCTATTCTCCTGGGCACAGTAAAATAACTTTTATGAGGGGTTATAAGTGGTGTCAGTTTGTTTCCTCTCATTTTTTATTAAGTCAGTTAGGCTAGTTGTTCAGCTTTAAATTCTTACAGATACTGAAACATCCCTCCTTCGAATAGAGCTCCCAATCCTGTATTGTACTTGGAAGAATATAATATGATGTTTAAAAAATATAAAACAGAGAAATGGATGCTGTTGGATAAATTAAGGGGTAGTGGTCAACAGCTCGATGTCTAGTTGGCAGCCGGTTACAAGTGGAGTGCCCCTGAGGTTGGTGCCGGGACCGGTTTTGTTCAACATCTTCATTAATGATCTGAAGCATGGGGTGGATTGCACCCTCAGCAAGTTTGCAGATGACACTATGCTGGGGGGAGTGGTAGATACCCTGGAGGGTAGGGATAGTATACAGAGTGACCAGGACAAATTGGAGAATTGGACTAAAAAAATCTGAGGTCCAACAAGGAAAAGTGCAGAGTCCTGCACTTAGGTCGGAAGAATCCCATGCACTTCTACAGACTGGGGAGTGACTGACTAGGCAGCAGTTCTGCAGAAAAGGACCTGGGGATTACAGTGGAAAGAAGCTGGATATGAATCAACAGTGCACCCTTATTGCCAAGCAGGCTAACTGCATATTGGGCTGTATTAGTAGAGCATTACCAGCAGATAGAGGGAAGTGATTATTCCTCTCTGTTCAGCACTGATGAGGCCACCTTTGGAGTATTGTGTCCGGTTTTGGGCCCCCCACTACAGAAAGGATGTGGAGAAATTGGAGAGAGTCCAGCAAAACTTATGGGACTTGACAACATAGAGGACATGCAAAAAATGGCTCCAGATTGGCAGGGATGCTGGAGCTGTGTTTTTGCCCTAAGCAATATTTGATGATGTGGGAAGGATTCAGAGACAAATATGGAAGACAAGCTGCTATGAGGCTACACAGGTGTGTGTTTGCTTTTTGGAAGCTGAAGTGATTTGGAAGATCATGAATTTAGCAGAGAAGCTGTTGGCAACCCGGTTCTTGTATTCCAAGTTATTTCAAATACAGGAGCTATGTAATGCAGATATGAAACTCTTGGGGGATAACAAGTAGCAGGTGTTGAACTTCTCACAATGTAGTAATTTCTACTAAAATGGAGGCAGCTTTAAGTTGATAAAGACAAATGTATATACTGCTAGTCATTGGCTGGTTGGTTTCTAAACTAGCTTTTGGTATCTTCTCATTCTTTAGGTCCTATGAAGTTGTTGAAATTTCTACAGTGAATGAAATTGTGGGATTTTTTTTGTGGTTTTTTGCTTGGGATCTAAATGTACCAAGAATTTAATAATTCATAAATTGAGCTTTAGCATATGTTTAATAATAGATAGATTGTCATGCCAAGTTCAGTTGGAAACTTACAGAGCATACATTTTTATGTTTTCCTTCAACATTTCAGAGAATTACAGTATTGCAAACATTATTTTGTATTTATGCTCATTTCAATATTTTATTTCTTTCCGGTTTCTTTAAGAAATAAAAGCTGCAGCTTTGGGGGAAAAAAATGAAACTGTCCTCGGTGTCTGAAGTCAAAAGGAAAACAGATCAGAGGAGTTTTATTTATGTATACATTCATAAACGATTTACTGGACTTTTGGCTGTCAGATAGGATGGTAACATAATGACTTTGTTTATTATGTTCCTATGAGCGAACTCAAATGTTTGAATAGCTCTGTAGGAAAGACTTGTGAAGTTGACTAACAATTATATCTGTGACGCCTCTGCTGGGTTTAGTCCTCTTCAGAATAAACCGATTGGATTTTTTTTTTAAGTGGAGGCAGTGGGAGCCATTTCTAGGTGATGAGGAAATGACAGAAGGCTTGTGACGTTTCACTGATACAGACAGGAAGGGCACCCAGTCTCTTGGTCAAAGCTGAAGAGAACTAATAGGGGTTCTAGTCCACCTCTGCTACAGACAATAGCAGACAAAGGGCAATTCCCTTTGAGCCAAGTCCTGCTCCGTTACAGCGTGTGTGTGAAGGAGCAGGATGGGGGAGGAGAAAAGATGGAAAAGATTTAACATCCTGTGGAGATGGCATGTCCCCTCTGTACCTCACAGAGACCCAATTTACATGTGCTTTCTTATGCAGAAGCATTGGCCAAGTGGTCACCGATGGGCCAGGCATTTATTTTTATTATTATTACTACAGAAATGCCATTACAGGCCCCTGTGTCAGGACACAATTTATTGTTCAAACACAAAACAAAGCAATTGCCGCCCCCCCCCCACCAAAAAAACAGGCGGCAGAGCACAGAGGGGCACCCCCCCTGCTTGAAAAGAGGACACACCCTTCCCTTAAATCCCTTGTGGGGCCAAGTGACAGGCAGGCAGCCCTTAACCCTTTCCTAGCTATCTTACCCTGACAGACAGACAGCCCATTTGTGCTAGGCACTGGTCAAAAACCTATGAAGAGACAGTCCCTGCCCCAAAGACTATAAAGAGACAAAACAGGCAGAAGGGGGACACACAGGTAAAGTGACTTGCGCAGGTTCACACAGCGGGTTAGTGGTACAATGGGAACAGAACTGTGGGCTTCCAAGGGCATATCTGCAAATGCAACTGGGAGTGTAATTACCAGTTCAGGTAGAGGTGCACACAATAGCGGTGATCCAGCTAATGTGCTTAAAATAGCAGTGTGGTGGTAGCATCACATGTTGGCTGCCAGGCAGCTGTGTATGAGGGGGGCTCCCTGCCACTGCTGCCACGCTTCTAGTTTTAGTGCACTAGCTTGGTCGAAGTTAGTTTGGAGGCAAATGGCCCTTTGTAGAAATTATCGGTGGCTTCTTGGAATAGTGGACTGAAGTTTCCCTGTAGATACACAGATAGGTCATTATTTCTTTAGATGGCAAAAAGAACCAACAAGAGTCTTTGTATGATTTTATTTAAGGTCTTGCACCAGCTAGGCTTTGACCCAAAGCCCACTGAATGGAAGGCTTTCTAATGGAAAGGCTTCTACTGACTTCAGTGGACTTTAGATCAGGCCTGAATGAGCAGCTCCTTATGTCTGTTCTTTTGTAGAATCTGAGTGCCTAGAAAGAGGGAGAATTTCTTTTCTCCTCCTCCTCCTCTTCCTGTTCTGATCTGTATTTATCTGTCTTTCCCCCTGCCCTCTTTTGTGCAATGGCAGCTAGCACTAGAGCCAGTGAGAGCAAAAGAATTTTTTTTCTTTTAAATTGCCAGTAAGTATATTCTTTTTAGTGTCATCCCGATGTGAATATTGCTCAGTTAAAAGTTTCAAGGTTTATGAACTGAACTGTGTGGGTCTAGGTCTCCACTTCCTTAGACCAGTTTTATATCTGGAGTTATACCAGCAGAACATAGTGGAGGCTTTATGTATTTATACAAAACCAAAAAATTCTGCAGTATTAATACAACTAACTGCCCCAATATGCAAAATGTTAGACCTCTGAATAGCAGCAAGCCAAGTTTCCTTTTCTCTGCCATGTGTGCGTGTGCATGCTATTTAAAAATTATGAATTCATGTGTCCTACGGGTCAAAGATGAAGAATCAGAATGTTTAGGCAATCAGGATCTTTGTGGCTAGATATTCCAACATGGAAAGATACACTGGCACTTACAGTGTATTAGCTGACAAAAATCAATAGAAACTTCACCATGATAAATGCTTCCACATACAAGATACGTTTTAATCTACATTCCATTCTGGGTCGTTCAGCACAATTGAAAAGATTTCATTTTGGTAAAAAGTTTAACCTGGATGGGTATTTGCAACAACTCATTAAGGATATTAATATTAATTCATATTGCTATTCATGTTATACATTTAGGCCTTATGCAATAATTCATTTTCAAAATCTTCAATGAGAGTGAACTAGCTTAAAATTAAAATCAGATGAACTTCAGTATATTTAATGTTTTCCCTTCCAGAAACTGAAAACATTTCTTCACGAGGCTCTAAACAAAAATGCAAGCAAAATGTACGGATGTATAAGAACTGGAATATAAAATAATATTGAAGATATCACGCTATTGTATACTTTATACGTGCTCATCTGGCCTACTGAGATGATGATTTTATGTATTTGAATTGCATAAGCACTGAGGACCCCCCAGTCTCCGACTAGGGCCACATTGTGCTAAGGGCTGTACCACATACAACAGAAAATTGATCCTTGCCCCCAGAGAGTTTACAATCCAAATTGCTTGAACCTCAGTTGGTGTAAAATGGCCTAATTCCTTTGTCATCAGTATCGATATTAACTGAAAAGCTGTCCCACACATCTGGTCACTCTATTTAAAAAAAATAGCAGAAATCATTTTTTTCATTAATAATGTTGCAATAAGCCCCATTATGCAGAAAAGATTTTTTTTCCTCCTTTCTCATTGAAAATATTGCCAGCAACTTTACACAGAGAAGAAAGTTCCACTCTTCAATACTGATGGAAGAAAATAATTTGAAAGTAATAGCATGATGGTAAGAACATTCTGATTAAAAATGCAAGAATATTCAGTCGTTCCATCTAATAGATCACATGTACATGAAAAGCCTATCTTCGTTCTTATCATTTTGGGCTCTCATTCTTGACAGAATGATTGATTGGCAAGTTTCCTATTTCTACAACTTTCATCTGTCTTCAGTAGTTTCATAAATGTTGAATAAAACACTTTTTCATTAAACTTATCATAACCTGGAATGTTAATTGAAAGGATCTAACAGAATGGACTTCCCTACTCTTGAATTTCAACAGCAGTATCGCACAGTACATTTCTGGCTGATTAGAAGCACATGTTTTTTCTCATGTTTCTCACCATGAAAGTCAGAGTATGCAAGAGAAAAATCAGACTTCCAATTACTTCCATATCCTCTTGTGCTGCTATGACTTTTCTATTGGAAAATTCATACATAGACTCTGGAAAGCCCCCAAATGTTTTAACTGATGGTGCTGAAAGATCTAGTGGATAAAATTGCTTTATATTGTGAGTACCAGAACAGCTAGATGGAGCACTGTGACAGGCAGATGGAAATAGATAAAGGGTTAAATCCAGCTCGCCTAGATCATATAATTAATCTCATTGACTTCAATGGGAATACTCACATGAGTAACATATGCATGATTTGACTTAGAATGATCATAATATTCCAACTGAAAATGGTGTTCTTTACAGAAACTGGAGACAGTATTCATTACTTGGTTTTGGCACCTAGCATCCAGCCAATTCATAGGTATGATTTGAGCTATTGATACAACTTCAGGTCATTTAGTGACATTTATTTTTTTGTGCCCAACACCTTTTTTTTTTTTTTCCTTTTTTTTTTAAACAAGGCCTTTTCACACACCATCCTGAATAGATTGTGGCTATGATTAGACTCCTCAGCTCTATGTTTCAGAGAAAGTTGTGATTAACCCTGATTTTGGTGCAAATTGTTTTACTATTGATGTCAGTGGCACAGATTTCAAACTCATGGAATAAGGAGTTACCCAGCAGAAGGGTGGAAAAATCTGGACCAATAACATTTGCAGTTTTATTTGGTAACTGCCATCATGTCTATTTCACAGCTCCAACTAAACCAAACTTCAGTTATACTTCAGCTGAATCTCTCAAAATGATTATATTTAGAGCTCGTGAAAAACTGCTAAGTAATTTTGTGAAAATTTTCACAGAAAGTTCATCCCTTTTTTTCCATCAAAATTTGAAATATATCTGCCTAGCTAGATGAAAAAAGTGGGATGAAATTTTCATTGAAAATGTCCCTTTTTCCCTAAACAATAGGTTTAATTGAAATCATAAACTCATAATCAACCAGCTTGATTTACAAGCAAAAAGCAGGTTCTTGGGTATTCTTTATTCTTATTTACACACTCCTAAAATTAGTTATTACTTTCCTATATTGCATTTCATATTCATGCCTGTTTTTATTTTAATACGTTAATACTTACAGTGATGTGATATGTTTATACAGCGCCTAGCACAATGAGGTCCTGGTACAATACTAAGTCTCCTAGGTGATATGTGACCTAGATATGTTCACAGGATTCGCTCATCGGATTGCCTCATCCCCTTTATATTCACAATTTGCTAGCAATTGTCATGATATCAACAGCTAGTTAAAGCAGTGGGTATTTGTCCTGATGCGCTCTACAAGTTGATTGTTGGATATTGATGCTTTTAAAGTTTTTTGCTATTGTTTTTTGTTGTAGTGGTAACATGAGGGATGGTGCAATCCCAAAGGTCAACAAATCTGTTATGATGCTAAAAATGGTTATGCTAAAAATGGCTACAACTTTTGAATGGACAAGTCTCTTCTCATCTGTACGTTCTTCTAGTGCACATTTTTTTTCTTATATTTTATTATGAGGTGGGTCAGTAAACTTACTTGATGCTATTTCTGCATCCTCTGGAAAAAAGAAAAAAACCCATCTCCTCGGCTTATTGAATATGATACTGCTGATCTTAATTAGGTTTCACATTGCCTCTGGCCTGATTTTCAGCCTATATGTTAAGATAGAGGACATCACAACCCAGCCAGTATCTTAGACAAACTACCAACTCATTAGGACAGTGGTTGGAGACCTTCCAGAATCCAGGCAACAAGAAAGACCAGTGATCCTGATTTGACCACAAAGATTCATGGACTCCAATCTCCAGGGCCTACTAAAGGAGTCCCCACAAGGAATCAAGGATATAGTGAATTGTTACCATTCTACCCTAGCCTTGGCAGTTGACACACTGCTACCCCCCCAACCCCAAATGATCCCTACCTCCCCATTGCTCACACAGATTTCCTTGGTTTTCTGGCACCCTGTGACGGATGAAGAGAGAGAGGCAGAAACTCGAGCACTGATATTGGAAAACAAAGGCTCATTCAGAAAGGACGAAACATAACAAATTCATCAAAGCCTATGCTGAGGCTGTATTGCAGGCCTAGCGAACCTTACTATCAGCCTCTACTGAGGTTGCCAAATGGCTCCCCAAGGAGTTATCCAGGTTGGTAAAATGCTTCATTAACCCTGAATGTCTACAACCTGCATCAGAGCTGCACAAGTGCTCTATGGAGGCACCGGATCCCTCCCCACAGAATTATCCAGTGTGGTAAACTGCTTCATTAATCCTGAATGTATAAAACCTGCATCACAGCCACACCAAATGCTGTGGTGCGCTAACATCCTACATTCCTGAAAAAAATCAGGCATATCTGGAAGCCTTCTCAAACAGCACGGGTCCTTTCCATCTGCACCACCAACCAACCAACCAACCATCTACCTGCATTCCCAAAATTCAATGCATTCACTCATCAAGAAATTCTGGATACACTAAAGGAGGTCCAACCCAAGACTGGTGAATCAAACCTGTGTCCTTCCTGTCCTGTAAAAGAGAGTGTTGAACAACTGGTGCCATTCCTGATGAGATATCCAAAGCATCATTTCAGAGAAGAACTCTTTCCTTCCTCCTTTGAACGTGCAATAGTCTGACCAACCTTGAAGAAACCCACCCTGGATGCTTCAGTCCTAGCAAGCTACTGCCCAGTGTCAAACCTCCCATTCCTAAGCAAGCACATAGACAAGCTAGCAAAAGGCCAACTACAAGCTCATCTGACTGAAGCCAGCACTCTAGACCTGGCACAATCTGGATTCAGGGCAGGACACAGAACTGAGACCATTTCAGTGGCACTGATGAGTGATCTCCTCCTGCCAATGGGTACAGGGCAGACATCCATTCCCATGCTCCTGAGCCTCTCTGCAGCATTCAGCACTGTTGAGCATATGAGTCTGCTGTCTCACCTGAGAGATGGCAGAGGTTCAGGGTAATGTACTAAAATGGGTTGAGTTCTTCCTGGAGGGGGACACCCAACAAATAGTGATGGCGACACTGCAGCTCCACCCCAAACCCGTTGAAGACAATGGAGACATGATGGTTACACCAGCTGAGGATCTGGGCCCTGGGTTTGTGTGACTTTGTTCAAAACAGCATCTTTTCTGTGACTCATGCTAGAACACGCTTGAGGTAAAGTTTCTGTTTTCCACCTTAGTCATGTGAATCTGGCAATTGTGTACGAATGATACACTTTGTTAGAATGCTCATCTTTCTGAAGCCTCCAAGGAAGCTTTAGATCACTCCTGCTGGCAGCTCTTGTGTAGTGCTGTTTCATTAAACGTCTTCCAAACTGGTTTTAGATTTTTTCCCAGGGAAAAAATATGTCTATAAATGACTGATTTATAGGAGCACATAGAGCTAGCAGATGTATCAATGTCACTGCTTCTCCAAATAATCAAATTAGATGTCTGGAAAAGGGCAGTCAAGGTGGCTGTCACATATGAGTGCCCGGAAGTTAGCACAACATCTGCTTTGCCTGCTGTTTCAGAACTCACTGAAGCATATTATAATCAGGGGAATTGAATCTCAACTACTTTTTTCTTCTTTATTGGTGGATACCATACATGAGAGACGCACCGATTCTGCTGAGGATGATCATTCACGATTTATGACAGCAGTGTGATGATTCTACATTGTCTAGAGTTGGTTGCAATAAACTTGTAAAAAGAGCCAGTGCCTCTCTTTCCAAATTTAGAGTCAGGCTGATTTTTATTCCTCCTTAATTTGCCTGCACTATGTCTCCACCCAATGCTCTACTTTCCTCACCACTGGCATTCACTGCCTGATTAGTATTTCTGATGCATGCAGTGAGTTAATTGTCATTAGAATTCTTGCAAAATGGCTTGTGTTCCTGTTGTAGTAATTTGGTATTTTCACAAAGAACCATTAAAGGCTGAAGTAATATAAACTCCTAGTTAAAAGCAGCATGATGCATAGCTTCCATAAGGCACCAAGAGAAACTAGCTATGGGTAGTAGAACTTGCAGTTAGAGAAGCATTTATATTTCTTCCCTCAGGAAGTGTGATGAGAAGGTAAAACTTTTAAACTAGCAGACGTTTGTAAGCAAATACCCATCCGGAAATTGGAATGGCTGTACGGCGCACTTTACCCCAGAACTTTTTGGATAGTTGTTCTTCTCCTCCCCCAGCTCAGGATGGACTTGAGCCACATGTTCTCATTGGTATAAAACACAAAAAAGATGCTGGCTATTTGACAGGAAGATTGGTACTGTGGCTAGGACTCTAGCCTGGGATTCAGAAGGGTTGGAGTCAATTTACCTGCTATGCCATTGTCTTCTGATGTGATTTTGGGCAAGTCACTTAGTCTTTCTGTTCCACACCTGTAAAACGGTGATAACGGCACTTCCCCACCTCACAGATGTTATGAGAATAAGACTGTGAGTACTCCGATCTCATGGGAATAGGGGCCATGTAAGTATCCAAGATAGAAGCACTCATCTAGTATTGGCTGAACAAGCCCATAAAAGATGAGAAGCTTTTGTTAATGTTTTTAATTTCCATCAATTTTGAATGATCTGTTACAACATTTAAGAAGATTATAAGACTGTAGTGCTAGAAGAACTTGCTACGTACTGTTCTAACCCCACTTGGCAGCTAGGCAGCTGATCCACAGTACAAGGGTGGCTGCTTACTCTCTAACACTTATTTTGCTGTAGTTCTTTTGGGACTTGTGCTTCCCATAATCATGATTCAGCCATTTCAGCATATTAAGGGTTCAGTTCTGGTAGGTGCTGTGAACTCTCCATGGGAGCCGAGGGTGCTCAGTTCCTTATAGGATCAGGCGATATTTCTGGAATTTTTGTTGGAAATTATATTTTAGCTTGGATGCTGGACTCTCCCATTGTAAGGCATGTTTATTCTGATTAGCACTGGTTGAACTTTGATAATCTGATGGGACATGTACTGTATAGAATCTGATGGGACATGTACTGTATAGACTCGCTCAGTCGATCCAGGAAGCGACGCAGGTAAACCACCCCCGTAAGTGGCGTAAAACGCTGTTCCCTTCGACGCAGCGCAGTATGGATGCCACGCAGAGGAGACACTGCAAAGTCGACGGGAGATACACAAGTGGTTTACGTGACTTGCATATCTCCCGTCGACTGCCGCCAAATCGCAAAGGTAAGTGTAGACCAGGCCTGAGAACATTTACGACTGTGTGGTAGGCCAAGTATAAGAGCAATGGGCCAGATTCAATCCTGCGGCAAGTACTGTTGAGTTCAGTAAAGCTCTGTCTGCCTATACCTGGGCTTTTGCTCATATGCAGCAATGGGACCTTTTAGGAAAATTAAGTTGTAATCAGCTTATCAGTAGCCTGATTCCTTGTTTTCTGAGACTCCCTGCTGATAATGGCATACAGTATCTCTCACAGCAAGCAGTTTTGCATTATTTATAACTGGCTCAATTTGTAATACTAGAACACTAGCATTTTCTAGTCTAAAATTAGGCTGAAGCAGCAGTCTCTCCTGGATGTTTGCATTAGAAGCCTTTTCCAAGCATTGGTCTCTAAGCATTTTATTTAGGTTACTACTGGATTCTCAGAGACTTACCAGTGCATGGTACTTACAGCAACAGAGCTGTTCTTTAGGTTTTCTCTCTTGCTGTTAGAATCTCTGGATTTCAGAACTCCCTATTTGCCTAAGAGGTTTTTTATTTATAAATTCTATGAAAATGGCCCAAATAACCCCCAATTTACACCTGTATAGAGATGGACAAATATGAAGAATGTGGTCCAATGACTGCTTTCTACAAAAATTGGGAAATAAATTAAAAAACAATTTGACAGATATTATTTGAGTAGCTCCATACCTATATAAAACCATTGACTTCAGAGGTGTAACTAAGATCAGGATCTAACTCCATGTTGTTAAGGAACATGGGAATACTTACAGAATGAACTATGTCACTTTGTTAACGGTCCTTAGTTTTTAAAGGTGTCTATACCAGACTCTGTGGAGCCACGGAGCCATTCTCTGATCTCCCTGAAGTCCTGTGCCCCACGTTCCAAGACAGATTGTGACGTTTGGTCTCTATGCACTCCCACACTGTACTCTTATATGCAGCAGCAGCTGCTTCACCCATTTCTTAATCCCATTAAAGTCAACAAGACTTAAATATGACCTTAAATTTAAGCACTGGTAAGTAGAGCCCAGCCCAGATACAAAATTTGGATCCGCATCCATCCGCGAACCGCAAAAATGGTCCATGGATATCCATGGAGTTGCAGGGCTCTATGGGTACGTCCTGTAGCCTGAAGTTCTAGAAGGCAGAAGCTCTCTGCTTTGATATGTTGATGAACAAGGGGAAAAATGGTCAGCTTCACAAGGGAAGCTCCACAAGGGAAGGATCACTCTGCTCCATCTATTGGTGTCAAGGGGGCAGCAGAGAAACGATGTGAGCTTCATTTGCATAAGCTTTTTATCCAGAATTCCTCTGAGGAGTCATCATAACTGTACAATAACTCAGAATTGGTAGGGCTGTAGAACTGAACTAACAGTAGTTAGAAAGACGTTACCCATGTAGCAAGGATTCTGCTCAAGTATTTCATATGTTACTGTTTCCATTTCCTGAGAGTTCTCTGCTGTGGGGAGGCCTCCTTGAAGGGAGCTGACACAGGTCTATGATGAGGTGCAATACAGAGAAGGCTTTTTGCTGAAGCTGCAGAGGACAGGAGCAAAGCTGAGGAAACTCCAGTGACACCTCTTTCGCCAGCCACTAAAAAAAAAAAATCACTGTAGCTGAGTCTATTGGTAGAGTCTCAGCCTAGGACTATGCAGCACTGGAGACAGTGCACCTCAGCACCCTGAGACTTTGCTGTCCTCTGACACCAAACTGTGTGGGGGTTTAGTGGTTGGGAACGGGGAAATGATGTGGCAAAGGGACATTTGCCTACTGGATATTCACATTGGCAGTTATGACTACTGCCAAAGTTACCATGGGGCAGTATTTTATTATTCATATAGATATTTATTGCTGGTTTTTCCCAAGCTAATGCTGTGCACTCTTTTTACCCCTAATAAAATTTTCCTTTTTTAGACACAGACTCTGTGCTTGTGCATGCGGCGGTATTAACTAGTGAGAAATTTTGGGAGGGAGGCCGAGTGATGTGTGCTAGTTTTAAGAGAGACCCTTAGTTATTTGAAGCTGGCCCTTCTTGCTGTTGGCAACCCGTGGCAAAATGGTTACACATTTGCTCATGTGCTGTCCTAAATATGATGGCTTGCTGAATCGTGGCCTGGGGCATGGGGCCGGAGTTTAATGAAATTGAGAAAGTTAATTAAATGCTTGGTGTTAATTCATAGTAAGTCAGTCGCTAAAATCAAATGGATCAACGTCTGAAGTCCTTGGTGACTTGTTGACTGAACAGTCAGTCATTTGATGTTCCCTCTCCCATCTCCTGCTGTCAATACAACCATAGTAACTTACTCCACAGTCTTTCCTTATAATGCCTGCACATTTAGGAGGCTGCACGCTACAGTTTAGTGGTGTGGTTCCCACTGGCTTTCTTGTGGGTTTTCAGTCACATCCCTGAGAACTGTTTGGAAGAGGAAGGATCTTTGGAAACATGACAGTGGTTCCCGCTCCCACTGAGATCAAAGTAAATGGCTAGTTACTACCGTGAGAACAGGATTGTGTGTTCAATCCATATTACGCCCTTTCCTGCCCTCTCTGTCTTTTGGGTACTTCTGGAAGAAATAATTTAAAGTGTTTCTCTTGCCGTTTTTGCCCCAACACTTTACAGCAATCTTTGTAAAACCCAAGCTGGGGCCTGAACTTTCTCTCTGATAGGGAATTTTTACTTTCCTATGGTCAGAAATGAGGCTGGGCATGGTATCTGAGGCAGAAGAATACAAAGCAGGCAGAGGGCAGTGTCTGCACTCTTAGGCTAGGACATTGACACAGATTAGTGTACCCACCCTCCAAGACATGTTTACGAGTACTGTAGTTTACTGTGAGGTAAACTAGATAAAGTCAAGCACTTGGGGGTGCACAGGGTTGACCTAGTTTAGCTACCTCGTGGGAAACACTCAGATGCCTTGTCCACATTTAAAATTTTACAGTGAGACAACTATGGCACATTACTTACCTTGGTATAAAAATCCCACCTTTCTTTGTCAGTGAAATGGCTTGCTTTCTTGGGGAATAGAGAGCTTCTTTTATCGGCTCTTCAGAAGACTTCCTATAAGACTTTTGGTGCTTCCATTTCCTTGGTCTGTAAAACGGGTATAATATTTACACAGCTCATAGGCATGCTGTGAGACAGCTTTATCCATTAATGTTTATAATATGCTTTGAGAGCCTTTGATATAAAGTTCTATGAGAGCCTCATCCACTACATACTGGCATCCTCTCCACTGACTTCAATGAGTGTTGAATCAGGCCCTAAAAGTGCAAAGCATTATTATTTGGCAGACAAAAGCACAGATCTGTTAACCATCAGCCTGTGGTGAGTGGGAGGGGAGTTAGCCACATTCATTTAAATGTCATTGACAGCATGGTGACTTTATTCCCTACAATAAAAACATATCAAACATAGAAAAATTATCTACTAATATTCACAAAAACATACCAAACACTGTGGTCACTCCAGAGAAGTTACAAGGAGATGGGGAGAGAAAGGTACTGATTGTGTCCTCTGCAGCAAAAATAATTCCCTAAGTGAGAAAACATTCATAAGTGACTTCATCTCTTTCCTTTTTTTCCTGTACTTGCATGCACCTGTGCTGTAATTTTAAAGTCTGTTCACATGGTCCTTCTGTTAATGGGAAAGGATCTTAAATAATTGTTGGGCATCTTAAATAATTATTCACATCTCATAACATTTTAATTGTACTGTATTGGCTATGCTTAACCAGCAGCAGTGACAACTGGAAGCAGTTAATGCATGCTTTAATAATGTTGTTGGCAAACCTGCAGCAGGTGTGGTGGTAGTAGCCAAATGTTGAATAACAACACACTGGGATGTACTCACCTCTTTTCTAACACAGTACCTCTTTTTATTGTAAAACAGCCAGCGCTTTCTTTTTGCATATTGTAGACCAGGAAACCATTGCCACCTAGTGTCCTAAGTAGTGAATTTATTAAACTAATTATCAAGAATTCACATTTAAATTAGGAAAGGCAAAACTTCCATGGACTTAATAGGAACAGGGCTTGGGCCATGTGTACTGATACAAGTGAGTTCTAATGAATGTGTGACAGCGTCTGGATTGCTTAATATAAAGATGATGTCTCTGTTTATTTTACTTTCATTGAATCCATGATAAACAAGGATAGGTAGAATTATACTGAAATCAAAGAGCAGCAGGGAGCACACCAGATTATGAGAGTGAGGTGAAGTGGCTTGTCAAAGTAAAGTGCACAATATATATGAGGTCAGAGCTGGTCAGTTGATCCCAGAAATATATAGTAGTGTTGGCTGTCTAGATGGGTTCACCAGGGCAACTGAAGGATGCTGTGTGGAGTCCTGTCCTCCTGATCCAATGTCATCTCCCTCTAGAATCACCAGCAGATTATACATTTCCCCTACTGGGTGTGAATCCCTCCCTGAAATGCAGCTTTCCTTACTTGCCTAGGGGTTGGGGTGGAGAGGGAAGCAGTTCTTACTCACAGCCACAGCAGGGTATGAATCAAGCCCAGATGCTCATCAAAAAAATGGGGGTTTGCATTTCTGAAATAGTGAAACTGCATATTCCTGACAGTCTTTTCCCTATCCAAAAAGTTTGATAAAGTTGGAATGTGTTCATTATTTTTGTGGTTGTTGTTTCTGCTTATAAACATTTCTATAGCCCCTTTAATTGTGGTACTTAAAACTAATGTTTTGTCATGTTCACTTTACATTTAAATTGAAATTGGGCCCTATCAATGTACTGTTTAGAACTAAAGTTTGTAATGTTTGTGTTGCATCTATCTATCGATCCCGTCGCCATATTCTCTTAATGGGGACATTTAAAAGCTGCTTTTTAAAAGTGCATCTTATTGCTCACTATGTTACCTTTATTAAGTACAATTACAATATTATAAGTCATCTTTTACCTCCCAACTCCCCCCAGACTTTCATGATAAAATGAGATGAGCAATTTAAAACTATTAGAGATTCTCACTTGTTCATTTAAGAAAAGTGTAGAACATTCTAATGTGGGAAAATAAGTCCTATGTAATCTTATTGGTCCACTCATTAGGAACTTCTCCATTAGCCTCAATGGGAGGATGATCAGCTGCAGTATCTGTAAATTAGGGGACTAATTAGTTTTCCTCTTGAAAAATGATTTCTTCCTTTGCCTTCACCACAAATTCTTCAAATGCTTCAGCTGTAGCTTTCTATCACCATGTGCTCCCTCCTCTCTCCTGTGCCTTGGATTGTTCTGTAATTTAATCACCAGGACATTGTACATGGCTTCTTTAGTTCCACTGCACAGCACAAATTCACCATCTGGCCCTTTGTAAATTATTGTGCCTTGTTAGTTATGTTTTTATTATTTATTCATTTACATGGCATCTTTCACCAACATTCGGCTTTACACACAGCGTAGTAACGACTGTGTGCGCGTGTTGTTACTGATCCTTCTTCAAGGCTCGCTTGCATGTGTCACAGCCTTGAATTAATTTGAAAACACTGCCCGTGCCACTTGTCAATGCTGTAGAAGGGACAAAGGAGGATGAACAAGGTGGCATTCTCCCCAAGGGTGTGTAGCTGCCTCCCGAGGTGCAATTCTGTGCTGCGTCTCCAAGAAATGCACCACTGAATTCATTGTCTCAGAGGAGAGACACTAAAGTGGCTTTAAGCTGCCTTCGTGGCTTTTTGATTCTGGACTGCTGGGTCTGGAAAGGTCCCTGGAGTAACTTAGACAACGCTGAGGGCATCTGTGAGTTACATCAGCCTCCCCAGATTGTCTATAGGCTGTGGCACTACCAGACGCTCTGCAGTGCTACGTGCTGCAACCTGGCCTGATGGGGCTTTTGAAGGCCGAATTCTGAATGGTTTTTCCACCGTGCCTCCCTCAGCCACAACTAGTGCTTTCAAGGGCCCTGTATGCCATGCCAACCCTTTTACTATCATAAAAGGGTCAGATAAGGCTCATCCATGTGGATGCCCAGAAGCCATTAGGAGGAATTCTGACTGAGTCAGCGAGAATTCATATTAGGAGCTCCCCTGATTGTGACCAATCAGTAAGCACCACCTAGTGCTTACTAAATACAGTGATTTGTCTGCTGCGGGGGTCGGCAACCTGTGGCATGCGTGCCAAACGTGGCACGCAAGACGATTCTGAGTGGCACACGTTGTGGCACTGGGCCCATGTCACGTGGGAGAGGGGCGGGACCAGGAGGAAGGAGCGGCTGCTGCGCGGCGCTGATTGGAACCAGGAGCAGCTCCTGGCCAGGGAACCTGGGCCCAGGGCATGTGGGAAAGGGTGGGAGGAAGACTTGGCACGCTGCTTCCCAAAAATGTTTAATGTGTAATTATGGAAATTCTGATCGTATATTACAGATTTCTATTTAAAGTGGTGTTGAGCTGTGCACTTAAAGCAAGGGTACCTGCTCTGTTATGCATGAGGAATACAGAGTACACTCCCCAAACATACAATACTTTGAGTAAAGAATGAATTTCCAGAGAGTTGAATTAGTTTGAGTAAAATTTAATTTTAAAGTGAGCATTTAATGAGTTTAGTACTTTGGTGCCAGAGATGGTTTTGGGTTTTGGGGTTTTTTGATTGGTCTTGAATTATCTTCATAGAGTAACACGCACACTCCAACTTTTTATGTTCTTAAAACATTGAAATCTCATGCATGGGCTACATTTGAAGAAATTAGTTTCTAATTCAGCTAAATGACCTTTGAATCTAATTATTTTGATGATTCTGGAGTGGCTGGTTCGGGCTCCATGTTGAAAGGTGCTTTCTGAAAGGGGTTTAAAATAGAGAAAAACAGAAATGTATGCCCTAAAATAAGTGACCTGTCCCTGTGATACTTCATGTAATATTTGTTTCTATCAGCACAGAATTTTTGATGTAGACTTTATTCTGTTTCTTTTCATCAATTTTAACAGGCAGTCGCTGAAATTGCACTGGATCGAGACAAAATTCTGTTGAGACATTTTTTGATGGATGATGGTTTATTGACAAAACAGAAATCTTCACAAAAAGTTCTATTTTGGCCACTGATTTACAGGTTTAAGCTGCTGAAAACAGAAAAAAGATTGGTTTTCAAGTTTCTGACAATTTTTTTGACCCCAAAAATTTCAAAGACAAGTTAGACAAAAATGAAAGAAGAAAAGTTTTCAGCAACATTTTTCACAGAAAAGAAACGATAATATCCTGGCCAGCACTAAACTGAGCTGTGGCTGAAATATATTCATAAGTCTATTTTTTGTTGACTGATCTCTTTTAAAAAAAAAATGTTCTCTGACTACAGAGAAATTGGTAGTGATTTAATTTTGAGTAGATCTGGTACAACAGGTAGTTTTCTAAAAGAAATTATTTAGAATAATTTTTATCCATTATTCATCATAACTGAAAGTTTATGGTCAATGGTTAGATGAAGAATATCTTCTCTGTCAGCAGCTATACTTTCCTTTCAGATTTTATCCTACAACAGAGAACTTTTTATGTTTAACTGCTGACAAAGAAGGTTTGATAAAAGAGAAGGCACTGGACAGAAGATTAGAGCATATAATGTGCGTGTGGAGGGAGGGGAGAGGTTGAGGAGAGGGGTATAGGAAGTGAGGGGGCTGGGAACCCCAATCAAATAATAAGGAAAAAATTTGCAGGGTGGGGAGGCAATTCAGAAAAACAACGGTGTCATCTGCTCCAGCCCTTACTTTCGAATTTCAACAGGCAATTCTATTTGAATAATAAGGGGACTGTATAATGTGATTGAATTCAAATAAATACTGAGTGTTAAGTTAATGGCTTAAGTGCTTTATATTCAGTAATACTGGACACCATCAACAATGAAGAGTTTCCCTTTAGATTTAGATAGTAAAATGTTGTTGGAAGCAGCATATTCTTTGAAATGTTTCTTTTTTTTTAAAAAATGTTAAAGACAAATCTCCAGGGAAAATTTGTGACACCTAAAGTACCATTACTTTGCTGTCAGCTATAAAAAGGGACACTGGCAGAGACACAGAAGCAGCCTGTTGGGGGGAGGAAAGGGGATGAAATTGTTGAGACCATTGTCATGAACACCAGCCGAGTTCCATCCATGACTGCTACCGTAGCGCTACAGGGAAATTTGGCCAGTAATGAGGGGAGAAGAGGAAGACTGGGAGGACCAACACAGCTGGGTGGTGGGGTAGCACTCCATGCAGGATGATTCCTTCTCTGTGCTTCCTTTTCAGTTTATTAGCTGGATCTATGAGATTGAGGCCTCAACTCCCCCCCAGCAAACTTCAAGGCCCCGCAAAATACTTCCTTCTCTTCACTAAGTTTTCTTGCCTCTCTAGTTTGTCTTCTACAGTTTGAGATACATTATTATTAGTGGCAGTGAAGATATATGTCCTTCTACTGTGACAATAGCATTGCAATCTGCTGCAATCTGTATGGGTCAAATTTATTCCTTTTATAACTCCATTGTTAAGCCATTGTAATGTAAATTTGGCCCTTTGAGTTTTCTTTCTTGTGCTATGTAGTTCACAAGACTGTTGTCTGTTTGTCTGTGCACGCAGGAACAGATTGCAAGCCTTCTGGCATGCTGAACACCTGGAGGGCAATGTACTGCATGTGTAAGGGTTTGTAACCTAGCTGACAGTTTTAGCACAGTGAGAGTCTGATGTGATTATAAATTCACAGAACTGTTGATTGCAAATTAGGGTCACTGAGAAGTCAGCTAGATGAGTCAAAATTACAGGCATCTTCCTCCCTGTTCAAGTGCCTTGAAACGCTCATTTGTCTGCAGAATCAAAAGTCATTTGTCCATTTTAACTATATTTCATGTGAACGTATTTTGTAAGAAGTTGCAGGAGCTGTGAAATATCTTGCAGAATGAGAAAAGAAAGCAGCCAAATTTATGAGACCTGCCCATACAAATGGGTGAGCCATGCAAAACGTATATGCTGGGAAAATTCTGCATTTGCTCATGTAAGTCAGGTCACCAGATATGAAATCATGCAAATATATAATTGTGCATACAACTGTGCAGTGTGGATTAGATGGATACAGCATATGTGTTCTCAGTTTGCATGGCTCACCCATTGGCCTTTGAAAATGCAATCCTTGAGGTCTAATCTTAATCTCTGTGTGAAAACCAGGAATCTCCAAAACTGAAACTGTGAACAGTAGAGGAAGTTTTGGGATATGAAAAGTTCACTAGGAAAGAGTTGGCAATAATCACCACCTCCAAGTTCCACCTTCTTCTCTTTGTCCAGAATTGGGGTCTCAGTCTGTTTTCTTCCTAATTATATCACCAATAAAATACCTGGCACTCTTCTTGCTTTTGGGACCCTTTCAGCATTTGAGTCCTGAACACTGACCCAACTATTGTCTATTATTACTCTCTTCTTTGTTACTTAATTTTCTAATTCATGAACTCCTTGCTGCTGGTGTCATGTCTGTCTGCCTTCTTGTGGTTCTTTGGTCTTTGCCATAGTTGCAACGTTCTTCAAATCTTCCACATCCGCTTCCCCGTTGATTTCAATAGTGTTGTCCCTTCTACTCCTGTTGAACCTCTGTTGGCTAAGCACTCTTCAGTGTATCCTGGATCCTGCCCTGCGGTTCCTGTATGCAAGATCCTGTCCTTTAAGTGGGCTCATTCTGTTTTGCATAAGAAAATATATTTTCAGAACTCTTGTGTACGAACAGTTTGCATTGTTCTGTCCATTCCTACTTGCCGACAAAATCCTGCCCTTAATTTCATCTCTGCACCCCCACTGGGGACAAAGGAGTACATTGGTGGGACTGACACCACTCAGAGACCACAGAGATGGGCACCATGGAAGAATCTAGATACAGGGAATAGATAGACAAATGGCCCTTTGTTACATTTTTAACCCATTCCTTCCGGGTGGACCCTGAAGGCTTTTCAATCTAGTATAGAGCCTTTAAGAAAAATTGCGGGAGTATTTTGGCATTATATGACCCTAATTTGTTTAATACTATGCTTCTGAAATTAGTCTCTACAGGTCCCTACGAGACATGAAATCCATCTTAAAGACCAGTTTGTCTGTGGTAGCCATTAGTGATTGAGTTCTTGCATTCAGTAAAGAATCATTTGTATGGGGTTTGCTGTAAGAATTCAAGTGACAGGTGATTGATTTGAGTGCTATTCTACAGTTTTTAAAGTATTTTGAATTTCAGAAAGCATTGTGTTCAAATGGCCCATTGTGTTCAAATGGCTGGCAATGATTGGTATAGTTTAAATAGCAGGCTATTGCTGGCCCATTGTTTTAAGACACCTCTTGTTGTTTGGCGTTACCTTGGCCATCAAGCCTCATTTACTGGTGTCTTCAACTTGACTTACCTGTGTGGGCGTTGGGAGCTAGCAAACCTTTTTGAAGAGTTTGCAGGGCAATTAATATGAAAAAAAGACTGCATGCAATTATCTCATCATTATTTTACAGGAAATTAATGCATGGTTCTGAAAAGCACTTATTAACAGCAAAGCAAAAGGCAGAATTTTGTTCTATTGTCTTTGTAGAATATGGTGCAATGAGAGCTGTGGTTTTCCCCCTGCTTTTATTTTTCATAGGAGTTGTGCACATAACCCTCATATCTTGTGCCTCTTTGGCAGATGCAGATTTTGAAGATGTATAACACCTATAAAATATCCAGCAGATGCTCAGGTGCCATGGCTCTTTTCATATGTATCCTTTTGCATTTATGCAGGAAGAGAGACTTGAAAGACATGATGCATTTCCCATTTTAAGTACAGAGTGTTGAATCTTCACTGTCTTCAATATTGTGCCCCCATGTAATAAAAGAAAAATGTCTGGGGATTTCCTACCATCTAGCAAAAAAGAAAGGGTAGATGGCTGTGGCCCCCACCTTGGCATAGGGAATATCTCTGAGGCTAGGAGGAACTGTAAATGCATTCTCTGTAGGACCAGACAGCACAGGACTGAGGGGGAGGATCTCCTCGTGGAGTCCCTGCTACACAACCCCCAGTTGCGTATGCAGGTGGAGGAGACCCCCTCGGTGCAATGGAGATGGGTCCTGGCAGGAGTCACCAAGATCGGAGATCTCCTGGACTACGCCCGGGGGGACTGGGTGGAACCCCCAGGCACTGGCTTGGTGCATGGGGCTCTCCACCCTTTGGACCCTCTGGTGCGTACTCCAGGAGGTGAGGGTTGCCTTGCCCCCCACTGCTCAGGTTTACCTTGAGCGGCTTTTGCGAGAGGGTGCTTCCCCCCTCCCAGCCCTGGCCCTCCGGTGCTTGCCATCAGGCCTCAGCCCCCCTGTCGTCCCCCTCCCCACGCACTGAGCCGACTCCACGACCTGCAGCTGGTCCTCTTTTGAACCATGCTGAGGGACCATCTCTACACACTCATGCTGCACACCCTTCACTTCCTCGCTTTTGTGTCCCACCTTGACACCAAGTGGCAGGACCTGTTGCCACCTGCGGAGAGTTAGGACCCCCGGTGGGCCAGTCTGTACTCCACATTTACCCCCTGGCCTGCCGGGGACATCAGTTGGTGTCTCCTTCATGGAGCCATGAGCACGGGCGTGTACTTGGCGCAGTTCACCCTCCACCTCGACACCTGCCCCTACCGTGGCATGAAGGAGACCCTGGCGCACATCTGCCTTGCAGTGAGGGGAAAGAATGAAGGACCCGAAGTCCGAGAATCTTGGTATGTCAGGTCCCAAATAGGAGAGACAAGCAGTCCTGAAAAATACATGCTCAGAGCCTGAATATCCCATGCTCGGAGTGGACCAATTCCCAGAGTACAGGAGATTTCAGACCCCCTGGTCTGGGTCATCTGCCCCTAGAAGCAAAAGCACATGTTCCACCCTCCTCCCCACATGCACAAAGCAAATATCATGCAAATGTCCTGAACTAGGCATGCCCCTTGGATTCAGCCTAGAATAGCTGATCTCTGCATCATCCATGTGTGACCCTCCCAACACTTTTATCTGGCATTCTGACATGGCCTCATCACTGTAGCATTGAAGCATTTTTGCCAGTATGAGTGACCCTTGAGTTTGGCAGGAAAAACCAGAGCGGGTGGGATTGCATGCTTTAAAAACCTCCCCCCTAAGTGAGCCAACCTAGAAGACAGGATGATGTAGAAAAGATGCTCACAATGTGCATGCCAGGTTGTGTCCAATACCTGAGAATCACTCTTTGAGGTGGGTTAAAGGATGCAGGACTTTATCTGTATTCAGCATCGCTTTTGTAGCATGAAAGGGAGGATGAAATTAAAGGAGAACAGTAGGATGGGAAAACATATTGTTTCTTTAATTATGCTGTGGACTCTCTCTAATGAATCTGCCTTCCATCTCACCCAAAGAAAAGAAGCTGGCTAATGATATGTTCTGCAGATGGATCAGTGCTTGCACTCAAACAACTCTATTTCTGGTACACAGGTGTTTGATATTGTTTTTGTTAGCAAGCCAATGGCAGGCAGATTTAGTGACGATCAGCCACAGTTATTGTACAGAGACGTGGTGAGAAATTTTCTCTGACTGTTCCTAATTTAACTCCACCATATGGTTAATGCTCAAGCCTGAGCCACTACTCTTGGACATTTGAATCACTGGGCCAAATTTAGATTTGCTTTAAGCTTATAGCAATGGAATTACATGCACAATGTGATCCACTGACTTTAAGTCAACATCCAATAGTCCAATATTTCCAAATTGTTGATGAATAATTACCTTATCACAAATGTATGCCTTTCTGGTTTGGGTTAGAAAAGTTTGCTGAAGCAGAGAATATTAGAAAATATACATAGAAAGTGAATTTCAAAATTGATTGTCCGCGTCAAAAGGCTGATATTAAGCACTAAGCTCAACCAATCAAGGAATAGAGGTAAAACCATGAGATCTACATGTCCAATCAAAATTAAACAACACCTCTCAGATATTAAATATGAAGTATTTATAAGAACATGATTGCCAAAGATTTAGGCCATAGTCCAGCCAAGGACCTAAGCATGTGTTTAATTTTATGCAATCAAATATTTCAAATGACTTAAATGGAGTGAGTCACATTCTTAAAGTTAAACTTGCTCTTAAGTACTTTGGTGGATGGAGGCTTTCAAGACCTCAGAATTCTTTGCTAAAAGTATTTATCTAATAAACTGTTATAAGGAAGAAAATCATAAGTCACAGAAGTCAAGCAAAGGAAAATTGGTTGACAAAATTATGAACCGTCTACTCTTCACTTAGCTTTGTCCATTCTTTTCCACAGCTACCGTAGCTGGGAGACTCACTTGGTATGAATTTGTTGGGCACAGGTCATACAGTAATGCTGAGTCATCCCAAATATAATGCCTTCAGCAAGTCCTTAAGTGCATGTTATCGCTACAAGAGCTCTCTTTTCTCCTGACAGCTTGTTCAGTGTAGAAGGAGGGGACCGCATGTCCGAGGTGCTATTTGATAGTATCACTGACCTTTTTCCCTCTCAGGGTGTCTTTTTTTTACTAATGATTTTCTGTTTGCAGGAGGAGTTCGTTTGCAGGCCCGTTTGTCAGTGATACTTTGCAGCCCCAAAAGAAGTATGGGGAATCTCATGCCTCCCCAACATAGATTAGACTGATATTCAAACAGCTATGGGAATAGAACATGTTACAGTATTAGTGACAGCGGTCATTATTAACTTCCTCTTTTCTCATCTCTTATTCAGGACTGTGTGTTGCCACCCAATTTGTTAATAGCAGGCTGGATGTAAGTAAAACTTTATTAATGTACAGAGAAGAGCATGTGTGTGAAATTTCAATGGCAAGGGAGTGCAGTTAGAGGAACATCTCTGGATTTTTTTTTCCTGTGGTGTCATCACAGAGAAAAAATGCACTTGAGTGTAAAGTGATAACATACACCATTCTGAGGAGAACTGCAAAAACATCTTTGAAAGGCTGGTGGACCAAGACTGTACAAACCTTTTTAAGAATGAGCAAACAACCAGTTTTTAAGGATCTTCAGAATGCAACACTTCTTAGCATGTTGCTCATATCCAAGACTTTTTAACTTGCCTTGTAAGTGTCATTTCGTCTTGAATCATCATAGCTTACTGGAAAAGCATCATGGTGTAGGAGTTAAAGGCTCTGTTGTATGTGTTAAAATTTATATTTGCGATGATGTTCTGAACTAATACCTTAACTTTTTATGGGAGAGGATGACATTTATGAATAATTCATTCGTGAGACGGTAAGCTGAAGTACAGCAATTTCTTCCCAAGAATTATATAGGAGAGCTATTGACAATACAAAAATTGATGTTATGAAAGGACAGCAGTAGAGACAGGAAAAAAGATAGAAGCTGGTTATAGCCTTTTGGGAAAATCTGTCAGCATTGATAGTTTCTTTCTTTGGTAAATTAGAATATTGTCAGGAATATAAAATTATACAAATAAAAATAAATTGAAAGCTTTTTAAAAAAAGGACTACAGTAAGCTGTGTTGAGTTTTGTGTCTGACTTGGCCATGCTAATGTTCAAGTGCCCCTTGCTGACAAATAGATTGAATTGTATTGGCTGTTGCCTCAGAGGAAATTTCTATTGTATGTCCTCTCAGCCAGCAGGAAAGAGGTGCTACAATTTTGGTCAAAGTGATAGGGAGATGAGGAAGAGATTAATAGATTATGGGGTCAGAAGGGACCATTGTGATCAGCTAGTCTGACCTCAAGCATAGCATAGGCCAGGGGCAATCAATTATCATTTGTCAAGGTCTAAATTTCTTGGTCAAGGTATAATAAAGGACAGACTCCAGAGAAAATAATACAAAAATAATAACAATAAATGATAAGTAAATAAAAAAGATTCCACCATCTTTTCAATAGTGTCTAATGGTCTGGATTTGACCCCAGGTCCACCTATTAACTATCCCTGCCATAGGCCCTAGAACTTTTCTGAATGAATTCATGTTTAAACTAGAACATATCTTATAGACAAACATCTAATCTCCATATACAAATTGCCAATCCACTGCAATGTTTGGTAAATTGTTCCAGTAGCTAATTACCCTCATTGTTAAAACTTTTCAACTTATTTCCAGTATGAATTTGTCTAGCTTCAACTTTCAGCTATTGAATCTTGTAATATCTTTTGTCTGAAGATCCTATATCAATTTTTCCCCATGTAGTATTTATAAATCGTGATGGAGTCACCCTTTAACCTTCTCTTTGTTCAGCTAAATAGATTGAGCCCCTGAAGTCTCTCACTAATAAGGCAATTTTCCCAGTCCTTTAATCATTCTTGTGGTTCTTCTCTGAACCCTCTTCAATTTATCAATATCCTTCTTGAATTGTGAATACCAGTAATGGACACAGTATTCCAATAGCGATTGCATCAGTGCCAAATACAGAAGTAATATAACTTCCCTATTGAAACTGAAGCCTTTTTGTATATCCAAGAATAGCATTAGACCTTTTGGCCACAGTGTTGCAGTAGGAGCTCATGTTCAGCTGATTATACATCATGACCCCCAGTGTCTGGTTGCTGTGTGGACATACTGTAGGAGGGAAGATAGGAAAGAAATTACAAGATGTCACTTAGGCTATTTCCTTAGCACACCCATACAGATTTGGGACCGTGTGAGCCAAATTAGTCTGCAGTTTAACTCTGGATCTTCTGCAGCCTCAGCCTATCCTCTCCACTTGGCAGCTCACTCTGAAGGGATGAGAGGAACGATCAGACAATGGTTAGAGGGTTGATTTGGGAGACCTAGATTTGGTTCCTTAGTCTGCCACAGGCTCTGTGTCTCCTTTCCTGTTTGTAAAATAGGATTTTATTATTATTATTGGGTACTGTGAAAATAAAAAGGTTGTGAGGTGCTCAGATATGGCAATAGAAGTAGCATAGGTTGAATAGTAAGGGCAGAATTTCAGACCCAAATTGAAACATTTATTTTATGCCTCCTTCTGTTTCTTCTAATGAAGAACCTTATCCTGCTTTTACTGTTTGCATTAGTTGCACTACGTTTATCTTAATTTAGATTGTTGATATTAATTGGCATTATTCCTCTATTTTTATTTCTATTTGCCATATACTCATGTGTACTGATGGGTGGGTATCGAAGTATCCCACAAGGAGAGATGATATACTTAGAACAGGGTTCTGAGAGCAGGTTTCGGTTCCTAGCTCTGCCATTAATTCACTGTGTGCTCTGGGGATGCTTCTCTGATGTTCAGTTCGCCCGTGTGTAAAAGAAGCTAATAGAATTGCTGGGTGCAACGGAGGGCAGAATTTGAACCAAAGAGTTCTACACTCTTTTAGGTAATGCTAGAGAGAAATGCTCCTGCTAACTCAAATTTACATCCTGTCCATTTGCTGAATTCACAAAGCTTGTTTTCTCAAGAGGTAGTTACTTCTAAAAAAAATTTTTTTTTACTTGGTTCTACTTTCCCATCACATTATTACACAAATGACTGGATGGAGCACTGGCCATTGAAGCAGCGTTCATCTCCTTTCCTTCACAAAATGTATCTGTGTCACATATGGCAGGTTCCTGCAATATTTTTGGAAAACCTTATTATATTTAATGCAAAGTTGTGGTGTTGTGAGCCAGGATTGTATGTAGCCTTTCTAGGGGGAAGATGTGATGTGAGGCATGAGAGTTCAAAGCACTAGAATGAAATTGTGCCAGATAAGAATGGCCTTTTGCTACAATAAATGTGAAGTGGATTTCCTGAGAGAGGTTAATGCAAATTCCCTATCTGCGGTTATGCAAAAATGCAGCCTTTTGAATTTATGCCCTAAGGAGAGGGTGATTGTCTCCTGATTTTCTGTTTCCAGAGGTTGGAGAAAAAAGGCCCAACCCGTATAAACAAACAGGCTGATATGCCCAGTCTGAGTTCTGGTTCTGAATCAAAGACAGTTATGAACTTGTAACCACGGGGAAAACCCTGTAGTAGGTTTTGAAGGACTGAAACCTACTGGAGCATTAGGTTGGAGTTGGAGTTGGTGACCTTTGGTAAGTTTTATATCGTGTACTTTTTTTAATGCAAAAAAAAAAAAAGTTTGTGATATAAAGTCATCCTTTAAAAAAAATGCATAGGTTCCAAGCATTTGGTAAGATTACACACAAGATCTCAGGTTAATACAACGGAGCAATTACTGCACAGGTAGAGGTTGTGGTACACTTTCACCACAGACATTTAGTAGAGATTTGCTGATAAAACATTATAAACCCCCTGTACATTGTATATTTTTGGTTTGCATAGAATCAACCCCCTTCTCACATGTTTTAAATATATTTTCTCTGTCATGCTTTCACCGGAAGCATTATTGTGCTTGCTCATAAAGAGCTGTGTGGTAATTTATACCTGTGGGTAATACCCTGGGCAAAGCCTCTGGAGAGCATGAGTTGCCCTGAGTTGTCCCTATCTTGTAAGATAAGTAGTAGAATGAGGGTGGTTTGGATGCTAGCTTACTGCCTGGGAGAACTGGGCTCTACCACAGACTGCCTGTGTGACTCTGGGCAAGTCACTTAGCCTTGCAGTGCCTTCGCTCCCCATCTGTGGTAACAGCACCTCCCTATCTCACAGAGGTGTTGTGCGAGGACAAACACATTAAAATGGAAGTGATTTGAGACCTAGTGATGAAAAGCACTACAAAAGAGCTAGGTATTTATCTATTGTGCACTGAGACCTTGATTCAGGATTGACTTCAATGAAACCACTCCTTTGCTTCAAGTTACACATGTGCTCGTGCACCTTTGTGAGCCAGGGCTCAAAACTCCTCAGGAAGGCAACGGGAGTTTGAGGTAAAATCCTTATCCCTGCTGCAGCCCTTTTATGTCATATAAATAAAGGGACTGGAGCATGCAAAGGGGGCTGGTGGTCCTGCCGTGGGAAGATTTCCGTGCACAGGCACTGTGGAAGACAGCTGTACGACTGCCTTCTGAGACTCCCTTTCCGAGGAGTATACCAGGGCTGAGATGGGGGCAGCCGGGGTGTGTCAGGAGGGGGCTGCGGTCTCCAGCGCTATGGAGACCCTGGGCAGCAGTGCATTCCATAGGGCAGTCCAGGGAGGCTGCTGTAATTTAGGCAGGCTCCCAAAGCTGTCAAGTTATGCTGAGTGCCTCTCAGTCCTCACAGCAGCTCAGGATTGGGAGGAGGCAAAGGTGGTTTACAGCTCTTTAGTGGTGCCTCCCCCCCGCGGCGGCCTTGAATTCTGTGCTGCATCAGAATCTTGCCTGGAGTCTCCAGACCTGGTACCGGGGAGAAGATTTAGGATGGGATTTTCAAAAGCACTCGGCACTGACTGCCCTCATTGAAGTCACTGGCAAAATTCCCATTGACTTCAATAGGTTCAACATTTTGCTAATCCCAGTTTTAATGTTTTCCCCAAAACAGGACGATTGTTTCTTTTGCCATGAAATGTGGGCGCTAGCGAGAGAGCTATTTCAAAAGGGCTCCACATACAGATCCCTTTCCATTTGCAACTTCTTCACTTGAAAGAAGGAAGGTTTATTTTTGCCCCCTCTCACAGCACAATCCTGCTTCACCTAACCCAACCAGTTTGTTTCAAAAAATGTGTCCTTGTAAATCTTTGTCCTTTTAAATTCAAAGGGCAATGATACTTTCTATATGCAAATTCAGCTGGTAAATGTATTGCACATTACTAGCCCTGGCAGATGGGAAAAACTGCAAATTTATCATAGTGATGGCTTCTGGAACAAAGTAAGTAATTATAGACACAGTATGACAACTAATGACAGTCTCTTTTATTCTCTAGTATTTTCAATGGCCTCTCATACATGAAAGAAAAGAAATGGAAGGTTACCTTAACTGTGTGTCAAAATCTAAGCCAATATTATCAGAAATTGTAATATATTGCAGCCATTAATGCTCATAAGGAAGTAGTTAAACTTCTGGCCTTCAATAAAACTCTTCCTGAAGATGCATTAATAAATACATATTTGTTTGCATTCACTTGTATTTTTGTTTCACACGCTGCATGTGGAATTTTATGTAATTGGAAATTAGAATTCATTTCAGAGAAAAGATGATGATTTTCTGGGTCCAATTTCATATACCAAATATTCAAGCTAATAGTTGAGTTTGAACAAGGCTTTTCCTAAAGTATCACTCCTTCACTCTTGGATTACAGCCATGACCAGAGGCCCTAATCAAGATCAAGGTCTCATTGTGCCAGGTGCTGTATAAATACACAGCAAGAAAATATCCCTCCCCTGAAGAGATTACAATCTAAATAGTCAGACAAGACAATGGGTGGGAGAAAGAAATTATCCTCATTTTACAGATGGGGACCAGAAGCACAGAGACATTGTGACTCCCTGAGGTCATACTGGAAGTCTGTAGTACAGCCAGAAACCGAATGCAGATCTCTTGAGTTCCAGTCAAGTGCCTTAGCTACAAGACCATCCTCCATCTCCCCTTTCTAAATTCAGCCCAGCTTCTTCTTAGGAACAACGAGAGTTCTGTAGCACTTGAAAGACTAACATTTAATTAAAATTTAATTAAAATCTTTGTTAGTCTTTCAAGTGCTACAGAGCTCTCATTTTTGCTGTATACAGACTAACATGGCTATCCCTCTTGCTCTTTAGAGTTAGTGGTGGACATCTGGGCAGCTGGTATGAAATGAGCTGGTGGTTTTAATCCTGATCTTTGTGTACAGAGGTCAGTTACAAAAAATGACCATCACCATTAGAAAATCTCAGCAGAGAGCCAATGATACAGAGACCGTATTGTCCTGCCAGTAGAAGGTTGAGGCACAATGGATATCTAGTGTGGGTTACATTGCGAAAGTAATCTGCAGCCTCAATAATGCATTGTAACTCAACTGCAGGACATGTATATTAAGGAATAAAAATTAATATAAAATATTGGGTGAGAGTCTTAGTTGATGTAAGTTGTCATAACTCTATTGACTTTAGGAGATCCATACCAGTTTAGCCCAGATTAATATTTGGCATTGGTGTGTATAACATAATCCTGTTACAGTGGGATCACGGTTATTTTTTACTTTCCTGACAGTGATGCATTTAAATTGTCAGTAATATTTCATTCATATAGTTTTAAAATGTATTATTATAAATTATGGATAAAATAAAACATATCTTGTTTCGTTATATACAGTTCTGTATATAATGACTCTGGAATATCTAGGCCTGATACTGCAGTTTCTCATACAAAAACCCTTCCATCTGTCTTCAGTGGGGTTTCATATTCGGATGTAACAGTCTGGCATGGTTTTCTCAAAGCACCCCCATCCTATTATCAGGTATTTATCTCTGGGGGAATAATTAACTGCTTGTTAAATCAGGAAGGTGACTCATTACCTCAGCAAGATATAATGAAGAGGATCTATGGTATGACTGAGCTAGCCTGAGAGAGGAACCCTCACAGCAGGCAAGCCTTCATGTTGCATGATTTTTTTTATTTCTGTGTTATTAAAGCCAGAACCTAGAAGGGGACAAGTTTGCACTCTACACCATGTGTGGATTGTGTTTAATAGCCGGATGGGAAAGGCACTTGCTCACATTGGCCTTCAAGAGCAATTAGTAATCGGTGACTAACATTCTACCTAAATTTAGCAGTGGTGAATGGAAAACAAGGATATGAACTCCCACATGTAAACTTATATAAGTCCAACAATATCTTCATTCCATCTGTCAAATTAATACTGTATTTTCTGTTATGTCGACAAACATCTGCACTCCTCTTGACTAATTACGTAGATTAGGGGGTAAGCATGTTAACTAGAATATTTCACAGTGGAAGAAATCTCCCCTTTATATCATGATTAATACAAATCTTTTTGAAAAAATCATATTCTTACTAGAGATGATAGAAGAATCTTCCTCAAGGACTTTCAGCTGTGATAAAAGAGTATACATAATTATGTACTGGTGTGCACCAAACTAGAAGACTGCATAAAAGATTCAAGATAGTCAAACATTCAGAGGAAAAACATACTTCGGCAGCCAAAGGAAAGAAGATGTGATCAGATTAATGTGTTAGAATATGCATACCTGAAATGTCACTCTTCTATTGCTATGGCAAAATCAAATTAATTAAGTTACAATAGGGTTCCTAGAGAAGGGGCCAGGACACACTCTCCAAGCTGTAGCTGCAAGACTCATTAATTAGCTGAGGCAGAATCAACCAAGACATTGTCTATCCTTTAGAGGGACATAGGCAACCTATTCCTAGGGAAAGAGATGAAAGGCTCTAGCTTCAGAGTGAAGCCACAGATTTCTGGAAACAGATTTGTTTTTAGTTATAATAACTTACACCAAGATTTTTTTGCAGATGTCAGGGTGCTGTCCAAATACAATTAACCCTCACAGGTACGTGCTGTGTGAAGGCCTCAGATTTTTGTTAGCATGGGTTTGTCAAGGCCCTCATTTTGCCATGCTGATCGCTCAAGTCAAATTAGAAGATCATGGCCATTCAGGACCTCTCAGGATCAGGCTCCTGAACCAGGGTATTTGGGTTTGCCAGGTCTCACGCCTCCAGAGTCTGTAGGGAATTTTGCATTCACACAAATGTAAAACCTCCAAATATTCTTCACACTCTGGCTAAATATATAAGGGTCTAATGTTCAGCTGCTATAAATCAGCTTCAGTGGAGTTTCACCAGTTTACATCAGCTGAGAACCTGGTTTACAATCTCCTTTCACCACACTAACCTGTCCTTTCTCTGATAGGGCCTCTGATACTTTCCCTTAACTGGTGCCATCTTCATGAGTGATAAAGGGGTACATCTAAAATCCTACCTCACCTTCCAGCATCTCCTGTAATGGCCAAGCATCTCACTCTCCTCCTCAGAGAGGTGTCTTTAGGGTGGCAGCCTAGCATTCTGCCTTTCTAAATTATTGCTGGCCAGCAAAATGTTGTGTCCCCTCTCTAATCCCAGGATGAAATCTTCAGGAAAGTAGGTAACCTGATTTTTAGTGAGCAGAAATGGCCAGGCTCTTGCTCTAATATCTTTTGAGAGCCCACTAACACTATGATGTGAAACTGACTTATTACTGAGACAAGGCAATTTGCTATCTACTTCATTTTAATGGCATTCTGGATTAACTGTAAATGCCTGCCAGCGCAATCCTGATCAGCCCCACCCTTGTTCACGCAATCTGGTGTGAAAGTTTATTCACACATTCTCCTTTGCTCAAGCAACTTTTGCCTTTATGACTATTGACTTATTTGGTGTGCGGAAGACACAGCACTTTAACTTATGCAAGTTTTAAAGTCTTTTAGTGTGTCTTTTGAGTGCACATACAATGGTTTGCATTCACCCATCAATATATTAAAATCTCCTTTTAAATGCACTAGCCATAAATGCTGCAAACAAAAAATACATCTAGATAAACAAAGTGGAACAAATCTACTTTTCAAAGAAAAGCTGAAGCAATATTTTTAACCATTTTGCACCACAGAAAAGGAAAGATGAAGGCTAGGGATCAGTTTGATAAATTCCATATAGCTTATTCAGCACAAGTGTTTAATTGCAATACGTTGGAAAAGGTCCAGTTCTCAATGGCCTCAAACTAACTCTTCCACAAGAATAGCTGATTACCGGTGGCAGTTCATTTTCACTGAACTATAAAATAAACCTATAGGAATGCTAATTGTTGTAAGATCTACTAGAAGTGATTGGATGGCTCAGAGAATTGGGGATGGAAATTGAAACTTCAGTATCCAAATACATACCAACGTCAAAATCTGTTTTGTATCCAGTGGAAGTTGATAATCTCTTGCATTCTGTGCTCCTTGATTATCTTAATTTATTTCTTTTTTCCTACATTAGTTTTCAGCACAATTCTTCAGTCCTTTCACATGCAAAATCCCTCATGATTGGGCCCTTAAAGGAGTGACAACATGAACTAGATACACTTTCATTAAATCATTCTGAAAGCCTACTGAAGCTATGTAAAAACTGAGAAGAAATTGCACCTGAGGACAAACAAATGTACTATAATCTCATTCATTTTCAGCCAAGCATGGGCCTGTGCATGGGCAGGAGTTCCAGTGGGTCCATGCCCACTGTGTAGTGGGCCCATTGGTACAGTTTTGTGTTTCTTTTATACATATTTCTTACAAGCCAGAAAGAGATCTGACCAAGTAAAAAGCATATATCACATTGAAGAGTTTTGAAAAAAAAAAGTTGCTATGAATTAACACAAAAGTGTGGGGTGACTATACGTGGGGAGCAGTCTGAAGCTCTCAAAGGAACAGACACGCTATGAGTTATGGAAAATCTCTCAGCGGTATGTCTACATTGCAGTTAAACACCTGCAAATAACTTGGGCTCCTGGTACTAAGGCAATGGAGCTGTTTAATTGTGGTAATGTAGACCATTGTATGTGTACTCCAAAGCCATTTGCACTAAGAAAGATTTCAAAACTTATATAAGTTAAATTGCTGTGTCTTCCACACAGCAAACAAGTGGCTGCTGAATTGGGAATGTCAACTATAGACTTTGGGCTCAAGCTGGAGCCTAGATTGGCTGGGTGGGAGAACCCCCCGCTCCCCTCAAGGCTGGTCCTGACCTGGAGGAGCTACCTGGTGTGGAGGACCCACTGGCGTGGACTGACCCGGGCCGACCAGGGGAACCCCTGGGGCCCTGTGACATAGAGGAGCTACTGCCTGCAGACGACCCTCGGGAGTTCCTGGACCTACAACCAATCGATGGTGAGGGACTAGCCAGACACCTGCTCACTACCTCCCACAGCGACCCAGAGGGAGACACCTGGAGGCAGGTACCCTGGGACTGGGTGGTAGGAAGTGGCCCAGGGACCGCCATAGCTAGTGGCTGAGTCCAGGGTGGAACCCCACTGTCAGTGTGTTGAGGCTGGAGCCCCCTTTGACACTGATAGGGCCATGGGCTGGGACGCAGTAGAGATGGGTGGGCCTGCATCCCCCTCCCCCCTTCCCTAGCCACCCAGGGAGTGCTTGGCATCCTCTACGCTCCTGACCAGAGGGCACAGAGCATTGCCAGCCCCGCCGGACTGTCCGGCTGGGGGCTATAGACTCCTTCGCCTGCCCCGCCCTGTTTGAGGGCCAGGGGCTAAAGATTCCATTTCATACCCCACCCTGTCTGGGGGCCGGGGCAATAGATACTGGCCTATCCCTCTGGTTGGAAGGCCAGGGAGCCTCAGACCCATTACCAGCCCTGCCCTACATGAGGGCCAGGGGGCTATACCAGGGAAGCCCGCCCTGCCTAGGGGCAGGAGCTAACTCAAAACCAAGAAGCTTATTCCCCTCAACAAGGGTGCTGTGGCCATCCTCAGAGCCTGGGCCCGAGGAAGGGTCATGGCGCCGCTGGCTGGACCGTGCCACCAGCCTACGAATGCCTTTGACATATTTGCAATTATAAAAGCATTATGCAGATTCAAAATCATTTGATGTCAATAGAAGGACTGTCGTTGATGTTAATGGGCATTTTTTTGGGACCTGACAATCCAATCCAATCCAAAACAAAACAAAACACACCCCAAAATAATTTATAGCTAAAATGGTATGGCAAAATAAACTTGATGCTCTATTAAGAATCACAAGGTCAGTGTATTTTTATTGATTTTATTAAACTTACAGGGGTTTTATATGGTTTAAATGAGATCAGAATCAGTCCGAAAACCTTTTGACTCTAACTTCAGTTTTTATGATCTGCCATCTTTTGGCATGAGAGGTTCTTCTCCTTATAATGACATTTCAGGTCTTATTTGGCTCACACTAACAGAATATTCATTGATTGGTTGGTTGGTTTTTTTTGTTTTTTTTTTATAACAAAATGTTATGAAGGAGTTTTAGCTGAGCATAGAATATAGGATCAGGCCATTTAAGGGCCAACAGTACTTCTGAAAAATATTTATTAAACAACGGAGGACTCTGAAGGGTAGCCAGATCTCTTAGTTTTGGATGATAGCACCGGTTCTTGGCTAAATAACAGCCTTGCCTTCACTCTGGTGTTATCTATTATACTCCAATCTGAATAATAATATTTTACATATGGCCCCAGCCATCTATAAACGTAATTAATCTTTGTTAGCTTTCAAGGTTAAAAAGTGTCAGTTTTAATAATAATAGGTGTTAGCTTTTCTTCTTCTTTTTTTTTTTGGCAAAATGAATTAATGATAGATGTGTCAAGTTTCCCAAACTCAAATTTCCAATTAAAATATTAACAGGTAATAATAGCATTCTCTTTAATTATGAAGACTCTAAAACCAAAATAGGTTTGAAGTTTGGGAAAATATTACTATGTGCCCTACTTTTGTTTTCCTTGGACTCAACTTTGTCTACAATTCTGGACATGAAAAAGAAACAAGAAAGCTGTTATAACTGACACCATAAATATACTTTCAGATGGATGATCATAATTGTGACTATGCTCTTATGCAGAGTAGGTTGAACTATAGCTTTAAAAATGACTGTACATGAAAGAAGTTTCTTTCCCCCCTTAAAAACCGTTTAGAACAAAATGAATGCTGTTGTATCTCATAAAGACAGATGATTGACAATATATAGTGCATGAAATTTTTCTTTTCAAAATCATGACATTTTATAATAAAAATAGAGATAATGCTGGGAGCCTCGTAATTACACTGTATACTCGCCCAACAAAAAGATTCCATTGGAAAAATCTGAAACAATATGTCTTACAAAGAATGCAATTAAGGAACGCTAGATTAGAGAACCCACAGAAGATAAGCCACATGCTTTATTATCTCAAATGTGTAAATTTAATTTGCTTTTCTCCCCTATAATTCTTATTTTCCCCTGTATTTTTTCTGATTCCATGGAGATCAGCTTGCAACAGCTTCATTTTTCTATTGATCTGTTTAATATTTTCCACATTATGCATAATAAAATAATACTGAACAGAATCAACTATCAATCTGTGAGCAGCCTTTTCACTTCAGGAAGGAAAGAGATAATACTACTGCAAAAATCTTCTCCCGAGGGGCAAAGATGACATTAACATTTTTGTTAGGAGAGGAGTGACTTGAAATTAAATCTTGAAATTACAAGTATTTATCAGGGCCATGTGCAGATGTGGAGAAAGACATGGAATTAAGTATCATCAACACTGCTTTTCTAAATGCAAGGATAAAAATGCTTTAATATAAGAGGTCAGGGAAGTCTTCCTCTGGGAATATTTATGGAAAGTGGATAATCTTGGTGGTAAATTGAAAACAGACCATGCAATATCAGGTTTGCATGAAGAGTTTTTTTAAATACAAGAGTTAACTTCTGGGTAATATCTTTTCCATTTAAAGACACCCCCATTCAAAAGCAAGTGGAGGATACTTCCTCTATAAGAAGTCCCTTATTATATATGAAATGGTACATAATTGAACACAGAGCTACATTGCTGGACAAGGAAAGGAACAATATCAGTTGCTAAACAAACTAACTACTTTGGTTGTATGGTTTTTAATGGGCTTTGTCCCCAGAAATGCACAAAGGAAATTATACTACACATATTTTTAGCATGGCACATAAAGAAGCCTTCAAAGTGAAGTGACCCAGGGAGATGCTGTGGTCAATGGAACTGGATTAGGCAGCAAGAATACAAGAAAGTCCTTGAAGAGGTGTCCACCTCAAATAGATGCAGAGGCCTAAATCTGGGTTTCCGAACAAAGAGGGAATTATAAATTTGATTGGATATTTTTCATTGTGTTGGTTGGTTACAAAAGCCATCCAGTGAGGTCAAAGAGAAAGTACTATGTGATCGATGTACCTTACGAGCACAGCAGAGACTTTGAATGGCAGATTGCAAATATTCTTAATTTGAGATACATCTTTGGACCAAGAATTCTTCACTGAACAAATTAGCAGATCATTTTGAATAATGAATACAGTGGAGAAAATTGCAATCTGTTCATGGACAATGCATGAACAGAGAGGGGAAAAAAAGAAAAGTATGGTTGAATAAATTATTGATTGTGAGTTCTTCACTGAATGGCATATTAATGCTCTCCTGGATGGTTCTATTCAAAAGAGCTAGGATGAGATGTGCTGAGTTTCTGCCATTGGCACACTGCTATCACAAAAGATGTCTGGCATTCCAAATGAGTCTGGAATTTGACTTAAGTTTCTGGCAGTGTAGCAGATAATAGCAGCACTAATAGTTTCATTCATGATGTTCATCAAGCAAATAATTTCCAGGTACCAGCTCTTCAATTTACCTGAGAATAGTTTTGGTACATTGACTTCTGCTAACTATGAATACTGAACATTTAATCGAGTCAATCATGAATCTTGGCATTAAAAGAGTAACAGAAGATATTCTAATTGAGATCCATTTAGGCAGCATATCATCAAATGACCTGATAACTAAGGACTCCTACGGATAATGATTAGGTTTTTTGTACATTTACCAGAACTGATTTACTATAAAAGAAGAACAATGAGCAAAAATATTAAATTCTATAGATGATTTGAACTGGCTGAGCAAAATGCCAGATGACATCTTTAATATTACAAAGGGCTAGATTTGACCCTCTTATTCACACTGAGAAGTGCCTTATGCCATAAATAGTCCCATTTGTTTCAATTAAATTATTTATGGGATATGGTAATATCCTTATTCATTTGTGTATCAGAATGCCTACAATTGCAGATCTCCGTTCATCAATCTTTGTCAAAGTAAAGGGTTCTCTCCTGGAATCCTTGTACACCGGAGATTCCTCTTGTCTTGAATGGACTTGCAAGGACTTCAAGGAAATGTCAGGGCTTGATTTGTGCAAGTCTCCAGGGACCAAAGGTTGCAATGCTGGGCATCTGCATAAACAGCATTGGGATTTTGCATCCATCACCCCACGGTGATGAATTATTCCATTTCCACAGGAAACCCAGCCAGCAAACCAGGAATATGCAAATATATATAACATTCATGCAAAGGTCAATGAATATTTTTGGGGGCCCATATTATGTGGCACATCTCAATATAGTAGATTTTGAAGTTTTCATGCTTCCAAGGTCTGGCTCACAAAAAGACAGATAACATTTGTAAAAAAGATACAATAATCTCAAAGTTATGCCTTTGTTGGTCATATTTGTCACACATTAAATAAGCTTGATCTATCTATCAATCTATTTTCACAAATGCTTGTCCAAATCCAAAACTGTCAACTTCTATTTGAATCCAAATCTGTTACCTGAAATTTGATTGATCGCCATAACATAGCTTGAAGTTAATTTTGAGTAATATTAGCTCAGCACATAAATAAGCACGCTATAAACTTCTGAAAGTTGATAGCGATTCTGCTTTCAACGGGAAACATATATAATATTTAGTAGTTACATAAATTAGAATAGTTCATTCTCTTTCCATGTTAGTCAATGAGACTATCAGCCCCTTCTTTGAAAATCTCAGATCTGAATGTGTCTGACCAAAAAATAAATATCACCATGCAGGCTGTGTGACAAGAAGAAATTCTTGAGTTGGTTACTCTATGCCTGGGGCTCTGTCAGATCAACAGAAGATGGTTTATTGAACTAGAGCCTAATAATCCATACTTATTTTATACATTGTTTCATTTTTGAGTATGTGTACATATGGTTTCTGGGATTTGATTATAATGGATGAGCTGACTATGTGGTGGAATGACTTGTTTATATTAGATGAGGAATTCCTCAGATACCATCTGGTATAAGTGATGATCACATAGGTAAACCTGACCTGTGGGCATCTCTTTAACATAAGCAGCAGATTTTAGGTGGGCTTTTTTTCTTTTACTATAAGGGACCATGTGTATTTGCCATTCCTATTCCATCTTTTTTTTCCCTTTTACTCAAGTCTCACTCCTATGTCTGGGATTTGCAAACACCCACTTATATGAAGCACCAGTGTCTCCATAAAATACAAAATGATTTTGCATCACCTCTGTGTACAGTAATTTTTCATCTCTGCTATCTGAGTTAAGTGACACACACAATATAATGCAGAGTAGGAGGAGAGAGGAGTTTCTCCATCGTATTCTTGGATTTCGAAACAACTTTTCAGTTGTTTGTTTTTGCCTAAGAAGGTGGAGAGTGTGTGTGCCACAATGATAAGAAAACTCCCTATTGTGATTACATCCTCCGTCAACTATAGTTTTGGCCACAACAGTAGGAGAAGGTGAGAAAGAAACAAAAAACTGATCAGTTCACACAGCATTATCCCCAGGGTTCGTATTCTGTAAAGCAAGGGCTTCAGACTTGTTCTGTCTGGATCTGCTCATCAGACATGTTTTTCCTTTTAACATTGTTTTCCTTGAGCTTGATCTGGAGCCACTGGGAGTATGGCCATTGATTTCAACGGGGCTTTGGATCAGGCTTTAATTTAAAAAATGTGAAATAGGCCAATATGTAATGAAATTTTTCAAAGGCTCGTTTTTTGTAATACCAGTTCAAAGTTCTATTGCCTTAATCCGTGGATTCCACATTGACATTATTGATGTGTATTGCCTCTTGTGGAAAATATATTAGTTTATGACAGTGACATTTCAAGAACTGTGTGAAGTCCTTGATAATGTTCTACATAGTATTTTTTTATTTATGGCCCTCCAACTTCTAGCTCAGTGACTTCTGTTTGACTTATTTGAGGTTTGGGTGGCGTTACACCAAAAGTAGCACAGTCTTATTGTAACATCCTTTTTTCTTTCTCTTTCTGCAAAGAGATCAAATAAATGTATGTGCTGCTGCTACCCTAACATGAATAATGGCTAATGGTAAGGTTTGTTTTTAGCTTAAAACACATACTCAAGATCACTTGTAAAACTGCTTAGAAACCAGGAATCTAGACTGCAGCTTCAAGGATTCTTTGTATTGCAGATGTTAATAATAAAAAAGGCCAATAAATGACCTTTTCTTCAGTTTTTTTCCCCAAGTAAAATGCAGTATTGAATTTTTCATCTGATGTATTCTTTGTAAATGTGAAAGTTCACATAGATAAAGGTAGGTGAATTAGATTATATTCTCCACAGATACGACCTTGATGACTTAGAGGTTTTTGGATACTTCAGAATTAATATATATATAAATATATTTGCTTTGTTTCAAAAATGGCACCATCGTTCGTGTATTTTGGTGAGAAATATTTGAGTGTAATCTCATTTTAAAATATTTTAATAACATATTTTTTGTCATACTCTGTGTTCACAAAGCCTGGGAATATAGTCCTAAAACACTCATTTGTATTTAACAAATAGCTGTTTGAAACCACACCTGAGGGATAATTCTTCCTTCACATGAAGTGTAAATCGGGAGGAACTCCATTGTTGTTACAGCAGTGGGAGATGGTGTAGATCAGGGGAGAACTGGCCCATTAGTTATGCATACAGCCCAAAGTTGCTTTTATTATTATAATTACTTTGCGAATCTTTTTTTTTTATAAATCCATGTGGATGAAAGAGAGAACAATTGCCTGCATGTCTATTCAATAGGCTACATTGCACCACCAGCAAAGTGCGTTGTGGGATACAGAACAGCATGAGATCAAACATCAGAACACATCCAGAATCAATGGGACAAATCCTCCCCGATGTATATTGACACAGCTCTAAAGATGTTGGAGGAGCGGACCTGGTTAACACCAGCTGAGGATCTGGCCCTAGGTATTCTTGTATAAGAATAAATACGTTATTAATAACATGGCTTGAACGTTGATGCTGTTTTATAGTCTCCAAGCGCTGAACCAACATTAACTAATTAATCTCAACAACACCCTGGTGAGGTGAGTAAACAAGTATAAAGAAAGAACAACAGAAGCCAAAAACTATAATGCTTTTGGCTAATTAAACAATTTGTAGCCTAACAGAGTAATTTACAGTAATGACTGCAGGTTGTGGATCCTGACTCCTGCAATGTAACAGGGGAGCATCCTTTTATAACCCTGCCCCATGCGGAGCAACTGAGGCCAGGAAATAACATTCAGACACTTGCCAGCACTCCTGTGTCTCACCACTTTATTGCAACCTTCAATCTGTATGGCCTGCAGACATAAAACACAGCATGACATGACTTCGCTAGCTGATTGGCTGTCATATCGATCAAGTTGAGGAGGTAAATGGTTCGTATAGTAGCTTACCAGCTAACTCAGGAGTGCTCCACTGGGGGGTGAAGATTGGATCAGGAGTTGCTGAGCATCGGTTCTGGGAGCCATCGTGCTGGAAGAAAGCAGGCTGAGTAAAGAAGCCTGAATTAACACCCCATGCCCCCCACCAATAAATGCTTCAATCTGCTGGCAGCTTATCCTGGCAGCCGATGGCCGTGGTCAGAGGGGACCAGGCCATGATCCCAGAGCAGCCAACCATGCTTCCTGGAGACTGTGGAACATGGGCAGGTGCACAGGGAAGATGTTATTAGGCTGTTAATATTGTACCCTCTCCCCTCACAAGTAGTTATATAATACAGTGCAGGGTTTAGTCCTATTCTATGGGATTATATAGCCAATTTGTTAGCTCTTAGTTCCTTTTGTCACTCTCTTCATTTTTAATTACGAATTTAAAGCAACTATTAACTTTCATTAACTTTTCTGATGCGCTTGACCTTGGTGCTTCTTGGAAGCACCTCACCTGCCCTCTTGTCAGAGATGAAACGCTCCAGGGAAGACGTGAGCATGGGGAAAAGCTTGGCAAGCTTGTCAGGCAGCGTCTGCAATCTGCTTCTGCAGTGTGAGTTTTCTCAAAGCTGCATATGCAGCATGTCGCTGGCTGATGAGCACTGGTCAATAGGTGAGAAATCGGGCAGCACTTGCTGAGATGTGTTGGAGAGAAAAACACAGTTGGGGAATGACTGCAGCTCACACAGAGAAATCTCTTGGAAGGAATGCATAAACTGTAGATACACTACTATTGCTGAAGCCAGAAATGTGTTCCCTGCCTTTTCTAGAGGGGACCCTTTTAACCAAGAATTTAGCACACAGGCAGGTTAAATTAGAAACATGACAGATTAATGATGATTTCTGATATTACTTACCTTAATGTGAATCAACTAGTGTGTTTTTTTTTGGTTGCAAATTGTGTGATATTTCTTAAAGTGGTGGCTCCTGGATTACATTAGAGTCACAATTTACATTTAAAAATGGGGAAAAAAGAACCTAAGTTCCTAACCCTTGCAGAAAAAGTTGAAAATGTGACCAAAGTGCACCCTGAAGGCTGATAAACCAGAGAGTAAATTTTAAAAATTCACCCCAAGTGGATTTAAAAAAACAAACAAACAAAAATCTTGTGTTTTAAGCCAGTCTCATGACTCTTGGGGCCTGACTTGTGATTTATGAGCACTTAGGTAGGCAATATTGAGAAACTCCATGGAAGTTAATGGTGTTACACCAGCATAAAAGCAAGGTGAGAGGAATCTTGCCAACATTTTTCTCTTGAGATTTAAATGCTTGTTTTATTAATTGGCTCCTTACTGAAGAATGGGAGGTAAATAGCACACCTGGCAAAACTAGCGCCATGTATCAAAGTGTTCAGAATGACTTGTCTGTGCAATCCAGTTATCACGTGTCTTGGCGCACAGTGCTGTTGAGTGGGAGAATAAGGGCGCTTGTTGAAAGTCCATGTGATTTGGATACTTAACTCCCATCAGGCCCTTAAAAAACACCAGGTTTAATGCTTGCATTGATAGTCATATTTTCAACCTAGTATTCATATGACAGAGAGAGAGACCCTAAATCAAAGAAACACTTTGTCTAAAGAAATGAACTGATTTCAAACATATATATTTTTGTTAAGCATCTTGACCTTTGAAAAGGCAGGTGGGATGGGAGAGAGGAGGGACCAATGTGCTGTACTGGAGAGGGCCAGGAGAAGTAGAGAATGTCTATGAATCTTTTGCTATGACTTCTAGAGAAACATAAAACTGTCCTACATTGGGGTTTCCTTAAACACTTGATACTCAGCTCATGTAAGCCAGATGGTTGATTGAGGTTTGCACATAGTCTGTGTGAAATCTGAATGAATCTGGGCTATGTTGTGGTGTCAGCCTGAAACCAGGTGAACCTCAGCAGTTTTTATTTTTTTTTCTCTTCTTTGTATTTTTAGGTTTGTTCATGAATTTGGGGTTTGATTAGTCAATCCACCCAAAATTAAAATCAGAGGAAAGGTTAGTATGTATCCGTATGGCCCAAAACTGCAGCTCTGGATGAGGATAAGAAGGAAAAGGAGCAAGAGAAAAAGACTACAAAGGGAAAGAAGGGAGGGTTTGTGGAAAGGTAAAGTTGTGTGATCAAAGGCAAAACATATTGATGAGGAATTCACCCTCAGGAGAGTACTCCACTGTCAGTGAGTCTGAGATTTTTCATCTTGATATACTTTTCTAAATGATTTAAGTGAAAAGTATAGAGAATTGTGTTAAAGTGAGAAATACATGTTGATAATACATTTGCCTACATGCCAAGCGCCTGAGCCAAACGCCAGTGAAGTTAATAAAAAACACCCTATGGATCCAGCCTTAGCAGCACAGAATGCTGTTTTAAGTTTGAATGAATGAGTTGCGGTAACTTTTTTTTGCCCCAAGTACCAGACAGCAGGACTCCCTGATGCAAACTCCATTGCTGACAATGGGCGCATGGAGAACAGCAGGTGCAAAATGCTAAACGTTGTGGTTTATTTACAATGGTTGAGTAAAAAGGTCTCTCGTGACCCATCCCATCACTAGCGAGTGCTTTTCCAAACAAACCAGGCATTTCACTTCCCTTGATTTAGCTCTTCATTTAATATGTCCTTTTTTTGATTTTTGGTATGTCTTTTATCAAACATTATTTTAAGACTGACTTTCTTGTAACCCTTAACTTTCATCTCCAATATAAGCTGTGCATTTTGATTAGTAGAAACAAGGTTTTTTGTTTTTGTTTTTTCCCCCTTTGAACAGTGTGATCTCTTTGCTAGTTTACACTTGTTTTTGGAATTTCATGTCACATCATACATGTCAAGTTGGCTAGACAAAATGAACCCCCAAATCTCCAGCATTGAAATACTTACTGCTATTGAGATGGAAATGATTTAGTTTGTTTTTTCCTCAAAGCTTCACCACCAGTAGAGTATTAATTTATTAAGAAGCAGCTGATAAACTAACTTTCAGTGGCTGGGAATAGCTGTAAAATACATGAACGCCTTTCTTTTATGTCAGCACATTTGCATTGACAAACAGATGACATTGGGTGTTACTTAAATATTTTGGCTATTTTAAAGCTCAGGGAGATAAAAAACATCCTTCTCCAGATGGGTGATAGAGCAGAAATTTTGACAATGAATGTGACATACATTATAGGTGAGCAAATGTAACAATTCTTAACAAACAACTGTTTTGTAAAATCATAGATACATAGATTCCAAGTCTGGAAGGAACCACTGTGATCATATTGCCTCACTTCCTGTATAACTACAGGCCATAAAACATTACCCTAATATTAATAAGAATAATCACAAATGCTGTGCATTTTTTTCTGGATATCAGCAAATTATATACTGGCCCTGATCCCTACATGGGGCATTCAGCCAAATCTTCCACTGAAGTGTAACTGATGGCAATAAGAGTTTTAGAGGTATGTGTATCACATAATGGCTGAGGACATGCTCCTGGAAGGAGCTGCATGTGGACAGACGTGCATGTGTGTTGTCAGGACCAGAGTGCTAGGTGTATATTAAATTGTCCCATCTAGGAGGAGGTTCCCTCCCTTCACCACAGCAGGGTTCAAAGTTACCAGAATACACAATGACAAGAAACAAAAAGACTCTCTGACCTCTTTGTACTGCTTCATTGCTAACCTTTGCTGGCCACTTGAACCAGATTTATGATGGCTCTGTACCATCAGAGAAGCATAAAGTACCTAAACTCAGTGGAGCTGGCCCAAACAATCTCCAGCTTGCACCTTCAACTTGTTGGAGCTTCAGTTTGGGCCCCAAAGAATTTTTCAATGTGGTATGGGGTGGGGAAGACAGTTGGGGATCTGGTGTTCTGTGGATGGTTATCGCAAACATTGCATTAAAATGTGGGGGGGGAATTAATTTTACCTGTTTTAGCTGAAAAAGTTGATCTTTGGCCAAACAATTGGAAATTTTAAAACTCAGCATTTTGAAACTGTTGATATTTTTGCTGAAAATGGCAAAATGTGGATTTTTTTTCATAACCCCCCGCCCCCCGTTTAAATGCATTCACAATGATGATATGTAGCTATCTCCAAGAGCAGGGAGTTTAGAATTCATTGCAAATATTTTACTCATCTCGCTTTAAAGGTCATTGCAGGGAAACTGATTTAGCCTCTGATCCTGCAAACACTACTTTTCTTTGCACTGCAGGTAGCCCTGATGGCTTTTGGGAGGCTACTTACAAGTGTAAAGTTAAGCAGGAGCAAAAAGTGTTTGCAGGATTTGGGCTTCAGCTGGAATGAAAGGAATGCATTGGGAATGTTGGCGTTCCCAGCCCCTGATATTGGGCCTGACTTCCATTCACAGTAGGGCTACTTTATACCACTCTGACAATATAAAGAAGTCTTAAATTTAATGTAAATGTAATTTATGCTCTCTTTGGGCATGTCTACATGGCAAGCAGAAACCCACAGCCGTGAGTCTGAGGGCCTGGGTCTACAGCCTGAGGCTCGCGCTATAGGAATAAAAATTGCAATGAAGACATTTGAGCTTGGGCTGGCGATCAAGCCCTGAAGCCCTCTCCCTCCCTGGATTTCACAGCCTGAGCTCGGGCCCAGGCCTGAACATCTGCCCAGCTGTTTATAGCACCGGAGCGTGTGTCCGTAGACCCAGAGTCTGAGATGTGCTGCTCTGGGTTTCTGCTTGCCGTGCAGACATACTGTTTAAGTTAGAGTTGCCAGAGTGATATAATGGGGCCTTAGTGTAAATGAGAGTCAGAACCTCTGTGTTCCATTATCACCGAATTCTCAGCTGCCTCTCCCAAGAATTTGAACCTTTCACTGGTGCGGTACTTTGGACTGTGTAATGAATTTTTGAAGGGTGTCGGCCATGAATGCTGTAGCATGTTACAAACTTTCAAAGTCATGAATAGGCTGACAATTCAACGAAAGAAACAAGCCAAGCTTTATGTGAGCTCATCGCAGCCTGTACAGTCATTCTTTTCAATGTTCTTTAAAGTTCCAAGCTAAAAGTGTACTTTACCATTAGCATACTCCTACACACACTCTCATCTCCTGCATAACCAGCCCACTCACATCCCAATAGCAGGAATGAAAAGGCCAAAGCCTTATTTACTTAGCCAAATTATAACAACAACCCAGCATCAGCTATGATTGGATCATTTCAGCGACACCTGCAAAGAATCGTGTTTATCACCTGGCCCACTGCAAAGTTCTTTGACACGGTCTGTGATTCTTCCTACTACAAAAGAAGAGAGGGAATGTTCAAGTGCCCTGGCAATGATTGCTCTACAGTGGTAAAGAACCTGATCCTAACGCGTGCTGAGCACTCACAGTCCCCATGGAGTTCATGGACCACATGGACAATAGTACACAGAGGAGGCTCAGATCTATATTGCCTTTATATCTGATGCAGACAGCACTGTCTCTCTAGCTATTCCAGTGCCTGGGCAACAGAGGATGAAGAGAATCTGGCTGGAACTAAATCTGGATAATATGGAAGTGATGTTGTGAAGAAAAATATTTGGAGGAACTAGCCAGCACTATGACATTTCCTTGTATTGAAGGCATTACCATTGGATAGTCAAGGTGATAGAGAGTCTGCAAAATGTGTTGGTGTTAGCAAGATTTGTGGGTGCTCAGCATATTCTCAGGATCAAGGCCATTTTAGCATTTATGAAAATGGTGTGAAACTATTTATTTGGGGCTTTTGTGTTGAGGCATTGGAGGTTCTTTCTGGTAAGTTGCCAGTAGGATCTAATGCACTCCTGAAGGGTCATTGAAAACCCTATGAGAAGCTACGGAGTCAGCTCATGCTACGGCGGTAATGTTGCATCTGACTGCATGTGAATGGGCTGCGAAGCTTTTTGCCGTGCAGTCAGTTGGAAATGCTTCCAAACACCTCAGGTCAGATGGCTGTCTTTCTAGAGAGAAAAACCTGCCGGCTACAGCATCAAAACACACAGATACACATTACCTATCCCAAAATCAGGTGTTCCCAAGCCCAGAGAATTAGCACATTGAAAGGTACTTAGAGAAGACTGTTTTCTACATTCTGAAGTGCTAGAGTGCCCCTGGAGCCCTAGCTCAGTGGTTCCCAACCTTTTTTGGCTCAAGGGTCATAGATATCATTTTTAAAACCCCGAAGGGCCACCAGTCTTCGCCAACAGCCTCTCCCCCCCACTGTAGCCAGACAGAAGGAGTTCAGTGAGGAGGCAGACTTCTTTCCCACTGATCTCCTGTACCCCTGGCTGCAGCAGAGAGGGATTGGAGATCCAGCACCTAAGAACCCAATCAGAGGGCTTTGCTGTGCTCCCTGCTACAGCCAAGGAGAGGGGAGTGCTGATCTCCCATCCCCTTGGCTGCAGCAAAAAGCCTGCACCTGTCTTGTAGCCCCGTAATAACGCACTCCACCTGGGTCCTCAGGCAGCAGCTCCCTATTCAGCCAGCAGAAGGAGAGCAGAGAGCCACTTTGAAAGCCCCCACGGGCCGCTTTTGGCCCATGGGCTAGTTGTAAACCTACCAGTATGCGTATCCTCAACCCCTGTGGAAATCCATGTCTGCAAAGCTAAGGTACTCCTAGGGATCCTCCAGGGGATGAGAAAACAATGAGATGCAGGGGGACGTTCTACTCAGTGAGGGTTTGCCAGTATATCTATACCACCAAACCTTTTAAGTGTAGACAAGGCCTAACCCAACTTTTTATTTCTGTGAAGCTGGTCTCTCAGAACTCTTCAATGCTAACATAGAACCAGGATTTTATTTTGCATTGATCACTGCTCTTCATATGTTTATCTAAATGGAAGTGAGAGAAGGCTTGTGGGCGGAAGTCAATCTCCTTCCATCGGAGATCAGCTGCTAAATCGCAAATCAACGGAAGTTCTCTTTACTTGTCCATGCATCTCTAGTGAAATTTCTGATAAACCTTGGCTGAGCTTTGACTTTCAAACAAAGCCATAAGTCAGGCTAGTTCTACATAACTTTAATGCCAAGATGCGAAACTATTGGTAACTATGTTATCCGAGTGGAATCTTCCTACCCAAAGTGGTTAGTAGTAGGTTATCTCTTTAAACTGTTTAGACCATAGACTTTAAATTGTTGTTTAATGTGGCTTTTAGTTTGACTAACTCCCTCCTAAAACCTCAAGAAATGAAAAATAGCATAAGTCAGGCGTTTGAAGCATTTTGAAATATCATTTTGTTCCAATCCTCTCCCATTAAACGGAAATGAAGACAATTCTCTGCATTCTGCTAACTAACAGAAGATGAGAGAGAAATTCAGGATCTGCTTCAAATCAGTTGGAAATGTTCAGCGGCATTAAAAATTATGCTGTTCCTGCTGAAGACTTCTAGTCGTGGTGGGATGCCTTCTAGTTTTTCCTAATCCCAAGAGTTAACTATAATTCACACTCCCTTTAAAAGAAGCAGTAGCAGATGATAGAGCTTCCCATACAAATGAGACCAACATTAATCTCCCTGGTTTTTAGAAAACGTCAAGTAAAAAATCTTTATGCAATGGCTTCAAACCAATATCATTAATCAGTGGCAACTGCAAGGTATTAGCTAAAGCATTGGTTTTTGCCTGGAAAATATACTTCAAGGCCTTTTTTTTTTTCACCAATAAAGTAGGCTTCATTAATGGGCAATTAGCATCAGACAACACTGGGAAAGTGCTTCATGTGATTCATCAACCTCATAAACAATACACTTCCACCACTGCTCCGTCTCCAGACAATGATGGGCTTTTGCATAATCATATTACAATTAGAGATCATGTTGACTGAGATTTGGATGTGACCTAAATTTCAACCGGTGGATTAAAGGGGGGGAGATTGTTTTGTTCTATGTTTTGAGTCCTTGTGAAAATTCCTGTATGATAATTAACTCAAATATTCTTCTAGTGTAGGACACTGATAATAGAGAGATTGTCTCATCGACGCTACCTCCTCCATTTGCCATCCCATATACTGCCACCTTTCTTCCCATTCACAATTACAACATGCCTCTGTGGCAACTACAGAAATTGCTTATATGGAGAGATAATATTAGGAAAGTAGCTGTATATTTTAAAGGATTTATAATGCAGTGAAGAGCCTGGACACCTGTTAAAACAAAGGAGGAAGGGGCAGCACCAGGTGGTCTGCTAGATCACACACAACACTGGAGAGCTTCTGATTAATTTGTTTTCTTCCCCATCAGGAAGAACTAATGACCAGTATCAGGAAAGTTATTTATTTTATTCAGTCATCTGCATTACAGTTGCTGTTTTCCTACACCCTCACAAAAATAAATAAAAAAGCTTGAACGTCAAGAACATGGAAATTAAATACATGGCAGGAAAATCACTTTCTGCAGGTAGAGTCTTGTGAATTTTGGTTCTAAAGTTGAATATGTTTTTTTTCACTCAAGGGAGTGAAGGAATCAGAAAGAAAATTGTGTTTACTTGACACAGTTTTGTTTAGTTAGCTGCCAGCATCAGCTATATCTCTTTTACAGAGTTTCACGTATTAAGGCTGGAAGAGACCATTACAGTCATCAAGAGCGATCTCCGCCACTAAACAGGACATAGACTGTCTTCTGTTTGTCTGCAGCAAGAAGCACCAAATTGCTCATTGACAGTTGTTTTTGTTGTTGTTAGCTGCTGCTTTTAACTATTTCACTCCTGGTCCTTCCGGCTAGACTCTGTGCTGCAGAGGCCATCTCAGCATCCTACTGAAAGCACTGTAGAAAGATAAGTAGAAAGACGTGAACTACCTTCTACAGTACACAGATCTGGACATTTTATCCAAGGTACTACATCCAGAATATCATACAGGTGTGAAGATGTTAATTTGGGTGTATAAGTTCTCTGCTTCTTGGTTAACCGTGCCCTCTCTGCTGACTCAAAACTGCTAATAGTAGACCTAATGATAGTGCCACCAACACAGGTAAGTGAAGACAACGTGGAAAGCCTAAAAGGAAGAGCAGCAGTTCTACAGTAGTGGGGGGAAAAGGTACTTGACTGATCCTGGTAATTCATTTATGGCCTTTTGTTTTTGTGGAAGACTGCTAAGCGCTGAATGTAGCTCTAGGCAATGGTAATGGAGGATGTCGTTCATCCTTGGTGTAACTCCACGGACACCAGAGGTGAATTTGCCCCGTTATGATTTAGCTGGTATATGATATATTCAAACCCTTAACTTCAGTGACACATTCTGTAGACTATGCTTTTATAAAAACCTGCCAGCAGGCTACAAAGCTTGGCCCAAAGTCACAGGGAGCGAGCACCATCATACCACGGCAATATTTGGTCTTTTGCTATAACTTTCCATTTAAATAAGTGAGCGAGAAAGGTGCATAGTGCTTATGCTTAGTGTTAGCTTTTCCTGTAGCAGAGACTCTTCCTAGCACATGAAATTAACCTTGATGGTTTTGGTTATGGGAAATTGAATATAATGTTCAAAGTGATTTGTCATGCTCTGTCATCTGACTGACGCCAATCATCCCTTTTCACTAGCTCCAGAAAATGAAGTAGAAAGGAAAGCTGATGCAGTGATTACTTACAATTTTTTTTTAAGAGGTAATGTCTGACTGAACCTTGTTCCTCTCTACAGCGACCCAGATGATCGAATACATGGGACTAGAATGGCTCTGCTGTACAAATGAGGCCAGTGAATGCATTTGCATCTGTCATTCTCAAATGCACTTAAAATGTAGTCCCCCCTCTCTCGGTTAGCTTAACTCTGATCCTTGCAGAAGACTGAAAGAAAACGGAGATGTTCGGTGCTGAACATATGATACTTAACTAGAGACAAAAAGGCAGATTGCCGTTTATGACAGAATTGCTTTGACCCTAAGCTGTCTCTAGTCATCTGTATATATCATCTTTATGTCCTTCAGTGTCTTCCTGTTTGACACTGTGTACATTGTAAGATATGTGTGTTTGCATGGACTCTTGTGAAGCAAAACTGTAGCATCTCACTGAGTTCTAGATGGTATATGAATACCATTATTAATAGCAGCAAGCAGTGTTGTTATAGCTTTGTTGGTCCCAGGTTGGTAGAGAGACGAGGCGGGTGAGATAATATCTTTTATAGGGCCAGCTTCTCTTGGTAAGAGAAACAAACTTTTGAGCCACACAGAACTCTTCTTAATCACTGTCATGATGAAAAATTCAAATTCAGGTAAATGCACTTGGAAAGGACTTAATTGATCAAAACACGATGATCTTTTTTCTACAGATGTTGGTGTCCCTACACGTTTCTTTGATAAAATATGAATGTGTAATTATGTTAATATTTTAGAAGGAATTTTTGACCATATCATAGTTATTCTATATAGTTACATTATTCATTTTATAATTGTAATGGTTCAAATTACACTGTGGCCAGCTGTCCCTTTTGCAAGAGAAGAAAACTGGAGGTGGCAGAGCTGGCCAGCACAAGTTCTTGTGTAGACAGCGATGTGTTGGCGGTAGAGTGTCTCCCTCCCTAGCTACCGCCTCTTGTTCCGATGGTTTTATTATGTCAGGGGAGAGCTTTTTCCCATCCACGTGATGAGGTTACACAAGCACTTGTGCAGGCAAAGCTTATGTCTCTGAGGGATGTGTTTTTTTCACACCCCCTGAGCAACAAAAGTTTTGCCAGCATAAATGCTAGTGTAGACAAGGCCTAAGAGAAGGTGCCAGAGATTGTCTCAGCAGCCTGGTAGTTACAGCACTCAGCTGGGCTATAAGAAACTCAGGGCCAAGTCCCTACTCCAATAAATATTTAATTACTATGACAGAGTGAAAGAGTTCCAACAGGAGAGACTGTGAGCACCCCACCCACCCATAAGCTTGTGGTCAGGGCACTCATCTGGAATGTGATAGGCCCAGGGTCAAGTTCCTGGTCTGATTCAGGTAGAATAAGGACTTGAACTTGGGTCCCTCACGGTCCAGATGAGTGTCCTGCCCAGCAGGCTCTTCTGAGCTAGGGGTGCTCGCTTTCTCATTTTTCATCAAAAAACTTCAAAAGCTCTCAGTGCAGAACAGGCCTTTTTTTGGATTATCAAAAATCTTGATGGGATAGGAAAACCATTCCCACCCAGCTCTAGTTGGTAGTGGTTCTCATCTCCAGGAAAATAAGAGTACATATTGATTTCATAACGCATGATGTGTCACAAGATCAGCCTTTTTTCTAGTCTAACTCTACTATTGAAAAAATGGTTAAAAAATACAGTAAAATTGTTTAAAATAAGTTTAAAAAGCCAGGTCACTCTCCAATACTCCATTACCCTGGACATTTATGGAGCCAAAATTGTAATATATGCATTAATGAGGAAAAAACAAAATATGCCGTTTTTTTTTAACAGAAATCAGGTTGTGACAAACACCCAGCTTTCTTTATCAATGATGCTTCTAGGGCAAAAAGGATCGCCTCTATTTTGCAAAAGACCTTATGTAACCAGGATGTACAGTAGAAAGCCATACATAGCACAGCAACTTCTATAATATATCTCTCTGGATAAAACTGCAGCAATGCATCATACTACAGTCCTCCTTGATTCTTCGATGAGGCAAGTACTGCTTTCTAATCTCTTCAGACAGGGCTCCTTTCTAGCTGGATCCCCTTTGCAGAAACAGATTAATAAGACCACAGTGGGCTTTCTTTCTGCATATGTTTCATAAATCCACAGGCCACTGAAGGGGGTTGGTAATCAAATCTAAATGAAATAACTGAGTATTTTACTAGTATGATCATTACAATGATCATTGCATTTTAGGCATTTTGAAAACATAGATTTCTGAACTTTGGTGCCTTCACAACATAGTTCTATAGATGAGATTTTTAAAGCTACCTAAGGGATGTGGAAAGTGTCCAATTTCTTTCTTTGGATAGGGAATGTACAGGTACACAAGCAATGGCCTTTCATGCTAACAGGAGTTATGTATCTATATAATGCTGCTTATATGGAAACTGTGCAACGGACTATTGTGGGGCAGACTATTGTGAAGCATCTAGTATGTCAGGCAGGAAACATTACATACAGTAAAAACAACCAAGACACAAATGATAGAGAAACAGCAAAAGTGAGATGCAATAGTGGACTAAGAGACAGTGCTGACAGTTCAAAAGAGGCTGAGCCATGAAAAGGACTGTGAAGTTTAGCTCCAGAACAAATAGGCAAAGTGACAACCAGAAATTGCTCAGCTGTCTAAAAAACATAATCAGAACAGTGCACAACAATGGTTCAATGGGAGGAGGTGAAAGGAAGGCATTTTGCATGAATGAGAACAGAAGTTCGAAAGTAGTTGTGTGGGTGGCACAGTTCCCATGTTAGTTTGAGCAGATATATAGAATTATGTATGTTATTTGCAGCCTATATTTATAGCTCATAGCTGTTCTTCTCCCAAAAGATTTATCTTCGACAACAGAACACGGTCTGTTTTACTATGATGTTTTACTGCACCTTCTGAAATGTAAATCAAAGGTCTAACAATGAGGAAATAAGACTGATGTTTAAAATAAATGGGGAATATTTTTAAGAGTTTCTACCTGGGAAAGTCAACAAAAATGTATAAAGTTTTCCTATTAGTCCACAGTTAAAATGCTGACGTTTTTCTCCCGACATTTAATACCAAAGGAAACGGAAATGAAATCCTTCAGCAACAGTTACCGGTCTGATGTTATCTTGGACAAGATAATGCTTGGTCCTGCCATAAGTGCAGGGGACGGGACTAGATGACCTCTCAAGGTTCCTTCTAGTCCTACGATTCCATGTTCTTTTTGTGTGGCACATCAAAATCTCAGGCTGAATAAGGGCTATCCTCCTACACCACTGAGCAAACACAAGTTTTCTTAGGCCACTCCTCCTCCCTGCTACAAGTAGAGCAGGGAAAAGGGGTGCGGTTCGAACTTTCCTATGCTGTGCCAATCCTCCACTGCAGTTTTGGTCCCTGAGGGCTGTTTGCAGCAGGCATAAATTAGAGCAGCTCTCTGGTTGCTCTAATTTAGTACAGGAAGATCAGCTTTGCACAGAGGCTTCACCAGGATCCGGGAACTGCAAAGGTGAGATTTATACCATCTTTGCATGTATGCACGCACGCTGCCACAAATTTGCGCTCTCTGAAGTTAAGCCAAAATCCAGCTGATGACGCTAATAATAATTGTCTAGAGAAATACAAATTATATCTGTAAATGGGAAATCTTCCCAGTAGAAAACCTTAAACAAAGTTCATCATTGTTCCAAACGGAAACAAGCCCATCTGGGTACTTCTTTGCTAAAAGAAATTAAAATCTTAGTACCAGCTAACTGCTAAGGTAACATATGGGATTTCATTATGTACAACAATACTACAAAGGACACTATTATTTGAATCTGACAATGACAAAAATTGACTAAGGCTCCTCAGATTTTACAGTGGTGAGGTCTATAGAAATACTTGAACAGAATGTTTCATTTCCAATGGGACGTAAACACATGCTTAAAATTAAGCACATGCTTGATGCTGACTTTGGGCCTGGTATGTAGCAACTTCAAATTGTTCAGCTAAAAAGATTTCATTAGGATGGAATCAAATGCTTAAAGTTAAGGATGTGGTCTTGAATAGGGAATGCTTTTTTGAATTGGATGCTTGTTTTGCAGGGTTTGTGCAAACCTTATTTTCAGTTTCAGTTCACATGAAAAGAAATTTAGCTGAAATTGAATTTTGTATGTCTTGGGATCAAACCTTTGCAAAACTGATGAGTTATCAAATGGTTTCATACAAAACTGTAAGCTTGTCTCTTGAAGTGGTGGGAATGAAGGTGATTCACCCTAAATGTGACCCAAATTCGTGAGAGTCATTAAACTTTTTTGGCAAATTGGGGCTGAAGTTTGTGTTTCTAACTTAAAACAATGCCAGATGAGTATTGCCTGTTCCAGGTTTGGATTCTGAAACTTTCTTGCAACACTCCCTTTTTATCTCTCCTTTGACAAGAACAGCGTGCTAACGCCAGTGAAATTTTCTACGCTCAATGGCTAGGCATCCAACTTTTCAGATGAGGGGTCTGAATTCCATATTTAACTGCGGCGTGTGGGCAAGGGCATGAATTCAGGACTATAGATGCTCCAGAACGCACAGTGGAGGATCCACTGATGTTAATAGGAGGCTTGCCCTGGTGGAAGAATATGGCCTTTATGTAGTAAGTAAATCTTTATTTATTTATTTATTTATTCGGTGCCTTTTTGTCCCATTCATCACTCAGTGAGAAAATCTGTTTCCCTTTAGACCAGTGCCGTTTTGTCCTTCGTTTCCCTTCCTTCCTCATCCTCCTTCTTCTGTTTCTCTCCCACCTTCCTGTCTTTGTGACTCTCCCCTGTTCCTTCCCTACAGCAATTCCCAGCCCAGTGGGCTTTACTCCCACCCCATGTCATCCCATCTACTGAAATCTGAAGTCTGTAGCTGAGCCAAGAATTGAATCAAGTGATTCTGACGCCCAGTCCAGTGCCCTAACCTTTAGACCACGTTGTCTCTTGATTCACCCAAGTTGCCACAGAAAGTTGCTTGTGTCAACCTGGTCGCATGCATTGGTCTAGAAATTACCCAGCAGGAGAATGACTGTGCCACCACCGTTGCTTTTCCTTAAGGTTTTCTGCCTGGCTGGGGAAGCTTTGAAATCTTCTGCTGGTAGCTCCAGAGGCACTCTGCCCACTGAGATGCCTGAGAATTGGAGCATTCCCCAGCTCTCCTTGCCATGCCCCCTCCCTAGTCAACATCATCCTTTTATTTACATATTTATTTTTACTGTGTTGGCTTTTGTAGGACTTCTAGAGAAGAGGTTGCAGCCACTTTCTGCTATTGCAACCTCCTTGGTAGACTTTGTGCCTTGCGGGCCTACACAAATAGGACTTAATTGTAGACCTTAAGGGCTTGCTCCTGCTCCCAAGGAAGACCAAGGGAAAATGCCGTAGGAGCTGGATGTAGCTTTAATATTGGGGCTGTGGAGGAAGAGAAACAGGACTTGAATCTGTAGCCTCCTATGCATTCAAGCAATTGGCCTGGGGTGAACTGGCCTTTTAAGCGGTATTCAGGCCTACCTCCAACCTCTGCTTAATTTTTCTGCTAAATCAAATGACTGTGAGGGCTCATGTAACAGCAGCAGTATAAAAGGCTGCCTTCTGCTCAGAGCTGCTTGTTAGGAGGAACCAGACAGTGCTTGGAAGATTCTCTGTTGAAGAGTGAAAGACTGCAGAGCCCAGAAGGGCAAAAGACTATTGAGCAAGCCAGCAAAGGATTTGGTTTGCTGCTGGGTTGGATTTGTGGTTTCCTTTAACTCTTGTTTTGTCCCAGAAGGGGGAGGGTTCTCGCTATGGTAGAAGAACCAAAGGACCCAACTCACCTTAGCAGCATTTTCTGAAAAGGGAAACTGAGAGACCGTGGCTGTTCACTGGACAGAAAGGTCAGCTGCACGCTCTGACCCCACGTACAGGCCCTCTCCTTGCATGTTTGCTAGAAGTGAGGTTTGTTGGAGTCTCTTTTGGCAGCAAAGAAACCCTTTGCTTTGTGTCTATGCTATCTGCCTGGAAAGATTCAGAGAGACGGTTAGCTTTTTTTTGAGCACATGATCTCAATCCTTTTTATTGATAGAAAATGATTGTTTAGGGCTATTCAGCCAGTATGGATCTTTTAATACATATTAATCATATCTTTAATAATCTTACAGCCTGGTAATGAAATTCCACATGTGGGGAGCTGCTTTGAAGCTGGAAGCACATCTCACTGAATAGCCTGCCAATTTTCATCATATATGTTCCTAAGTCCAATAGCTTCTGCAGTCCTTTTGGTTCTTTGGTGATTAGCTCCAGATCGTATAAAGCTTATACATAAAATCTCTGAAGCAGCTGGCTTCTGTGCAACTCTCCAGTACATCAACTTCTCATATGTCAGCATTTAAATGCCTTAGTTGGAGACTTCTGATCATCCTTAAAGGAAAGAATTACCTGCTTTGCTTCGCTTTAATGCTCATTATTTCTGTAGCCCTGTCAGTTCTGCCAGGGATATTTACAAACCAAATCACAACTGCTTTAGCTATTATCAGTCAATAGACCATGAAAGAAGGATTATCACATTTATTTACAAACATCTAAATAGCAGAGCAATTATGAAGATTGATTGGGCATTCACCTAACTTGTACTTTCTGTAGTTTTAAAAATATCCTTGAGCTTTTCATTTTTAATGAACGATGCAACCAAATACCGTACTTGCACAGTCTAAATGAAGATCTGATTTGCCTCTGGGACTCCTGATACATTTTGGGTTGTCCGTCTATGTACTGTGGAATATTTGTGTTACAGTAACATCTAGCTCATTGTTCAAGGTGATGTACAAACAGATGGTAAGAGACAGGCTGTGCCCCAGAGGGATACAAACTAAATAGACAAGGCAGACTGTGGTTGGGACACTGGGAGCATGAGTAACCCTATTTTAAGGTTTGCCTACACTGATGGCAGCAAATTCGCTGCAGTCAGATTGATTTATCTGGATCGAATGGGTGGAAGTGAAGACCCGCTCAATCGATTTGGAAGTTGATTTAATAAAACCATCCCTGGAAAAAGAGTAACACCACGTCGATGGGTACGCATTTTCCATCAGCGCAGCATAGTGGAGACAACTCACAGAACAGAATTTAGGAAGTAGCTTGCGTAACTCCCGTCGACTGCCACTGAATTTGCCAGTATGTGTAGACCAGGCCTTAGAGATGGGGAAGTGATGCACAAGGAAATTAAGACTTGGAAGCACAAAAAGAGTTAGGGGCTTAAGTCCCTGTATTAGGTGCCTATGTCCTAGTTATAGGCCCCACTGAGGTGCACAAAATGCCTGCTGACCACTGTGGGAACCTAAACTCAGCGTATAAGTTGTTTGCAGTAAAAGTTCCCTCAGTGCCTCTGTTTCGGCCTCTGACAGTTATCTCCTGAGCTAGTCACAAAACAGGAGAATATAGGTGTTCGGTCAGCTAAATCCAGGATGATCTGATAGGTGCCCTCTGACCATGCCTACTGGACTAAACCTACCGTATTGTGCTCTCTCTCTCACATAGTAATTGGGGCCGGAGACCCTGAGCAAGAACAGTCATGAAATTGACTTTACAGCTTGGCGTTTAGAGCATTCCCCCAGGAGGTGGGAGACCCAGGTCCAGTGCTCCTGCTCCAGTGATGCTAGCCACAGTGGTACTGCTTCAACAGGACAGGTCGAGGGAGCCCCCACATCAACATATTCCATAGCCCTGTCGTTAGAGCCCTCATTTGAGAGGTGGCAGATCCCTGTTCAAATCCCTTCTCCTCCTGAAATGGAGGGGAAACTTTAACAGGGGGTCTCCTATGGCCCAGATGAGTAACTTAACCACTAAGTCCTCCTTCTTCCCACCTAACTCTCCTCCCCAGGCTTCCTGCAGAAATGGCATAGGCATCTCCCTCCAAAGAAGGTTTCCAGCTGTGACAGGTGCCTCCTGGTAGCTTGCACTTAGATGCCTATCTCTGTGATGGGTGCAGGGCTTAGCATACACCCCTCTTGTTGGCCTCCGCCATTGGCGAGGTTAAGACGCTCTCTGTCTAGTGTACTGGCTTTAGTGTATCTCCTTCTAAGGAGACTCTCTCTCCCCATTCATTGTGTAGGGAGCCTGAGAATCCCAGTGGTTTTCTAGGCACTTCCAAGTTAGGTGTGGTGATGCTTAGCATCACAGTGCCTAACTCCTTTCATGCATCCAGGCCTAAGTGGTCTTATTCAACCCAGATCGCCAGAGGTCCGCTTTGTGCTTTGATCATAATGTCATCCTCCCTCTGACAATGAAATAGTGATCTCTGATAACTTCCTTGGGACAGGGACCATGGCTTGTGTTTGATGCAGTGCCAAGCCCACCGTTGGCACTTAATAAATAACTTTTAATAATACAACCAAGATCAGAGGGGATAGATACAAAAATATTGAAAACCAAGTTTTATAGGAAATAACCAGCTCCAAAAAAGGTGTGTTCACAGAAGGGTTGTGCAAGGGAAAGTGGCTCATACAGTCGATGCAAATCCAAACTGATGTATCTCAGAAGCAGTTATAAAACATAATTCTAAGCATGTACGCGCTAAGATAACGTAGTGCTCTTCATGTTTCTTTTGTCACATGTCACTGGGGCCTAAGTCTGATCCTGATAAAAAGTGAATGGTGAATAGGGCTCACTCTTTGCAGTGGAGATAATGAGCCAAATTCTCTACCGGTGTAAATTAGCACTGCTGCATTGAAACTAATGGAGTGCCATCAGCGTACACCAGCAGAGAATTCAGCCCAATCCTCACTAGAGCTGAGCAGACGCTTGGATAATTTTAATTATTATTAATAATAATCCAGATGCTTGGATAATTTTGCATAGCAATCAACTTCATAGTGGGAGTCAACTCAGGTAAAGGACAATTTCCACTAACCTGTTTGAGATTCACATCAGTGGGATGAATGTTTCAGTCTCTGGTTGCTTGCTGTGGGCCTAACTTCTCTCCTATCCTATTGAAATCTGTGTTTCTCTTGACTTCACTGGATTTTGGATCAGACACAAACTGTTCACTATGGATATTTAGAAATTGCTATTTGATAATCAAGCAGTGTGATTCGCCAGCTAAACTGCATGCTGTTTTTTTTTCTGTTCCCTGATTGGACAACTGTAAAATTAATAAACAGGCGTGGTGTTTGAATAACAGTGGCATTCAAGGTGGCTGGAGAACTGCCAGGATAGCGAGGTAGGAAGAGATCAGCAGGCTAAGGTTTTTTAAGAAATGCTAAGTCTCTTCTTTTCCTTTTTCCCTCAGAACAGAGCCTTATATTCAGCTACATGCATGCATCACAGGTTTTAAAAGGACTGCCATTTTGATTGAAGAAGGGAGAAAGAAATCAATAAGCCACTAAAAATGAGATTTACTGGCTGTTCACAGCAAACTTTACACCCAGTTTTTTCTCTTCTTTCATTAACACACTGTTATGTTTGTGTAAACATGTACCCAATAAATATAGATGTTATCAAATATGACTCTCATTTGATTAATTTTCTCAACGCCTAAAATGGCTGCACAATCACTTTCAGTGCAGATTAGCACAATTGTGTGGACACACGCATTTGCATGGAAATACATGTGCATACAAATGAGCTTCTCCCTGAACAGTCATGTCAGCAAAAGCTTGCTCACTTGAAAATTGAAGAAAATGAATAAAATACAGTATGAAGATGGTCAGATGAAATTCAATTTCAAATTTGGCCAGGTCTGTGACTATCCACTGCTATGACATCCTGCATTATTATTTGTATTGCTGATAGTACCTAGGAGTCCTAGTCATGACCAGGATCCCATTGTGCTCGGAGCTGTACAAACAGAAGAAAAAGTAGGTCCTTCATCCAAAGAGCTCACAATCCAAGTAAAATCATGCCAAAAATGACTTACTAAAATATTATTGTGAGTGGTACTTTGGTGCTTAGAAATTGGCGTTCTCAGCACAAAGATGTTGAGATGATGTTGTTTGGTAAGAATTTATAGCCTGGCCAGGATCCACCATGGGAAGTGAATGATGGCATTTGCAAATTACTCCCATTATTCATGGATAAGTGGACACATTTATATTCAGCAATTCCTGAATTAATTGCAATTTTTTTTAAGCACAACTGCATCCCTGTAGTAAAAAAATCTTCTATTCCATAACAAAAATGAAGGTTCTGGTGTGAGGTATTTACACACAGCCAATCTGCTTCTGACTCACTGCAATCAGGATGAACTGTGTCTGAAATGCAGAATACTTTGTAACAGACACTTAAATACACGTTTAACTCCTTGCAGTAACCAATATTGCTACCACGTCAAACCTGTCTTCTGCTCTCTGCATTGGCGTCCCATAGACTATCTAGCCATGTGCATGGTCTCATACACAGATCCATGATGGGATTTAGGCACTACTGCATGTCACAAACCCCTGCTCAGCTGCCACCTATCCCTGCAGCTTCCTAAATTCACTTACCACCTATATTTTTGCTGTTTAAGTTCCCCAGATGTTTAAATTTTTGCCCTGGGAATGCACATAATGTCTCAGTCAGGGATCTGGGCAGCTACGAGCCCCAGTGTGATCCTCAAACCATGTGAACCCCGCCTATCTTGCCCAATCTGGTAGGCAAGCTCAGAGCATGCTTAACTCCACACAAAATCGCTATGTGGAGGGAGAAGGAGGCCTCCTTTATAACCTTTAGCCCAGTGGTTAGGGTGTGGAGACCCCAAGTCAATACCTGGCTGAAGAGATGGGATTAGAACCAGCTGTGATGCTGTTTGATATGATATATGATCATTTATATAACTGATATTATCACTGTTATACAATTGCAACAAATCTTATACAAAGTATGTCAAGGAAGGTGACAATGGAATAGTTATGATTTGGTAAGTCCGACTGTCCTGTTTATAAGCATGTATCATCTTCATATCTAAAGTTATGAATATTGGCAATCTTGTATGTGATACATGTGCTCTGTTCCTGTGTAACACCCGCCAGATAACATTTACATCAAGGCTAGACAGCTGTGTGTTGATGGCCCATTAAGAACACTTCACTCTAACAACGGGTCATAGAAGAAACTCATCCCGCCCAGATTTCTTGCTGAGGCATTCAGGAAGAGCATATGGGCAACGGCTGCTCCTGTGAGGCATCAAGCCATGTATGGCGATGTGATGCGCTCATGGGACTCTGGACTCCATCTTGGGCCAGTAACTTTCCACATACAGAGGCAGTGAGCTGTGTTTGAGACAGTAAAATTCCAGGCACTTGGCAAAGGATATGAAAGACCTCTGAAATATCTGCATTTTGCCTCTTTCCTGCTCTGATTCTCTGGGCTGTGGATTTACAACTAAAAGGAGCAGTTTTGAACTATGGACTGAGGACCTTCGGATCTTTTGGAATTTACCAGAAAGACTTTACAAGCCAGGCTTTTTTCCCACCCATGTTACAAACCTGAGATAAGGACTTCGCAAATATTTGTATGTATATGATCTATTAACCATTATTAACTCTCTTCTTCTTGCATTTTATTATTAAACCTTTAGATTTTAGTTACTAAAGGATTGGCGGCAGCATGATTACGGCTAGTATCTGAATAATATATTGATCTGGTTCTGTGGCTGATTTCTTGGGATTAGAAGAACCCTATGTTTGATTAAATTGTTTTTCAGTAGCCACTCGTCATAGAGTCCAGCATCCGGGTGGTGAGACAAGGACCGGAATGCCTAAGGAGACTATATTCTTAACTTGTTCACCAGTGTGGTGAGACAGAAGTTTGTTTTTTACTGGCTTGGTATAAACTAAGGATTGAATAATCACCAGTGTGGGGTAAGCCTGCCCTAGTTCTCAGCAGTTTGTTCTGAATTTGACATCCTCAACTGTAACCCACTGAGGCACTCTGACACAGGAGTTCCCCATCTTTCAGGTGAGCTCTCTCATCACTACGGTATGAATTATTCTGTGGTTCAAGCCTTTCCACTTTGTATTAAATATGCATTTGGGTGGAGTGTCTCATGGTTACAGCACTCACTTGAGAGGTGGGAGAGGGTGGAATAGAACATCCCAGGTGAGTACCCTAAACATGGGATAAAGATTACAAGAGTGGATGTTTCCCCTCCCAGCCACTGTGTGTGGAATTAGGCAGGCGCCTTAGCCATTTGACTCCAGGAGAGGATTCCTGGCTGTGGACTGCAAGCAGAAAGACGTGCGTTCCTGTAGGCCAGATTTAGGTATCTCGCTCAGTGAGCGGGGCAGGGCTTACAACATATCCCTTTCATCAGCATCTCCTGTTGGCTTGCTGAGGTGGCTTCCTGCCTTGCATGCTGGCTTTTGTGGATCCCATTCTTAGCTGCTGGTCTCTCCCCATGCATTGTATAGTGAGTCTAGGCATCTAGCTCAGGCTCTGTGGACACCATTGTTTTTCCAAAGAATTGTTTCTAGGTGCCTAAAAGTTAGGTGTTGCAGCACTTAAGCGCCTTTTGAGGATCCAGGTCTCGGTCTTTATTGTCATGGTGTTCAAGGCCTGGTGCCAGCATAGCTAAAAGATCACATAAAGCTCTGGGGTGATGACTTTGGTTGGAAACTCCACTCTTCAGGTACAATGGAAAAGCTTTTCTGTGCAAGAGATGGAGCTTTCTTAGGGGCTGGTCCCTGTAGAACCAACCTCATAGGAACTAAGAATTATCACATGCCTCAGCACCTTCTGCTTCAAGTACAAAGTGCACTTCTTCCACCTGCTCATTCTAATTTAAACACATAAGCAAAATGAACCATTCCCAAAGACAACCAAGCCCTGCCAAACAAAACTCTGTGTGTAGAGTTCTCCAGGGGAGAAGATAAGAGAACGTATAACTAACAACAGATGTTAGTCATGTCGCTTAATGAACTACTGGAAAGTGCTCAGTTCCTAAGAATCTACATGGACTAGTGTTAGAGGAGGGCCTGAATAAAAGACTATGTCTCTGGATCCAATGTCAGCCTTCATCAGAGTCTTCAAAATATGGTTTTGGGTCCATCTCTAACATAATGAATGCAGTTTGTTCACTCAAATGCAGTTCCTTCACTCAAAAGAGAGGGCTCCATATGGATCTATGATCCATTGTCAATAGCCAGCAAAATTAAAATGCAGGGAAAGTTTTGCATTTGAAAGCCAGATGAGCTTTCCCTGGGGAACTACCTTTGATTTCTCTTTACATTTAAATGATTTCTTATTTTTCATTGCCTTGATGGCTAGAAGACAGAACAGCAACAGTGAGGCAAAAACATTCAGCATAATCAAAAGGGCCAAGAATTGAAGATGGCTCAAGGAGCATGAAAGGGTTGCAGAAGCATGAAAAGGGGCCAGAAGAATATGAGAGAACTGGAAAAGAATCAAAGACTCGGAGGCATTGTAGAGACCCAGAAGAGCATCACAGCGATACATGGAACATCAAAGGGCAAGAGACCAATATAGAAGGGGCAGTTGGCACAATAACTGATACAGAATCCATTCTGGGAAAATATGAAGGAGAGGTGCATGACTGCTGGATTAAAGGATGTGCAGCAAACTATAGGGGTACTGGGGGTGTTACAAAACTGTACTCAGGACTCAATGAGTTATGGAGTTGTCTGTTGACACCAGCAGAGAACTGTGGAGCTTCCTCACTGTGTTACCTGCTCACAGAAAACGTATTGTATTCTAACACACTGTGGAACATCTATGTCACATACCTACAATGCAGGTTACATGTTGTAGTATCATCTGCCACTAATTAATTTTATGATGACATGACGCAGTAGTGCCTGAGTTAGACATTTTAAACAGAACTGGTTTATAGGCAACTCAGTTGCAGAAATGAAGGGTCTGCTCTAGAGCCCATCAAAGACGATTTACTTCAGTGAGCATTGGATTGGCCCTAAACTTATTACAAGTGTATCTTTTTTCCAGTTCTTTCTGCTGGCTATTAAAATACATCAGCATGAGCAGTAACCGTGTTCAGTTTTATGCAGGTACAATACCTAACTGGCTTCCCATGAGGTGAAGCAGGTAACAAGTTTTGTAGAATAGATCCTGCTTTTTAACTTCTTAAATGAGGAAAATTTAGTAGAATATTTATCCACATTAACATATTGCGGCCTGTTGAACATGGGTAGCTTGGAAGCAATAACTGAGCAGGAGGAAAGTTCTCCCGGTAGTCTGTAGTTTATTTTGTGTTACTTGTTCGCACAAAGTTTGATCAACCTAAATGCTTCTGATCTTCAGCCTTTAGCTTGATTACTGATGGTCCAGCATAATAATTTGTTTATTTCTGGCTGTTAAATCATTTCATATTAAAAGCCAAGTCATGATCGGGTTCCTTTTTGTATTTCCAGTTTGCCTATTGTAAATTTCCTTCCTTGATCGTTACATTCTTCTGCTAATGAGGTACTAGTGAACTTCTCATTTAGGTTAACTTTAGATACTTGGGTTTTTACCTGCTGTTCCTTCGGGTGTTGGAATACTCATTCTCTTGATAACTCTCCCTGTATTAAAAATACCTAATCAGTTAATTAATTTAAAATAAAGCCCTCAGACTTTTGTTGTCTTGCTTTTTAATTTAATTTAATTTTAAAGCTTTAAAGTAAAGTCTATCATTAACTCTGCACTTTGGGCTTCTGGAGTGTGGATGCTTTAGAACTTTACAGAGCTGTCTGTGTTTAGGTGGAGAAGCTAGAAGAGTATGTGATACCCCACGAAGGTTGACTGCTATAGCCTTATGTTTTCTGTTTTAATGTCAGGGATATGGCTGGATCTCGGCTGGGGAGAATTACCAAGGAAGAAACAATAATTTGCTAATAACTTGAAATTGAAGGATTTGGAGGGAAAACTGATCTTAAATTAGAGATGTTTTGCAAAAAAATAAAGAACTAGGTTTGTGCTTTTTTGCTTCTTGCTGTATAAGGATGGGATAAAAAGGGCTTGACTTTTTAATGGATAATTTATACTTTTTTTACATGTGAAATATCAGGTCTTTTGTTTGCTAAAGGGTAGAGGATGTAGTGGTATTATGACCTCAAAAATCTGAGCAACTGAAAGCAATGTTTAATCAATCTTTAAAACTGTTGATTTTGTTAAATAGGAGTTAACTCAAAATCACTCTCTCATTTTGAAAGATTAAGCAACTCTTTCCCATTTATTTGAAAGCTGAAAAAGCTCCCACATGAGGTCTCTGGTCCTCCAAACTGTTCTCTAGCAAAAACAGGGAAGATCACACTTGATATTCCTGATATATTTCTAAGATAAAAATAATAAAAAATAATATGCTTTCTTCATACATCCTGGGGGGAGCGATGGAGACGGCACAAACGTCATTTTCATTTGGCCTTCAGGTCACCTTTTAGTGTTGATCATACCTGGACTATTTAAATAGCATTTCCTTAGCTGTATAGACAACAGGAAGTTGGTTAGTTCATGTGATTTCAGGCAGGCAATTTAAATGGAGATGGTAGCACTCAGTGGATTTCTGACACTTCTTGGGAGATTTTGAGACTTCACCAGGGTTAGTCAGTAGGCGGCCCATAGTCCAAATCTGGACTGCCAGAGGCTTTTTACAGGACCATGGAGTGCACCAGGGCTCAAGGCTTCAGGATTTGTGGCTTCAAAGCTTGGGGCTTCTGTCCCTGCTGGGTGCGTTGAGGCCTAATGCCCTGAGTCCAAGAAATCTGGACCTTAACAAAAAATGATTGCCCCTGCCCTAGATCGATGAGACTTGTTAATCTATTTACTTTGCTGACAATAGTGCTCCTATTAGCTTCTGAAAATGTACAATACTCTGAAATTTCAAAGAAAAAGCACCAAATATTATTGGTGGTTATTATTACTACAATAATGCAAAGAGACCAGAAAGCAACACACAACAATGACTTCCTTAAATGAGAGCACTGCATGTTTAGACAGGAAAAAGCAAAGTCTCTGGAGGCATTTAATACTACCTAGCCTTCTTTAATTAGTCCAGTCATGTCAATAATAGGTAATCTATCCATAATCATCAGAGGATAACACTGGGGCGATCGATTACTAAAATCTGGAAAACACTAGAGAGCACTGTTGGGCATTTGTTGTTGAACTATTGGTAAATTAACTTGATACTCAGATAAAGTGTAATGTCTGTTAATATAATTTCACTTTTCTTATTATGCTTTCTTATGAAGACTACAAAGTTCTCGTCCAGACTTCAGTTTGTCGCACAACTTAAAAAGAAGGGGATTTACCACATTTTCAAGGCCATTTAAGAAGTTAGCAGGTTGATGGAAAATCCTTTCCCCTAACCCAATTTTACATTTTTGCTGAATGTTCTGATCCCACATTGCAGGGTGGATTTCCACGTATCAGGCTGACAAGTAATATCACTTGACATTAATGAGTAATGAGTGGCTAACATTCCACACATATTGAATTGAGAATGCAAAGTGTGGCTTTATCCTTGAGTGCTATGCAGAAGATTTACCCTAATATGTTAGGAATTTGACTGGCTCTTAGAACTAGTCCAGCTTTATAAACCTGAACCCCTGACAACAGGGTTTTGTCTTTCATGATTCATTACATGAGCTAAAAGAATTCTAAGAATCCTTGTCATAATTCTTCCTAACTCTTTCCAATGGTGGCAGGACTGATTTGAACCTACCACACTGATCTTGATTTCCTATTTAAAAATCTATCTTGGATTTTTCATTGGTGCACATCACTATATTATATGTATATAATACAACATAATATATTACATAGTGTGTTTTGTTGTTTTTCTGTGTGTGTATAATGGAGCATTATATAGTCATCCAATAGTGTGGTTGTGAATAAGTGCTTCATCTTAATTTTTTTGTCCTATGTGAAGCAAGTTCTTCAAATAAAGCATGCTATCTATGACAGTTAAAAATGACATTGGTGGGGTGAGTTTTCTCAAAATACATTGAGAGAAATTCTTCTTTTGGTTACATTGAGGAATCAATAAGGTTGCATCTGTGTAATGGACTGAAGAATTTGGACCAATGCTTTACCTGAAAAAATGACATCTCCCTGCCCCTGCCCTTAAAAAAAGGCAAGGAATTCTAAATACACTAGAATGCTATGCTTTCTACCCAAATGTTGCTTCTCATTGTCTGTTTGACTTTTAATCCTTATTTGGTCTTGCAGCAAACCTCTGAAAAAAAAGATGTTAAACTTGCTAGATTCTACATGGAAATGCTAAAAAATACTACCTCTTGCTCCAGAGCTTCTCGCGTCTTTTATTTGAGGTATGGGATGACCCACTGCAATTACACTATGGGAGTGGGAGGGGACCTCTGCAGGAGGAGGAGCTTGGTTGGTATTTTATCTGTTTTCTTGTAATCGTAGCACCTAGAGACTCTAAGTGAGACTGGACCACATTGTGCTAAGGACTGAACATATAAGAAACAATCCTTGCCTGGCAGACCATACTAGACAAGACAAAGATCTGTAGGGGAAATGGAGGTATAGAAAGGTGAAATGACTTGCACAAGGTGTTACAGCAAGTCAGTGGCCAAGCTGGCTATAGAAATTGGGTCTCTGGCCTTCTATTTCAGAGCCCTGTATACTACACCACGCTGCTGCTAAGCACACTGCAACCAGTGCAGTCTCCGTAGAGCCTCAGTTGAACCTTATCCACATGTCCCACCCAAGAAAAGTTTAGAAGAACAGCTATGCCCTGAAAAGTGAGCAGATCCAGACTCTGATGACCCAAGATGATAAATAAGTGCCTAATCCCCAGGCTGTTACCAAGACCACCCTCCTGCTGCCAGCCCTCTCCTAAGGAAATCAGGTGGCTTTTAGCTCAAGTCCTGTAACAACCCTGCTAGTGCATGGGTGGAGGAAAGTGAGACTGTGGCCGGCAATCCTACCTATATAAAATGCATTGTAATGGAAAACTTTCCAAGGGGTGGTTGTTGTATGAAACTTGCTGCAGGGTAATGGTGTCCTCTAATTGTTCCAGGACTGCTTCTGCTTCCATGTTAATTTTGCTCTGACAAAAAAAGCCAATCTCCTTTCTCATTTTTGCCATAATCCTATTCTTGGGCTATTTCTCATAGTGACTGTGCACAAGAGACCAGATTTATCCCTGGAGTAAGTCCCCAGAAGCCGCTGGAGTTACACAATGAATGAATTTAGCTCGATCAGTCTAATCTTTCTAATAACTTTTCTCTATCTGGGACAGGAGAAATCTGTAAAGATATTGATCCAGCATAATAGTGCATTATTAACTTGCACTGATGGCTTTTGTGACTGACAAGATGGTTGTAATAAGCAAATACTTATCAGCGATCAGCAGGATGAAGGAAATAGACATCAGGACCAACAAATGAAAAGAACTGTGCCACAACCAGGAAACAGGATTTCAATCCTTATTCCCATAAGGTCCATTATGTGAAAGTCACATATTATGTTAATCATTTTGTACTACACACTCACAAGCTTGAGCGCAGGCAGTTACTTTCTATTCTGGACTATCTCTGTGCTGTGATAAAGGTAAATGGATCAGCCATTATTATCTTGTGTAATCATTCCCATGATGCTTATAGGATCTCTCTTTCTCCCCCACTCTCCAACTCCCAATTCACTTGGACCTTTCCTAAGTCTCAGAGCTGTTCTTGATTCATATCCTTTCATTTTATTCCAGAGTTAGCTACCCCTTGAATTCATAAGTTGATGGTTTTCCATTTTGTATTTCCTTGAGGCATTCTACAATTATACCAGTTGCAAAAATGAAGGGGGGGAAGGGGCGTGTTTTGAAACAGGATAAGAAATATTGTCCACATGACTGACCAAAAGGTGACAAGTCTAATTCTGAACCATACTACAGACAGCATCTAAAATGTACAACAGCATGTACTGTAAACTAGGCCTGTAGGACTGTTTGCTAGCCATTCATAAAATGATAAACATAGACTTCATTTACTCTGTTAATAAAGATATGAGGTTCATCTGAATTACATATTAATGTACTGTGCTGCATAATGTGCACATAATCCATATAACTGCAATAAAAAACCACCCTGAATAGTACCAAGCACAATAGAGTCTAATACCACCTTCAGGTGCTACCATAATACAATGGCTATAACTACACATGAAGTGCCTACACATCCCTCAAATGGGCTGTTGGCTTTGTTAAAGAGAAATATCAGATGACAATGGGTACATGCAAGAACTCAGAGAAAACAGGAGTAGTGGTTAGTCAATTACTTATCTCACCTGGATAATTTAGGGAGCTGGGGCCAGAACCTCAAATGGTGTCAATTGTCTCCATCAACAATGGAGCTATGACAATTAAAATCAGCTGTGGATTATCCTTTTGGGATTTAGTAAATACTTATTTAAACGAGCCAGAACAAGTCAGAAGCTTAGTTCTGTTCTCACTTATTCTCATGTGACATCAGGCAAGTCTATGTTAGAAAATTAAGTCAACCTAAGTTATGTCGACATACAGCCACTGCAGTCATTGAATCAGTATTACACGTCCATGCTACGTTCCTTGTTTTGGTGGTGCGTGTCCTCACCAGGAGTGCTTGCACCAATTTAACTGCCAACATAGGGCATTGTGGAGTGGTTTCTGAAAGACAACAAAATGTAAGCAGCACAGTGTCTACACTGACATTGCGTTGATCTAACTACATTGACTTAAGCACTGTGCCTCTCTTGGAGGTGGAGTTATTAAATCAGTTGTAGTGGGTGAGTTACAACATAAGCTGCCTTCTGTTGACCTAACTCTGTAGTGTAGACCAGGCCCTTGTGTTAAGAAGTCAGGGTTTAGTACATGGAGAGACCTTCTATATTAGACAAAGCTAACTAAATAACAGACAGTGTGTTTCATAAAACCATCTCATTGCCATGCATGATTAAACAGCCTTTTCCTTCTTACTTCAAGAAATGTGGAGACTGATTCTGCAACCCAAATGTTTAGTACGTGCTTACATGAGCAGTAATGGGGTCAGAGGTATTATATCGGAGTACGCACTACTCAAAAGGAGCAAAGGTTGCAGAGACAGGTGGGATAGATAGGGCTGGTGAGAAAAATATGTTGGAAAAAACATAGCAAAATAATATGAACTTTTTTGTTGTAATTTTCTTACCCCTTCCCACCTTATTTTCCAGCAAGCTTTCCATATGGAGGTAAAAATACTTATCTACTTATCAGATCAATATAAGGATTAATTAGCTAATATATAAAGAATGTTGAAGGTGCAAATCTCTACAGTACATGTGTTAAGTAATAAGATTAGCTATAAAGGATTAATTTTACTGTTTTATTTCACTTATATTAATATACCAAATGAAATCGTCTCCTGTTTCAAAGCAATTGAGAAGTGCTGAACGAACTCCCAGTCAGAGAGCAGCTGTGGGTGTACCATAAATCTGACATTTTCTCAGGTTTTCTGGCATTTTGTCCATTTATATATATCATCACCATGACTACAGTGGTAACATTTAAAATAATTCCAATGTAAATCTGACAGCACCTTCTTAGATGTGCTTAAAATCATGTAATTAAGTAAGAAAAGGCAGCTGATTGAGAAGGTTAGAACTGCCTTACAGAAGATTATAGTACATTTCATGATTAACAATCAGAACACTCTTTTCCAAACCTCTACCTAATTTAGCAGACTGAGGCTTCAGAAGAGAAGCAGACTACAATCTTAAAGCTGCAATATGGAGAAAAAAAGTAACTTCTCATCATTTTCCCTACTCTCCTGATGCTTATCGCAAGAAAGATTACTTCTCACTTCAGAATTTGGTGGCTGTTGTGAGTTAAGAAAAGTTCAGAAAAGATGAAAAGGTCACTTTGGTGAGCCATAGTGCTGTAATTTGCCTTACACTTGACAGATTATAATTAGGAAAGAAAAATGGTATAAAATCATGTTACTCTAGTAACAAACACTACACCCATAGGTTAATGATACTAAACTGAACCATTCTCTTTGCAATCTGAAAATTATAGGTTGCTGTTGGATGCAGAGGTAAATTTTTTGTTCATGTTTTTGTTTTCCAAACAAATTTGTATAAACCGTATGGGTTAACTACTTCCAAGGTGTACAAGGTGCCAGCACTACTGCTTGTTTACATGGCACAGCCAGCACTTAATGAAAGATTATGGAATATCTTGAATATAGGAAACTAGAATATCTTGATATATGAAACGTTCAAAGCGAATAGAGCAGTTTATTAATCTGTGCACATAGCTGAAACACACCGTGTTTTAAAAACAATACGTGCCTGTGGATTTTTCTTGCAAGAACTACTGGCCTTGAGGCTTCTCTGCATGAGGCAACAAGAAAGTAATAGCAATTGGATATTTTGGAATGATGTTGTATTCCTTCTCCTGCATCCGTGCATAAATATGTAGAAACCAGGAGTCTTCCCGGGAAATCTCCAGTTCTAATCAAAGTGAGAAACTTCAAGTTGAATCCACGATATATTATTGCAGTGGAGTCAAATAGTCAACACCATTACACTGTTTTAGGCCAGATAATTTTGTCTTGTCTGGTGGTCTTTCCTGTATTTACTGTCCATTCATATCTCCTTCAGGTGTGCTCCCTGTCTATTCTGTTCTCATTAAATCAGAATCAGTTTGTTGCCACATTCTCATCTTTGCAGCCTTTAAGAAAACCTTATCTCTCATGCCCATTCGTTTGCTCATACCTTCCCCTCCATGTGAAATCAATTTGACACAGACTTCCATGCTTCCCTATTAAACTTTTAGCTTCTCCTCCATGCACTCTTAAAGTGCTCATATGTCATGGCTGACTTCCCACAAGGCTATAGAAACGCTACATGTTTGCTGAAATAGAGAAGAAAAATCTACTCACAATCCCTTTTGGTGAATTCAACCAGATCAAAAAGGATTTGTTGAACATGTGGGGAAGTGGAGCATTTTTGGTGTACGAGCTGAATTTCACATATGTTTTAGTGTTGAAAAAAATACTAGGTGTTTTCTTTGGGAAAAAAAAAAGGCAAGGGAACTGACAAAAGCTCAATACTAACAATTTCCAAAAGCAAAACCTTTAGAACCAAAAATCTCACAAGCATAACCAAGAAATTATGGTAACTAATCACTGATTGATAGAGCAGGTATCTCTTTTCTAGGAATAACTTCTCATGGTTGTAATAAGCACCACTTTTAATGGCTTTTTCCTTTGCCTCTGCCGATGTTATTTTGCCAATATTGCTAGGATTTTCTTGTAAGCACCAGTTTCACCAACAAGTAACTGTGAAGGGTCTTGGAGAAGACTCGCTCAGCCAGCCCTCTGGTCTACACAGTACAGTGCCTTCTACAGAACAATAGCACAGTTTGACAATGTGACCTACAATACCCGTGGCTTTTCCAGAGATAAGAGTGCAGCAGAAGTGATGGAGAAGCAAAATAATTGGGAGAAGGTGCAGTGGCCTGTAAAAGAAGAGATTGACACCTCACGCCTTTGGGTGCTATGGAGTACAATCTATCCAATCCACCAGTAGCCATCATTACCAAACTTTTGCACCTGGCTTAACATCCTGACTCTTTGCATGACCTTGGGCAAGTCACTTAAACTTTCAGTTTTAATTTCCCCATCTTTAAGACACTACTAGCCACCCTGCTTCACTTGGAGGCTGTGAGGCTTAATTAGGTAAGAGCTGAGTATTACCATGTTTTTCTCCTCTTGTAGAATTTAACATACATTATAATGAGAATTTAAAATAGAAGACACTGCCCTATTCCTAGAGGGTTGGGAAGAGTTCAAATACAATTGAAAAAGAACCTCATACATGTCTATATATCACTCTTGCTGGGAAAATGAAGAAGACTCTGATTTCAAAACTCATGGGGAAAATTCTGGCGTAGATTTCATTGCCAGCATACATTAAATCAGTACAAAAATATTCTTTACATAAGTCGCTTCTGCCAGTGTGATCAAATATTTCCATTGCTGCCGGTCAGCCTGTGCAAATTAACACAAATATTCAAGTATTAAATTATTCCTACTGTAAGGTGAAAGGTTTGCTGAAAATGGGGCTCCGTCATACATCTAGCTGCCAACCTAACTAAATGACAAGATAGGGTGCAGTCGAAAGGAATTATGGTTTCAGAGAAGATAAGAACATGAAGTAGACATTTTAAATTCAAGCTGCAATTAACTTACCTCACGATGATGTTACAGGATTTATACCACCAGAAGGTTGCTGGGATAGAAGTCTGTTTTGGAATAAAATTTCAGCTACCATTATAGTACACGGTTAATCTGAAGAGCAAAACGTATTGAAGTTTGGAGTTTTTTAGATGCTTGTAATAAAACATGGGAAAAGAAACTGCTCAAGAGAATAAAGAATATGTTTTTAACATACATATTTTGTATCCTTTGATAAATTTGATAGGCACAGTATACATTGACTAGATAACTAAAACAGCTAAGTGAGGACTATGTACAGTGTGGATCGTGATGTCTGTTATTGGGAAGAAACCTAAATTTTATCTAACCTAAAAGTGGAAGGGTATAGACAGTGATACTCAGAGTATGCCTCTAGACTACGTATATCTAACTGTAATGAAGTCCCAGGCTCTGATGGAAGATCATTACACTCTACTTGTTCTCAGGCAACATGAACAGAGTAATTGTCACAGGTTCTTTGTCTAGGTACCACCAGTGAGAGCAACATATACAAGCTGTTTCAAATACAAAGAACAAGCAGACAAAATGTGAATGTCAGGGTTGCAAAGCTTGTGTTGAGTCTCATTTGCTTAACAGTATGAATGGTGTACTTTCAGCATTAAATGAACTCTGTGCTGTTGAACACAAATTTCCAAGCTGCATAAACCATGGGGTTTAATGAACTATGCCCGGATGATAGGCCCCAGCAAAATCCAGCCTTCTGAACCTGGCATCCCTCAGTTAGCAATTTTACTGTGCTATTAAGAAAAATGTTCTGAGGAGCATGGCCTTTCTGTTCTGTTTTAGCCATAGTACATCAAGGCATATGTTCTGTTCCATTAGTAATTTAATTAGTATATATCCAGTGGGATATCTTTCAAGATAGTATTTGTAGCTACCAGTGAAGACTCTCTGGAAGGCATGATGTTGGTTATTTGCGGTGAACCAAATTTAGGCTCCAATCAAGGAACCAGTAGAGTACTTATATAACTTTGAAGTGTGTTAGTAGTCCTGTTGGCTTTGCTAGGTGTATTCAAGTGTTTAATGTTACATACGTTTGCTGGATCAGGGCCTTACAGCACATGATAGATCAGAGAAACTAACTATATAAAAATGTCACCAGCTTATTCTACATATCTGCTTTCTCTGTATATAATTATATTCTGAGTTGTGCCTGAGTGGAGCAGGAAGAGAATTAGATTTTCTATTTAGTGGGAAATTCTATTATTTCTATTTTTTTCCCATTCTGAAACAGAATTATACCGAATGTATCTTGACATTTACCAGAAAATGAAATTCTGAAATTTCTTTTTTGGGTCAATTTAAACATTTTCTTTTGATAAAAATATTAAATGATTTGTTCTGATTTCAGTTTCTCTTTTTTATAAAATAAAAAAAAATGCAAAGTCATTTCAAAATGGAACACTGAAATGTGGTACTCCAAAAGGTCAAAACAGTCCCTTATCAAAACGGTCCCTTATCAAAACGTTGGGTTTTTTCGATTTTTATTTCAGAACAAAATTTCACCCACCAACACATTTCTAGAAAACATTTTGCTTTTGATGAATTGGCATTTTCCAATGGAAAAACTTTCTGTTGAAAATTTTCTAGCCAGCTGTACATCTAAGTTCTTTCACAAGAAGAATATTTTTACTTTTTTTACTGCTGCTAGCCTTGCAGCAGCATTCTAGCTATGGAAAAATGAGATGGATTCTGCTATGGCTTGCGCTTCCCCCACAATTATTCAAATTACAGACTTTATTATCATGGATGCTAGAATTGAGATTATCTTTCAGGTCACAGGTTGAATTTGATGAGCAGTTAAAATTGCTGGCCCTGATTCTAAGCTACATCTTTCAGAGGCACAGTGCGGGGTTAGGGGAAGTTGGGAAGATGACTTTAAGCGACCTTTGCCTCCAAAATTCTACACTCCTGGTATAAATTCAAGCAGCTCTGTCAGCCCAGAAAAAACAGCATGCAGAGCATTCTCCACCACCATGCCTTCTCCTTCCTGGGCCATGTCCCTCCCCCCCACACGTGTGCGCCACCAAGAGAAATATCTAGCAGCTAAGGTGATCCCTGAGAATGAGAGCATTAGCTCTTATTTTCAAATCCAGATGTATTATGGCTATATGATGATCCAGGAAATAATTATGGAAGGAATAAAGCCTTTTACCTCTAACTGTAGAGATTCTGGGAGAGTGCTGCTCATATCAGCCTTACTCATTTTGAAGAGTACCTTACTGTGCAAGTAGTTGCACTGAAAGAACTGGGATTACTCATGGAGTAGCATGCTACTCAGTGTGAGTAAAAGTGGCAGAGGACACAATAATGTCATGGTTGGTAAGTATCATGGATGTAGGGGCATATGTGAGAAGGGAATGATATTTTATGAAAATTTACCAAAACTCAGGAAGTCTCTGTAGTCAGAATTGCAAATGGCAGGAGGAGAAGTGGGGTCAACAAATACAGTGGAAAAATTAGAATTATTTGGCTACATCTTTTTGGCTTCATACACAATAGGCAGAGTTTGACTCTGGGTTGTCACATAGTACTAAAGATGGAGTCTAGGATATGAATGTTCTACCTCACTATGGGGCGTCTCTGCAGTCTTTATTCACTCAGATAGTCTTAGGTGAGTGGTTTCTGTAGCATCTTGCTCTCAAACTGCAAGTTCTGTGACCTAATGATGCAGCTTCCAAAGCAAAAGAAGATCTGCTAATGTAGAAGGCCTCCTCCACACATGGCTGTGTCTGCACTAGGAAAAAAGGTTGATTTTTAATCCATGTTAACTCACCTGTGCTACAAGGCCATTGTAGTTTTTAGGCTTTACCTTGACCAGGTAATAGGATTAAAAACTACACTAGCACTGTAATACAGGTTAAAAAGACACTGTTTCCCTAACGAAGAGAAGACCTGTATTATAGCTGGAATGTGCTCTCATTGAAGGATGTGGGAATTTTGCCAATGAATTACATGGGCGCACAACTGGGGCTCTGGACATCTTTTGCAAATTCAGATGAACACTCTGGACTCACATGGCCTCGCATCCTGTTTGCTTTGCCATCTTTTTTCCTGACACCTTGTAGCAGGGGGCTAGGTTTTGTGACTTCTTTGCCTTCCCCAAACCTTGTGTTTTCGCTACTGCTCTTCACTGTCCTTATTCTGTGCTTTGCTCACACTCTTAATATGTTGCAGCTTCTCTTTATCGCACCAGATGTTTTATCTTTTCAGTCAGGGCTTTCTATTTAATCTGCAGTTTCACTGTAATGTTATTTTGTTTTCACACTATGCTATGTGTACAGCTACGGTTACTATTATCGACTCCACTTTTATAAATTTGTACTGTCAAACTCTAACTCAAAGTGTCATACACCATTTCAAGATGCTACCCTCACGCTGCAGGCGTTGAGTCCCCATCCCCCACTCTCTTTTCATATTGGCATATTTTTTGTAGGTCATTAACACTGTTGTTGCTATGGTCACTGATCAATTCAAGTGTAAATTTTCCATATGGCACTTTCTTCAGCAAGAAGCAAATTCTAATGACAAGTTGACGGTCACTTTTGCAATCTGTAAAACCAGCTCCAAACCAAATCATACTTATTTTTTGTATGGGTATTTCAAACTTCTGGATTGGATGTGTTCCCATTGGGCAACACCTGTGACTTTTTCCCAGCTCAGGGTTAGATTAATCAGAAAGTGTTCCTCTGAATGTTAGTGCCACCCACTGACTGTGTATTTGTCCACTCTGTGCTCCATCTACAGGGCTTGTAAGTCTGTCACACCCCTGTCATGTGCTGTGACTCTTTAACTCATGCTTTTAGCTTTCGAGTTTCCCTGGTTCAATTTTTAGTGTCATCCAAAAAGGCAACCATTGTATTTACAGGGGTTGTAATTTTAGTGGTGTAAGAAAATATCAGATTAACTGTAAATACGAAAACAGAAGAAAAATATACATTATAAATACAACAATCTAGATGTAGGCAAATGGCTGTTAAAACACAGCTTTTAATAACTCTTCCTTTAAGAACACACATGCAACAAGCCTTTCTTCCTTTTAAAGCCACCGCTCATCAGTTTTGTGTGTGGTAGCCATAATGCCGCTATAGCTAATGAAAGCCACATACCTGTTCATGCTGGATGGGAACTATGTTACTTTGTATCTATAATGCTGAAACTTTAAAATCTGTCCTCCTGGAGGTATAATTTTCCTCAGTGGTGAGTAAATTCTGTTGAATAGTGTGACCCATCCATGCCCAGGGTAGCCACCTGATAATACCAATGTCAGGGCAGGCTGTAAAAGGAGAGCAGATTCTCCCAGCACTGGCGAGTGACACTGAAGTCAGACTTCCCAACCAGCCACAAACAGTGTTTCTGATTCCCTCACACTAGTTATCAAGAAGCCACTATACAAATACACACAGCCCCCTGTACTGCATTTCAGTCTCTGGCTCCCAACCAGCCACTAGGTCAGGTAGCCACAGGGCCAGATCAATATAAGTTTGGATCTTACCCAAAATACCACACTGCCAGCCAATCCTTTAGTCACTAAAACTAAAGGTTTATTATAAAAGGAAAGAAAAACTATAAGAGAAGTGTTAAAGGATTAAAGCAATCAGATACATAAAAATGATTTGAAAGTCCATATACATCAGGTTTCGAGAAGAATTGTGGAGTTGCAGACTTGTATAGTCCCTCTGATGTACATCCAGTACCTGGATGGGTCCTTTGTTTCACAGCTTAAGTTCAGATACAGATGGATTGATCCAGAGGTAGATAGTTGGCTGAGAGCTGAAGACAGACTGAAGCCTGGTGACTGACGACAAAATGGATTCCCAAGCCTCCGTCTTATATATCCTCTGTCCCTTGTCACGCTGCTTGTGAAATTTTACAGGAACCAAAATGGAGTCCAGAGTCACATGGGCCAGACCTGGTGGTTCATCAGGTATATCTCAGGTTACTCCCCCTGGATCTGCTGCACCTGGAAATGTCTTACTGGGCCATTAAGCAGGCTATTGTTCTGCAGCCGGTCTGTCTGAGGCGTTACCCAGACAGCACAATATGAAATACTGACGTATCAAACATATCCATAACTTCCATTACACATCTAACACATGAACACAAACATTATCATCTTAGCACATTATAGCCTTTCTAACAGTACCTGACATGGCATATCTCACATGAATCACTATGATTTTGATATACCGATGTCAAACAATATAATAAATGCCTCCCCCAATCTAGCCAGCGTGACATCCCCAGCGCGAGATCGGTGTAAGAAGGGAGTAATCAGAGCTCCTGAATCCACCGCAAGGGCCCCTCAATCTAGTCAGCATGACAAATAGTAGAAAAGTTCCTGGTTGGTTTGGGGTTTTTTGTTTATTTAACAGGCACGCTCTTCCGGCGGATCAAAGGCTCAACTGCTCTGCCAAAGCACCTAATCTAAAGCTTGCTGAAACCAATGAGTCTGCATTGACTTCAATGGGCACTGGAGCCAGCCCTATGTCTCTATCATTCTGAGCCGCTGGGAGATTTTTGCTTAACATGTGAGGCAGAAAGATAAGACTTTGACAGGAGAGACGGAGCTTAATTCATCAGGGTAAAGAATGATCATCTTGAGAGGGTGGGATGGACTCCATTGCCTTCAATCTTCTGTACCATTCGCCAGGTGGCTACTGCAGTGTTAAAGCCACGTCACGCTTTATGTCGGTTATGCGAGGGCAGCATGCCCGATCCCTGACTGTGTTAGGATTGCGCATGGCACAAGCTGTTCGAAATACATACACGAACAGCTCATTGTTAACCATTTTAAATAGGCTTTGATGTATTCCCGTGAGTTTCTGCCATGCAGCAGAAAACAGGCTGCTGCTTGCTGTGCAATATGGGTGCTGCATGGGGCTTTACTGTATTTTTCAAAAACTTTTTATTAAGCCACATTTACAATAAAACCTTAACATACTACCCCAGACGTTACATATTCAGGAGCAGGTTAATATTCAAAGAACCACTGGAAAAATGTGTCTCTTTTTACAGCTATCTCATCTCCCTGCAGCTTGGGGGCTGAAGTCAGAAAGTGGGTGCGCTTTTACACACAATGCAGAGAAACTGTTTCTTTGGCTGCCTGTCGCTGCACCTGGGTGGGCTTTCTAACCCAGTGGCAGCTGGACCAGCCTGTGCCAATGCCAGCCATTCCAGGAAGTGACTGACTGGGTAAGAGGGATCCAGCTGCCTCTTTGCCTGCATCAATCTAGGGGACGCAAGATGCTGCGGGGACCTGACAGGTCTCCCCTAAGGTTCCCCAGATATTCCTGGAATCATAGAAGTTAGAAGCAATGCAACAGTAGATTCTGGGAAGGTGAAACTGTCATCAGTGATGCAGAAATGCTGATTTCACATAAATATAATTGACTTTGTATTATCTGGGTTATTGCTAGGATATGAAAGAAGCCCTTACTTCCCCGTGAGTTTTAAGAGATGCATACAGCCATACGTTCTTACCCAGTAGCTCACAGGTTCTATGTGACATTCACATCACATAACGCTGGGCTTGATTCTCACAACTCCTACATACAAGTCCCTGGTACTCCCCACTCAGACTGGGTCCCTGTGGTCAGGAGGGCGGGGGCTAATCCCCTGATGTAGAATTGGGATTCTAACTCCCAGGATTCTTGGGCCAATGAGTGGTTTTGAATGGCATAGCTGGGCATGTGGCACTGGACAGGAGTAAGCTGCTCCACCAAAAAGCTATAAGTAAGTTATGCTCCCCCCGGGCAAGGGGTGTGTGTGTGCAGGCGGAGCAACGGCTCCCAACATCCCAGTTTGTTCTGCTGCCTGAGGTGTCATGCCATGCATTGCCCCGTACTCTGGGCCCGTTGTAATCTATTTCAAGATCAGGAAAGCTTCCTGCAATTCATTACTTTTCTCTCGGTTTCATCTCATTGCTCTGAGTTGCAGTCACCTAAATAATTCCTCTTCATCCTTGGCACGTGTGAACTTTAAATATTTATAGGCCAAATTGCCACCCTGTTAGTTGCTTAACCCAGCAATACACGACTAACTCTTTACCTCTCCTCATACATCAATCTGTCTACCCCTGTAATTGCATTAGCTGCACTTCTCGGAGCTCCCGTTTTCCCGGTACGGTGATGCTCAGAACTGAACCAAAATTACAAGTGCAATCGTACTAGAGCTGTTTGTAAAGGTACAATTATCTTCCCAGAGCATGGAGTGATGCTGTTTTGGGCTGCTGACAACGAGGCATGGGTCTCTTTTGCTGCCACATCAAATTGCAACCTTCACCCTGCCTCCAAAATATTCTTCCTTCTCTTACTTCCTTTACTAGGGTAACCCCATACATTACATATTCCAGGGCAGGTGACTATTCAAGAAACCATTGGGAAAATGTGTCCTATTTGTCCATAGCTCAAGTAATCTGTGGACGATCTTGATTGCAGTAGATTCAGCGTGACCCCCCCCCAAATGGTCAATGCAAGTGTACGGAGAGGCTGTTCCAGGGACTGCCTTACCTTTCACACAATGTGGAGTGACACTCCATGGCAGCTTGAGCTGCAGGCAACTAGAGAGGGATTTGGAGGGAGGGGATTGGGCGGCGGCGGGGGAGGGATGGACCCACTGAACCCATGACCATGGAGTGTAACCATTTCAACCTGTTAGTGTGGAACGTGGTGTGCACTACCGCCCCGCTGAGCGCGCGCGTCGCTGAGTGACTGCCTTGTGGGGATGGTAAGGAATATTCTGACCACCCCCTGCCCTTAGATTATTTCTCTGCATGTTTACTTGGGTTGTCCCCAGGGACCAGATTTGCCTTTGCAGAAATTAGAAAAGCATTTGAAGCATGATGACAAGTACCTATTAAATTTATCAGAACCAGTTCAACAAGACTTGGCAAAAACAAAATAATGGCCATAGACAGAAAAGTGACCAGATGGCTGAAGACTAGAGTGGAAATAAGGCCCATGATTTATTATCACATTTCTTTGAACTCTGTGGGAACATGTAAACAAAACCTGTTATTTCTCAGGGTGGTGGGGGGGATGGGGCATTACAGGAAGATTATGTTAATACTAACTACCTTTCCTGCTTTCAAAAACACTCTGAAGAGGCAGTAAACAATAAGGAAGTCATTTGGTTCTCTTACTGAGGCTGTGGGAGACAATTACAGCTCTTTGTATAATGAGGTACAAGAGCAATGGGCTAAATAAGGGCTTGATTCCCCTCTCTTTTAAACTGCTGTAACTCAATTAACTTCAACAGGGTTATTCCTGAGTCCCACCCATGGATGTGACAACAGAATCAGGCTTGCACTGAACAAATTCCAAATAGCATCTCATTTAAAACAGGCGTAACAGTGATTTGTAAAATCCTAAAGTTGTTCATCCCAGGATGTTCTGGTTCACCCTCTCATTACCCCCTAGAACTGATCTTCAGGAAGCCAGGACAAGCACTTCTGTTCTATTTATCTTATGGCTTGGTGCTTGAAAAGATTTTCTCCCATAATTGATCCACAAAGCTGTCCGGATTGTTTCAGAGCTGCTGAATCTTTTTTTATTTGATGTTGCTGGTTTTATTAAAAGACTTGTGTGTTTATTTAGACTGAAAGTTCTTTAAGGAAGTGGCCATCTTGTTTTGTGTTGGTATAGCACTTAATACAATGGGGCGCTGGTCCATGACTGGGGCTCCTACGTACAATACAGATAATAACAAATAATGTAGGTGTATATGTATGAGTCAGAGAGAAGATTTGCACTGTAAAGGCAGAAGGGGAGAGATCAGTGAAAACCCTTGTCTCCTGCCAGTTTAGCATCCCACACACCAGTGGTCCTTCCCCCCCAAACTGAGAGGTAAGGTAGCATGGAGAGGAAAAGGCAGATGGGTGGCACATTGGTTGTGTTGCAAGACCCTGGCTTTTCTTGGCTGCAAGTCAGAAATGTAGAGCTGGGCAACAATAGGGTGAGTCCATTTCCTTATTTAAAACAGGGCCAGCGGCAAGCTGGAAAGGAAACTGCAAAATAGCAAGTTTCACTCCCAGACTGATGCTGCTAGAAATGAGAATCTGACACTGTTGGTGAACAAAGATTACCTATCTTCAGTGAAAATGGCTGTAAACCCAGGTTAGCACCAAGTGAACCTAAAAGGCTCAATGCAGATAAGAATCAGAAACGCGGATGTTCTCTCAGCCTTATGTGAGCCTCAGTCTTCCAATTCTCTCTGTGACCTCCCTAACAAACAGGGACCTTCCCTTGAAGCCCTGATGTCTGCCATGCAATAGACTCCTCTAGCCACTTAACTGTTAGTAACCTGCTGGGCCCTTCCTCCACCCGGCTACTCTATGTGCACCCGTGGCATCTCCCACCAGCTTTATTATAAAAAACATATACAATAAGACGCTGGTTTTTGTGCCTATCTGATTAAGCCTATCATTTGTGGATATATTCTAAGCCTTTCACTCTTGGGCAGTGTCACTGAAGAAACATAGCATGGCTGGGCACTTCTATGGTCTGTTGTTCCTGTCTGCCACATAGGCCTCTTTTGCCATTGGCACCCAGATTAACTACGGCATCTCAGCTTTCACACTAATACTGTGCCACTCCTGAAAAAATGCCTATTGCTAATACAGTCTATGGAAACTGCCTGATCCAGCAGCCTTAATGCTGGCTAAAGTCCCACGGACTTCAATAGGAGTTCAGTTGTGTGAGAACTTCAAGATCTGTCTCTTGGCAAAGCAGCCGTTCAGGCACCAGTCGTGTGAAGGGGGATAAAAGGTATTCCACTGTCACTGTATCCCTGCTGACGCAGAAAAGATCAGAAAACAAACTCAGTTCTCTTGAACAAACAGGCAATTTTGTTTTCTATCCCACCCCTCTGCCCCTTAGATGTTCTGTGAGCAATAGCGCAATAGATCTGAAGGCAAAGATGGGATCAACAGGAAAAAAATGTGTTGTCTTCTTTACATGGTGATTTCCAAGCATTTTCCATACTATGTACATCCTATGGCACAGGTTTTGTAAAGGGAGCAAAGTAGCTGGAATAATATTGTGCCTGAGAAACACCGGATAGTGCATCTCTGCTTCTTCTTGAAGGAGAAAGACGTGAAAATCCTTCATCCTTTGCCCCACCTCACTGCTTTGCTTCATTTCTGTTTCTTTGACCTGTCTGCATCCTCATCTTGAAAAGGTCTAACAGCAGCTGAGGCTGCATTTTAAAGAGCTGTCTAGGGTAGGCAGTCTTGTTCTTTCTCTTTTTCTGTTTTTAGCCATTCTTTATTGCTGGTACATTTCCTTTCATCTCCTCAGCCTCCCACCTGCTTTCCAATGACTGATGCTAACGCTATTATGGGAAGGGTAAAAAAAAACCCTGCAGGTTTATTTACGCAACAGAGGGCTGTACAAGAAGCTAGTAATATTCGCCAATGTTTCCCATGCCAGCCTTTGCAACTGCATGTTGGTGACCTTTGTAGAGGGCAGAGCATTCCTTTTGGGCAGGACATCCCACTCCACATAAACTTTGTGAATCGCTCCTGCCTTGTCTGATGTGAGTGTCTTGTCTTCCACCCCCTCTTTGGACCTGATCCACCAGATTTAGACCAAGCTTTTAATGAGGGACTCTACAAGATTCTGCTTAAGATCTGCGATTATCCAATATATCATTACTGACTAGAACCTGCACTTTTCCATGGAAGGCAGGCAACCCCATCTATCCTAGACCTGGATTTCCATACAAAGAAGGTTTCCCTTTTGTTGCCTCCTGTATTGTTAGAACCAGGTGGTCCCCTAAGCAGGAAAAGCCCCACAGTGGGTGTAGGAGACAATTACTTTCAGCTCATGGAGTTTCCACCTAATTGCTGAACCAAGGATTTGCTCCCCCTGTTATGACTCAGTCTTCTTACCCTTTCAATCTTAGGACTCTCAGGGCAGGTCTACACTGCTGGCTTGCATAACTCTCATCGACTTCATTACTTCCCTTTACGGTGCCATCTTCACTGTGCTTCGCTGACAGGAAATGCGTTGCCTTCGATGCAGCGGTGCCCTTTTTTTGGAGGTGGTTTTGATAGATCGACTTCCTGATCGATTGAGCGTATCTTCACTGCCGCTCAATCGATCTGGAAAAATGTGCCGCTGTCAGTGTGTACATAGCCTCAAAAAGAAAAAGGCCAGTGCCTCCACACATCTTTTCAAGCTAGGACCTTCTCCTATGCCAGCCTGGCTCCCTTGGGAGCTATTCTCCCATGCCATTCCAGTCACCTGAAAACGGGAATGAATCACAGGGTTGCTTTCTACTAACACTGGACAAGGCATTTTATTACACAGAAGAAAACAGAATCATCCTCTAAAACTGCTCTGTCTCATTGGATGGCTGCTGTTTCCCAACCTCCTTCTGGCTTCCTGGTACAGATTCAGACTTGACAGTGCATGTATATCTTAATCTCCCTCCCTTTTTCAGTATAAAAAAATCTTTCACAAGAACTGATGATATTTTAAAAAAATATATAGGTCCAGGGGAGCCCTTGGCTTCAGCACTTTCATTGGACCTGATCATTGCCTGCCTTTGACGAGGCTTTTCTCCATTGGATTAATTCCAGTTATCAGCTCTCAAACATGTAGTCTGCAGGGCTGGTATTGTTCTCAGCAGGATTCGGTCCCTTAACTCATCCTGCGGTATAAATCCAGTGGCTACTAAATACACAGTGAAATGTAGCTGAGAGGAGAGTGTCCATCCCTCAGCCTGGGATCCCGCAGAAGCGTGGACCTGTGAGCAGCAGTGAGGGTGCTGTAAGACTGGGCAAGTGGGAACGTGCCATGGAGCTGCTATTTTCCCCCACTACACCTGTGTGTACTCAGCAAAGAGATTCTTCTGCTAGGCAAGATCTTAATTAATTGGGGTCTGAGACTGTAAGCCCAATTCAATTGATCAGTAGTCTCATTAAATTCAATGGGTTCCTCAACCTGTGTAAGAGAGGTACAATTGGGGTCTTAATTAATTAAGCTGAATAGAGAATCAATTAACTGAAAGTAGAAATTTATTTCCCTTCCTGACTTTTGCTTAAAAGCATATTGTTGCCTCACAGATTTTTGTGAGGGCAATATATAGAGACTTTAAAGGTCATGAGAACAGCAAAACACGTATCAGTTTCCCCACTGGATGCCTGAACTTTCACTATCTCTAATTCCTCGTAGACAGGCTCATTTTCTCCATGATGTTGCCGTGCCTTCGCCAGACATCAGTGAAAGAAACTCTTTCTTATTGTTAGACAGCTTTTTCCGAACAGCAACAAATGGGCCAGGTCTTGGTGTGGTTTTCCTTCCCTTAGGAGTTTCATTAAGACTAGAGTGGAGTGAATCAGTTCACTAAAGAAAAACAGCTTCCAAACTGACAGTTGAAAAGGGCAATAGCCATGGAGGCAAACTGAACGGAAACTTTTTGAAGGGGCTGAAATGGTCAGTTAATGGGTACTATGTCTAGTTCTACACCAAATTTAGCATGGTAAAAAGGGATTTGGAGAGGTAATAACCACAGGCGCATGTTATGCTTCTTCCCTGATCTCCTTCAAAATTTCAATGAAGACATATTGTTTAGCTTGGTATTAAAGGGATTTCCCTCAAAGGCCCCTGACCTTTCAAAGGAGTCGCAAGAGGGCTGCGGATAAGGTTCAGATTGCAGAACTGCAACTTGGACAGGACAGCTTAGTGCTAGTGCATAAACCAAGACACTAAAACCGACTAAAAACAAAGGGAAAGTGACTAGTCTCTTTTTATTGACCAAGCTTCTGATTTTTTTTTTAAAGCAAACAAATTGCACAAAATGTGCATAGTAAGCTAGAGATTTAAAATTCTTTCAGCTATAATCCTTTTTGGGGGGTTGCTGATAACACATGAAGGATTGTTTTAAAAAATAACTGTCTTTTAAGATGATAGATCCTCTTTAACTTTTTATGAATTATTTTTACTGTCATGTATGTTTGCACTTTCACATTCCAGAGAGGATGAGGACAAGAAGACAGGCTCTGTTTGTGGCATCTTGGTCTTTCGGGAACTGGGAAGTACCAGAATTCTTACAAGAAAGAACTATCTAGCTAAATTTTGCATACTAAAGAAGTGAGGGTAAGCAGTGAAACATTCAGGCATTTTTTTCCAAATGGATTCAAACTGTGAACTTGCTGAGATTATTCACTGCTAATGAAGGGCTATCTGTTTGTTCATTCAGGCATATTTCTTCATATTTATCTCGGCAAAAATACTCCAAACTGTTCCAATTAAAAATATTTTTAAAAAATATAGATTGAAAATAGGAGCACTTTTCCTATGATTTCCCCTTATGCAGAGACTGAGGGACATGTGATCCACAAGAGAGAACATCTGCTGTTGTTTCTTTCAACTTTGTAACCCCTTCTGAATCAATACATTGCTTATGTGGCCTTTTCTACATTGTATGACAGAAATAAAAAGATGAAGGATGAGCTAATCAGTGAACTGCTAATTTAATCAATAACATCGTTAACGAGTGCATATTATCAAAGAAGAGCCAATTAATTACTACTCAGTAGCCCATTACTTTGTACAGCAATCAGCATTCTTACTCTTAATAAAACAGACTAGAAGTTTATTATAAAGATCTTGAAATAAGCCTGTATTCCACTCTGATTTGAGTTATTTCTGCTGTCTTCAATTGATATGATAATGGGAGCGTGTTTCAAGGCATTCAAAGCAGATTTTTATGCCACAGACTAGAAGGTGAATTTAATTGACACTTTCCTGATCAGACTTGCCTCATCTGTGCAGTTTACACATTAATTTTCAATTCAATTTTAACCTCAAATGGAAACAGCCACCAATATGAATACCTCGTTGACGAGCACAAAATGACTTATGTGGATGACAATATTTCATCAAGCTAGGAATTATGCTGTGTAATGTCCAAAGTAGTAAAAGTGTGTAAATGAATTGGTAAGTCACAGAGATGTTGACTACTGATACCTCATCTTTTAAAATGATGACAAGCGAGGGGAAAAATTGCCTGTCTCACCTTGACAGAATTTTTCTTTTATTTATAAGTACAAAAAATATCAAAATAGCAAAAATAGATCCTCTTAAGTAACTCTAAATATTTGCTGCTGAAAGTTTCCATAAATATGTATGAGAACAGTAGGATTTGAAGGTGAAGGGAGCAGATTATAAATATCAGAATTGTAAAGCCACCCTTCTTACTGTAACATAACGGTGCCATATTTTTGTATGCATTATCAATGGAGCTGCATTTCAGAGACAGCAGCAAACAAGTTTCTCTTAGCTAAGATCCTTACCATTTGCCCATTAGAGTCGAAATCTGCCAACAATGAAACCATCAAGCAACCGGAAAATTCAAACTGTTCCCAGCATGGGAGTAACCACAGCTGCGGAGACCGTAAGATAACATTCAGAGTGGAATAACTGCCTCATGATCTCTTGCTAAATTATTTTTTTCTAAATGTTTTTGAGCCACAGCCTAAGTGTCAGACTCAGAGGAAGGGAGGAGAATGTAGCATCTGAAAAAGCTTCTATTTTAGGCCTGCTCTGTCTCTCATTGATGTCAGTGGGAAAACTCTCAGTGACAACTGGGAGCAGAACTGACCAAGCCCCAGAAAGCATTCAATACTCTTGAAGTTTAGAGTGATCAGGAGCATGGACTGAACCCCAAAAGAAGGGCTTGAAGCAGAAATGATCCAGCAAACATATCTGTATCTTACTGTGGAAAAAATATGTCAGCACAACAATAATCCAGGCTGCCTGATTTGCTAAAATGTGCATGTAATCATGTTCCAAGTCCAAACTTAAAACCTAGTTGACAGTAATTGACCAGATGCTCCTTTTAAGAAATGTCTTCTTGTGTGAGCAGAATGCATGTGCTACTCCGGGTGCAGGAAGAACACAGTGTGGATAGAAGGTATAGTATGAAAAAGTAAAAACATATCAGGCCTAACTGTGAATAATCTGGAATGTTCCCAGAGACACCTGGATGATAGACATTTAGTTCTGACTTTCTCTTTCCAGGATGGGCCTGATTCAAAGGCCATGACAGCTCCCACTGACTTCAATGGACTTTGGATCAGGCCCTATGATCTCTCAAAGTCGGTACATTTCGCATACAATCCCAGCATTCCCACAAATATCTACCTGGCTATTGCTCTCAGCCTTCTTTTCCCCCCTGTATCTTACTTCCTCTTTTTCCAGCCAGGCTCAATCTGTCTGAATGGAGTTCAGATTCATTCTCACTCATTGTTCTCACTCATTCTTTCTCACTTGTCCTTCTCCTCCAGCAACTTTAAAGGAGCATTGTTTGGCTATAGCTGGAATATGAAAGTTGATTCTCTACACTGCAAACCCAGAGCATTTTCATGAGCTGACTCAGCTTGTGTGCATGTAGGTTGAAACTTTCAGAGGAACTTAGTATTGCCTCTGTTGAAGTCAATGGGAGATCTAGCATGGATTTCAATGGGAGTAGAGTTGAGTAAATGCTCGGTACCTTTGAAAATTCCAACCTCAAAGCCCTTTTTTGGATACACACACTGCCAGTAGTGATTTAAAACAGACTACTTGGCATGAGTAAACTTGTTGGGGCAAGGAATTTGCCTTGTGCAGCATCTAACACACCCTTGGGATTTAGATAATAAGGATACCACAAGTAGAACTGTTTTTAAAAAAGATTTCATTAAAAATAGCAATTTGTATTTGCTTTTACTTGACCAACTCTAAATTCAAAATCACTTCTACAAAAGCCAGTTTCTCACGTGTGTTTATTCTGACATTCTATAGTTATAAATAACAACAGCCTGGTTCTCTGAATGAGAGACCCTATTAGAAGGATTGCCAGGAAATTTGTTTTAATTTATGGGAATGCCATTTAATATATTTTTTCCAAGTTCATCTGGGCCTTTTTCTTGTAAATATCTTCTTGCTGCCTCATGAAAAAGTTTATCGCCCCCCACCCACTTACCATGGTCTGTTTGTTTTGTTGTTTAAGTTAGAGTGCAAATTGCTGGGGTGAAGGGAGTATCTTGTATTCGTCTACACTACATGTACCTGAGTCATGCAATATCAATAATAGCCACATGCGGTTTGAATGGACTGAGCAAACTATGGGCTTGTAGTGAGACCAAGATGTATTTTTCTATGAATGCAAATGCAAAAAAGTGGCTTCAACTTGCACTTTAAACCTCCGTTAGCACATAATGTAACAGCTGCTTGGGGGGTTGCCCTTGTATAAAGAAGGCAGAGTCAGTCCAGTTTCATTTCTATCAATCCACTTACCATGCAACCTTGCGGCATAAACTGGCTTGGTCAAGTATTATGTATGGAACTTGTCTTCCCAAATTCCTATCTTATAGTGGGAACGCTGCTGCTCAAAAAGCTGTATCCTGGCAGTTGTGTCTCTTTCTTTGTGGCACAGACTGGCTGTGATTGTAACCTACTTTTAAAATGTTTAAAACATTTTATTTCTGAATTCTTATATTTTCCAGTCAGCAAGTTTCAAGGTCTCTTTCTTTTCTCCCACAGGAAGACATTAGCTTTGTGGCTTCTTTTTCTAAATTGTTTTCTTATAATAATAGGTCTGTTGGGCAGCTGTTTAGAGTGTTTTTCAATATTTCCGTAAAAGTTGATAAATTGTATGTTATTATGTGGATGATGTCTTGCATTTATTGTAGGGCTAATCGTGTGAAGCACTAAAAGCTCATCACCAGCTGAGCTCAGCTTAGAGTCTTGCATCCCAAAGTAGTTTATAAATGAACTTTAATATATATTTATACATAGGAAGCACTTCAAACACGACGTTAAAAAAATCCCTCTGATTGTGTAATGACAATGCAAGCTCGGTCAGCTGTGACATTGAACCTGGGGTATCTGAGTTTCAAAGCATAAGCCTCTTTAGCAAGAGCTAAGAGTTTCAAAAGTGCTTATGTAACTTAGGAGTCTGATATCCATTTACAAAAATGACGTAAGAGCCCCAGTCCTTACATATGTGTAAAAGTTTTGCTGGTTTATTTTGATAGTATATTTAAACAGGCCCAACACTCTTATTGTAGATGCCTGAACTGGCATAATCTAAATGGGTGTGGGCACTCTTATCTGCGTGTAACTGCACACAGGGTTCCCCCAATGGAAAATTTTGCTTTTTGTTGAAAAACCGGAAAGGTGTCATCTGAAAACCAGAAAGTTTGTCTGGAAAGCAGACATGATCCACAGAAAATTTCATTTAGGCCCAGTCTACACTTACCTTCAGGATTTGGCAGCAGTCGATGGGAGATACATAAGTGACATAAATCACTTGCGTATCTCCCGTCGACTTCGCTGCGTCTCTTCCGTGCACCGTTTGCACTGCATCGAAGGAAACAGCGTTCCCTTTGATGCAGCGCTACGCCACTTACTGGGGTGGTTTTCCTGTGTCGATTGCTGGATCGACTGAGCGGGTCTATACAGACCGCTCAGTCGATCCAGAGACATCAATCTGATGGCAGCGAATTTGCCGTGTGGACTCAGCCTTAGGCACAAATCCAATTTTCCATATAAAAACAGTTTTCATGAAAAATTTTCAACCAGGCCCAGTTATAACTGCAAAAATTGCCATAGACATGCATCCCACTGACTCCAGTGGAGCCAGGCTTTTGTCCTAAAGGATTACAAATTGTTCTTATGCTACCTTCAGCTGCATAAAGCCTGTAACACTGGAGTATTTGTTGGATGGTAACTTCAGGAGAAGAATGCTATCCCTCAATCAACAACGCTGGACTCAATCAACAACGCAGGCCCACCGACAAGTGAGGGGGGGAAGAGGGTGGCAATTGTCCAGAGGACTGACAATTTAAAAGGGTCTGGGCAGATGGGATCATAGATATGTATCTGCCTCTCTTCCACACACCCCTTTCCCTTAAGGTGCCTGCTGCTCATGCTCTCTGCCCCTCCCCTGAGCTGAGCTTATTTATTATGCAGGTTCCCAGGTGGCTGAGGAGATGGTATCTGCCACTCAGTTTCTTGGGATCATCAGTAATCTCCCTGGGGAGTCCATGGGACCTGGGAAGCTGAGTAGCAGATACCACCTTCTCAGCCATCCGGGAACCTACATGGTGCATAAGAAATCAACAAAACCTTTCGGTGGAAGCCTGCTTAGACCTCAGCCATCCCTTTCCAGGGGGGCTATTGACTGTTCTGCTCTGGGGCCCAGAATTGCTGTTGGTGGACCTGGACTTAGACTTGACCCTACTAAGCTTATGAAACTTCATGGGAACACAACCAGAACTGGTATAAACAGCATTTACTTACTTACATTCACACGCACTAAAAAATTGTGGTAGAGGATAAGCTTTCTTTAACTACCTCTTAGCTGTTGTTTGTAATGACCAACAGAGATTAGTGAAGGTCTAGCAAAACCACTTATTGCCCCAGGATTGAAGGAGCATGAAGGAGGTTTGAAGTTATCTTCCTGCTCCCGTGGATCTAGAATAAGTTTCTTTTGTTTGGGGAGTGTTGGCTTTTACAATGGACTGGGCACGAATTGCAAGTTGATTCATAGGTTTTTAAGACCATTGTGATCAACTAGTCTGATCTCCTGCATAACACAGGCCAAAGAACTGAATCCAGCAATTTCCACGTCAAGACCATGCCTGCTGGTTGAATAGAGCAGATTTTTTGTAAAGATCTTGAGTTAAAGACTGTGAGTGATGGACTAGAATATAGATTATTTTATTGATATATTAATGGATATTTTAACACTTTTACACATCAGTCATGTCCAGAACCTCAACGGCATTAAGGTGCCTAACTCCCATTGGAATTAAGTGCCTAAATACCTTTGAAGATCTCGACCATAGTGGTCAAGTTTCTGGCATTGCTTTAAGTGTGGAACTGACTCATATCCAGTCTATCAACCACTGTCAAGAAAGGTTTGGAGATTTGGACCTGTCCCCTTTATAGGGCACATGGACCTGATCCAAAGCCCACTGAAGTCAATGAGAAGACTCCCATTGACGTTGGTACATTTGAATCACACCTTAAAATACGAATTTTGTTGGAAGAGTTAAAATCCTTTGTGTCATTAGTCTGGTAAGGTAGATTAAAAAGAGGAATAGTGCTGCAAGTCCTATAGATGGAGGCTGCTATTTAAATGGAGGAAAGCTCTTCTTTCTCTTTGCCTTTTTTGCTTTGATTTCTGATGGTCACTATAGCAACAGGAACTAGAGAAATGAAGAACTGGCGCACGTACACTTCAGCATGACAAGTTCAATTTACAGCCAGCTCAGCAATGTAACTCAAATCTATGTCATACTTAATGAGAATCTATACCGCAGGTAACAGATCAGCCTGGGTTTTCTATGTGCTACCATGAGGGGAAACTTCAATTTGAGTGTATAGCCCAGTCTTCCTTAATAAGGACACCAGAAAGGATTGAAGCATTATAATTTAGTCTGGACTTCTGTCACAGCTGTCACATGTGTCACGGATGACATGAATTTTAATGGGTTTTTTTTAAGTGTCCCTGTCTTGGGTATTTTTGTATGTGAGTGAGCTAAGAGCAAATTTTAGCGAGAAGTGCGAAGTTAAACAGACTGGACTGGATGGAAATGTTATAGTGAACGGACCCTGCGTAACAGCACAACAGTGACATGATTGACCAGACGAGTAGACTTGGCTCCTCCAAGGTCATGAACATTTCACAACACAATTAATTTTTAGAGGCAAATGGGGTTTTAAAACATAATCCAATGGCAACATTTTTGTAAACAATAATTGCAGCATATAAAGTCTCCTTAGTATTTAACTGAAAACAGAAAGAGAAAGACCACTACTAATGTTTCATGTGGCCATATGGAACAATATCAAGTCACTAGCATGAAAGTGACTGTACTAATGATTATTTGGATTAGTAGTTGTATATTTGCATTGAAAAGACTGTGTTAATATCAGTGTTAAAGGTACAGCGCATGCTTAGGGTAAAGGAGACCTTTTCAGAAGCCTGAAAAGTGGGCAGAGTGGTTAATAAAATTGCGGTGTCGTCTCTCCTGATATGCCTGAGTGCTTTTATTAAGTTACAGTGATGAGTATTTTTTTTTTTTTTTGCTGGGGCTCCATGGCTTTTGCCCCTTTTCATCATGAGCAGCCAATGCGCAGTAGACATCACCAGATTACTGCCATTATGGCCCGGGACAAGCAACTCTTGGTTTTAGAGTGGGTTGGTTTGTGCTGTTGTTTGCACTCCAATTTCATACTCATTAAGGCTTTGATGCTATAACAGGACCTGTGAAATGGTACTGCTGCAGACTCCCATTGAAGTCAATGGGGCTGCATGGGGTAGCAGATGGCAGGATCAGGGCTTCAGATACCATGGTGATGGTCATGGTGTAAGAAATCAACAAAATAGAATATTGCTGAACTATGGAGGGGTTGACTTCAGAGAAGGGAGGTGGTGTCGGGACTGATGGAGCGATGTGAGCATATGAAAACTAAGAAAAAATTAGCAAGCCAAACGTAGGATCTTGCTATACACAACCATGCCATTGTCCCAATCTTCTTAATCAAGATCCTCCTTCATATATACAATGGCCAGTAAAGGAAGATGAAGGTAGTTTGGAACTGGCTTTCAAAGAATGAAACCAGCTGGAAAGTGAAAGACAAATATAGCATTTCCTCTCTTTGTGCTGATGCAATCACCTGTCCGGCATGTTACAAAACTATTCTAAATAGGTTCAAATTACCTGGAGTTTAATGTAAACTGAAAGTTATTGGATTTTTAATTAAAGCCCTTCTACTAAGGGGCACTGAGTACCTTCAACTCCTACTGACATCCAGGGGAGCTATAGGTTGCTCAGAAGCCTACTGGATCAGGTCCCAGGCACTGGATCCCACTGCTGGCGGAGAGCTGCTAAATGAAACACAATTATTTAATGATTAGCACATAGATCAGTTTGTTATATACAATATTACATTCATTATTGGACTTTGTAATTCATTCTAACTAGAGGGAAGCTGGAGCAGTGAGTTGGCAAAAGATGGTTTTGGGGAGCCCAGTATTGACACATTCAACTTTAATATGAGGGAGGGGCAGATGATCTTCTAGTTATGGTGCTGGACTGGGACATAGGAGATCAGCATTCAATTCCTGGCTCTGTCATAGACTTTGTGTGTGACTTTGGGCAAGCCACTTAATCGCTCTATGCCTCCGTCCCCACGCGTCTGTGTATACCTTGGAGCCTTTTCGCTTTGATCTTTTGTCAGGCTTTCCTATTTAGATGGTAAGATCTTTGGGACAGGGACTACCTCTTAGTATGTTTGGGTAGTGCAATGAAGCCTCAGCTTCAGTTGGAGCCCTGAGGCACTACTGTAATACACATAAATAAAAACTATATACAATAAAGCTCTTGGGTTGGAAGACTGGGACTGAGATTTGTACATAATCAGGGGCTGTTTTAAGAGGGATCTTTTATGCACTGTTATGTTTCAAAAGGTGCTGTTAGTCTTCAGATTGTTTCGTGGCAGACTACGGTACAGCAAAGTAGGGCAAGTAAGACACAATTAAGACGCCTAGCCAATCAGAGGGAAATCAGTTGTTGTACAGTAGCCATTAAGTAATCTGAGCTCAAAGGGCTTATATAAAAGTTGCAAGAAAATAAGATCTGCTTTTTTTAGAGACTCGGTTAAAATTCACACAGCAAGGATTACTGTAATAAGACCTCTGCAATCATTGCAAGACTATGTTTAATATATAAACATGGCTGGTGGATGCTGTCATAGCAGTTTTAGTAGCCCGAGTGCTAATTGCAAAGCATACATTTCACAGTGATAGTGTGTTTAGGCTGCACTTTATATTGTCATAATTAGGGTTAGATGTGCCATTTAGATATAGCCCTGTGCTGAACCAGCTTCAGAGGAGCGGAGGGAAAGCTTGCACCTGATTTAAAGCTTACACACCAGCTTTACATTGGCATAAGGCCATTGACTTTGGAGTAGTGACAGATTTATACCAATGTGGGTGAAAAGAAAATCAGGCCCTTCATGCCTAAGGGAGACACAGCCCCTTGATGTGCCTGCGATGTGGGGGTGCGGGTGGGGGAGGGGGAACTGAACATTTCATTGGTAGCATCTGGGGTGGGCTCCCTCATACGCAGCATCTGACAACATCTGAAGCCACTGTCCCTCGGTAGCTGCTTATTACAAGGCCGACACGATTAATTAATTCTGCACCGTGATTTCCAGCTGTGCTTCTGTGTGTCTGCATGCTGGCAGCTGGAGCTTTGGCACTTCAGCCAGCTGCTGGGTGAGCCTGAATACATTTTCCTGTGTTTTTTGCATAAGCGTTAGGGGAGCTTAGACACTACATGTCATGATTTGCCAACCTGGATCGTCTCTACAAAGTGTCTGTCCATTTGGGGTACATCTACATAGCTACGTAAGCCCAGGGTTAGTGAGACTGTTTGTCAACTGACCAGTGTTAGGGAACCCTGGGCTTGAGCATCTACACTGAATTTTAACCCTAGGTTAAGAATTTTCTGACCTATGCTTGAACCTAGGGCTTTGGTGTCCACACTGCAGTGTACAGACACGAGTCAAAGTAACCATATCCAAGCACGCCTAGCACCCCGCTTTCCCTCTTCCCTGCAATGGTTAATATCACCAGTGTAGCCATAGGAACATGGTGCCCTGAGGGAAAACTCTTCTGGCCACCTTCAAGTTACAGGCAGTTTGAACAGCCCGCCAACCAGCCATTTAGTTCTGTGCAGTCGCAGCTACCAGAGCCAGCAACATGAAGGAGACACCTTTCATGAACGTCTCTTGCTTGAGCTTTCAAGGAAACTGACAGAGCAGCTGCAAGGTTCTAGTGGACATTTCGGTGGCGTTTTCTGTCACATCAAAGGTTTCTGACCGATTTCCCAATGTATTTGCAGGAGGAGGCAAAGGAGGGGGTTTATGAAACCGTAGCATGATTTCAGGGACCCTGGCAAAAGCCAAAAGGTTTCATTACACTCTCAGCAGTTGTAGAAAGGGCTGTTGAATATGCCTTTGGCAGATTAAAATCACATTGGAGGTGGCTATAAACTCATTGAGATGCCAATGTAATTAATACTGTCTGCATCACTGTGGCTTGCTGTGCGCTTCACAACCTTTGTGAAAGCCAGAGGTGAGTCATTTTCCCCTGAATGGACCTGTGACAGCAAGTGGCTTCTGGATTTGTTCCCTCAGCCAGAAAGAGTGGCTACCACTGCAGGAGGTGGTTGTACCCACGCAGCAGAAGGAAGGGATGCATTGTGGGCTCACATTATGGCCTTGCCTGGGCCAATGGAAGAGAGGGCATAGTACCTGTATGCTTGGGGGGAAAACTGGCTCATTTTGGGGGAATGATCTTGGGAGAGGGGTGATCTGGATTGCATGCAGTGTAAGTCAGAATGCCATGATGAAAAATGAATTGACTGACAATTGAATTGCTGTACCTAACTAAATCGAGGAATACTGTTTGCTTTGTACTGCTTAATTACGCCTTAACATGCTTTTAGCTTTATCATTTCAAATAATGATTGTATGACAGCAATAAACTTTCTTGAAAACATACCATGCTTTATTTGTAATCAGGTCTTAAAACAGTAAACCACTCACAATCTTGGCAGGTCAGCTGCCATTACAAAACCACAAACCCTTAAAGAAAGGACAGGAAATAGTTAATACTCAACACAATCCTCCTATCGCTGCATGTCCCCTCCAAGTTCTCCTTTCCCATGTTTAGCCCTCGCTTGGCAGCCAGGGAGGGTGGAGGTTTCAGGAGGTGGAAGATGGAAGTGTGCACAGGTTTAGTTGCCCTGCCCAATGGTGCCTGTGATCCGAATGCTTGTGCCACTCTGATATGGAGTTGTCCAAGCTACTGTTGGGCTGAGGGTATGTTGCTAGGGCATCCTGCCATGGTGTGCGAGAGGCAGCACGCACCGGTGCTCTTGCAGCCATTATAGACAGGAGTTGCTGGAACAGTTCTTGCTGTTGAGCTCCGTCCTCCTCCCTTAGCCACCACTCCTGTTCAGCAACTGCTTTGCAAGTGCCAGTAGCCCCGTGGAAATGCTCTCCTCCACCTGGCAGGCGAGCCTCAGCCTCTCCACCTGGCTGCCAGCCTGCCTGTGATCCAGTCTTTTGTCCGTCTTCTTCTGGCACTGGACCTGCTGCTCCACCCTCTCAAGAACATCAACCATAACTTCATAATGGAAACGCTGCCTTTTAGAACAGTCCATGAGGGTACGTTGGGCCAGAGAGCAAGGTCCTGAGGAACAGAAGGCGGTAGAGGTTGCAAGTCCTGGAAAAGGGCAAGAAACAGAGGGTTATTGTTTCAAATAGCTTTGTGGAAGAGCACAGAATTAATAACTGTGGAATCTCAAGGACATAAAATGTAACAGTTCTAAAATGAGCCTGCACATACCGTCAAGAGTACGCTTCAGGCCTCACGCTGACTCTTGACACAGCCTTGTTAACCGTAGTTACAGACGTGCAGAGGCCATGAGAAATTTAAAATTAAAACCTTTACTTTGCTTCATAAAATGTTCAATTGCCGTGTTGTGGGGGATTGCTACAAAAGGCTTTTTCTGTCATTTCAGGCCTTTCATATTTTGGACGACACAACAGTGCTTGTGGTGTTCTAGTGGCAGAGGGACCGAGTTTTTCACATTTGTGAGTGGAGTGGATTAGTCAGTTATACCAGGGGGAGATGGGGCCTGGAAAATACACTCATCCTTGCAGTGTGACAAACTATCCAGAGTTTCTGCTTCAAGAAAGGGTCGCAGCAGCTATCCGCAGCCAGGATTGGCTCAGGAGCCATGAGGAAAACGACATGATTCTGTGTTAGCTAACACATGGCTTTTCCTGCATTTTCTGTATGCAAAACTGAAAGCTGCAACTTTCCTCCACCTCTGCATGGATTACCTCTAACTGAAATGGACTAGATTTGGAAATATAGACTACAGTTTCCCAAACACACCCTCACAGTTCACTGTTAACAGGCCACTGCATAGACCCAGGAAGAGTGACTGCAGAGTGGCAAATTTCTAATTACTGAAAGGAAAACAAGAACAGCCATAGCAAATCTCTGTGATTTCACAGTTAAAATAACTTTTGCAGCTGTGTATGAAAGTTTGAAATTCCATGTTGCCATTTTGAACTTCACAGGGAGGAAGAGAGTAGGGTGCTGTGAGACTATCTGCCATTAGTGGCAAAGACTGGTTGCGTGGGCCTCGCCATTTTTGCTTTGCTTCTTCAAACTGAAATCCCTCCCATTATTGTAATATTAACTTTTAATTTGAGTCATACACTTCCAGGGCTCTGGGGTGGCTTCCGCCTCCACTGGGTTCTCTGCAGATTCAGCAGTAGGCTGGCCCTTGGGGAGGGGGGACCAAACACCTCTTCCAAGTAGGGATTGCGAATTTGCTGTTGATCCTGAGCCACAGCCTGCCCTGGGACTGGTTTCGTTAAAAGAGTCAGTTCATGAGCCCTGCTGGGAGCCTTCTGCTGGCCTCAATCAGACCCCAGGCTGGATTTAGGGGCCAGCAGCACCCCATCGTGGCGCACCGGGTCACCATGAAGCACAGTTGGCTCTGTGCTGGGTGCAATGCCCAGGACCCTCTCAAAGTCATTATAAAATGAGCATGTCATTGGCAAATTTCCCAAGGTGCAATTCTTATCCCTGATGTTCCTGTAGTCACTCTTTAGCCTCTTAATTCACTCCCTGCACTGCTCATCTGTCTGGAAAACTTGCAGAGCTTCCAGCTGTTTAGATATCAGCCGATACGCATGGTCGTTCCTGGGGCTTGTGCTGAAGTCCACAGTTCTACTGGCCTCACCTCACAGATTCACCAAAATCCAGCTGTGCTCATTTGACCAAGGAGCAGCTTGCTTTTCAAGAGGCTTGATTGGATCAGTGTCCATTACCAACCATGGCGGTGCTCTAATAGTACGCTGGCAGATCGGTGATCAGAAGACCTGAGCTGCTGCTGCTGTTTGCAATAGAGTGTATTGCAGATTGCTAGCACAACGAGAACAAAGGAAGTTGCCCCAAGGAATTTTGGGATACATCCAGCTGAGTCCCAAGACCTAGGTCAAGTCAGGGTCACGTGTACTCTACAAATCAATAGGGCTCCACTATGATCTGAACTTGGACCCTCCAGTCCTGCAGGGTCCTGGGAGTCTCGGTATGAGCCCTAGGTTCATGCAATTGCAGTTTGGATGCAAGGGGGGCGTTGCCCTAAGCCCAGGCTCAAGGCAGGCTTACATTGCAGTGTAGCCATTGTCTTGAAGTTCAGTATTGCAAGCATTCATTTTACGACTTTTACTTTTGTATGGGTGGCCATAGACACAAGTTAGTCTGTCTGTTTGTCCAGTGACTCCACCAGCTATTCATCCTTGGACATAGGTTTATTTTTTAAACCTGGCACAGCCTTTGCTGTATTTGGAACATGGAAGCATCCAGAAAAGGTGGATTCCCACATAAAAAAAGCCCACAAGAGATGTTAGTGCATCTGCCACAGGTCTCAGATCTTGCCCATGGATCAAGCAGAAAACTTGCTTCAGTTCCTCTTTAATAGAGCTTCTTTTGTCTTTACTTTCCAACTGGTTATTGCATTGTCCTGTTTTCCAGACATTTATTTTAAAGATGACCTTGTGGATGTTTCTTTCAGAAACACACGCGCGGGCGTGCACACACACACACACACATACACACGTATATTTAATGACAAAAAATTATGTTAGCATAGCGTTAAGGCTGCTTAGTGACATGTCATCCCCTTGTAGAACACTGAGTTCAGTAAAACTCAAACCGCTGAACACAAAGAAATGCAACTTTGATTCTGTCCATTTTCAGCAATGCCTCATTATGCTCTGTTAACTCACAGACCGTTACTCTGCCAACCCCACAACTGCTGAAACGTACCAGCTCTTCACCTCCATTTACAACCCGTTCACTCTCACCCACCAAATTCCATCTAACACGGTTAAAGGACAAAAAGGAAAAAATTGCCACCTTTCCTCTACCCTCTTTGAGCAATGCGTCAACATGCATACAGCACATACTCCTCACTGGCTCTTGGCTCGAAGATTCAGGTGGTTCCAGATCATGTGCTTAGCCAGCACCCCAGAAAGAATAGTTTAAGATCCGTTTCACAGCCTTCTACAATTCCCTTGCACTTACTCACAGGATCCCAGCTCACTTTCACTAAACCATCATTAAAGCATTAGACTCCTCTCATATTCCACCTCTCTGCTGACAGCAGCCTCTGTAATAAAAGCCCTATGCCTGCTACTGACATAACCTACATAATTCTGCACTGCGACGAAGCATACTGCACTCGGAAGGTACCCATCCTCCTCTTCCCTTTCCTCACATACGAGACAGTGGAGCACCTAGATCTTGTGTCACAGTCACGGCTCTGTCACACATCTCAAAATAATCCGCAGCTCTCACAAACAGACATCTGCCAGGCAGCACTAACTACTGCCGCCACCGTTCAGTACAGTGACCACGGTCAGAGAAATGCTTAGACTGCTCTATATGCCAACTTGCTACTAATCTCCCCCCCCCACAGTAATAAAATCCCTGTACCCAGCTAATTACATAGCATACACAATTCTGGATTGAAATGATGCATACTGGAGCCTGGAGACACACATGCCACTCTTCCCTTTGCTCATTCACACCGGTGGATGCAAAACATAGCTTTTCTCAGATCCATAGTCACCCCCCAAAGTAACCCACGCACCTTCGCACAGCACAAACACAGCACCACCAAACTGGCCCCGCTAGTGCCCTCGCCACCACTGAGGGTTGGTACACCTCCCACTGAAGCCACTGACTGCACCTGGAGTGTGTGCAAATCATTCCCATGGGCTGCTGCCACTTCCAAGGGAACAGGGTGAAGTGTGGCTGGGGTGCCCAGGCAGAGCTGCAGGGTTGGGGTGCACTAGCAGAACTGAGGGGTGTGGGGAGTTACAGGGCACTGGCAGAGCTGTGGAGTACGTGGGGGCTGGGGTTCCCTAGTGGAACTGCGGGGGGGGTGACTCCACGCCTCCCTCGCCTGAGGCCCCAACCTTTCTCACCTACCATCAATCCCTCTATCTACAACTCCCCTTCCCTCACTGCCCCTAACTCCCTCCCTTTATTCTCCCAATCCTCTGCCCTCTTCCCCCCCAACCTCTCCCTGCTCAGGAAACAGTCACATGTCTAATTTTTTCCCCAAAGACTCTGATTACACTGCACTCAAAATAAAATTGCCACCCATGACTCACAAATTGTAACAACCTCCAGCCACTTAGTTCAAAATGTCTTTTGTCTTGTGTGTGCGTGGAGGGGGAGGGAGAGGTTGTGATTAATTTATCTTTAGTCATGTTAATTGAAGGGTGAATTCACAGACATCAAGAAATCTGTGAGTCATCCAGTCATTAACACCTTTCAGTTTGCTGAAGGAAACTGGCTTTTGGAGGGGAAGGGTGGGGGGGTGATTTGGGAACCTTGGCTTATATGACACCAAATGTAGGTCACTAACCCTACACTGCACCATCCTGAGGAATACCACATTTCAAAGAAATCCAACCACAGTTTTACTGGACGTAGAATGATTGACGTTCAAACAAATATCACAATGCAGCTTCAACCCTCATGACGCTCCTGTGCCACGATATGGCCATACACACATAGTTTCTGCCCATCACCATCGGTCTACCCCTTGGAAACAAACACTGACAAGTAAAAAGTGAAAGAATCACTTTAGCAAACACGTCTTTCAAATAAGACTGAAAACTGAGTCCAGCTATTTTTACCCTTTTCGTGAATATCTCATTGTCCCTCCAACCTAGCCTCCCTTCTCTCTGAGTACTCCCCCTTGTGAATGGGCGCACTAAAAGTCAAGAGTGATCAAATTGGGAAGAATATCTCAGCAGGTGGTTATCATGCTCTCTCTTTAGCTGTGATTTGACCATGTGTTAGTTGCTAAACAAAAGGCTATTTCTTATAGCAGGCCAAAATAGATTTGAAGCTACTGTGAAAGTTGCAAACATAGATTTTTTTTTCTCCCCCCCCCAACAACTCAAATTTTTGTCAGTGTTGTTTTTATGCCACAGATGTTTCTGTAAAGCAGTAACTGGTACTTCTATTTGTAGCTGAATGTAGGGATTTTTGTTCAAATAGCTCAGGCTACGTTTAAAGTACAATTGTGGCAGCAATTAGTACAATAGATCAATTCATTACTGTAGTGTGTCACAAACTAATATCTTGTTATTAACACCGACTTCTTATTAGAAGATTCGCATTTGTGGAGAGGGTGGGATTTTTTGAAGTATAATCAGGAGTTGGGAAAAATGAATTCTGTTAAAGCAGGATTAGTGCTATGAAGGTAAAAAGTCTGCCAGCAGTGCAAGATCACTTTAAAACTATAACCCCATCAAACTTGGCAAGGATTAGATTAAACTGAAGCTGTCTAATATCACATTTTGGTCTGGGTCTCTGATCTCCTCCTGGATGCCTGGACATTGTCAGAAATGCAATGTTGCCAAAGCTGAACTCCTTCCTTTCCCCCCAGTGTCTGCCAGCATTCTTTGTCACTGCAATCCTCTCTGTCTGTGAAGTCCATAACCTGGGGGGGGGAGGCATCCAACGCCTCCCTTTCCATTGGCGCACATCTCCAGGCACTGTCCAAATCCTATGAGAGGCCCGTAGCACTTTCAAGCCTTACACATTTCTGCAGGCATACGCTTTCGTGGGCTCCAACATCTGACAAAGTGGGCTGCAGGGAATGAAAGCGTATGCCTGCAGAAGTGTGTTAGTCTTGAAAGTGCTACAGGCCTCTCATTGTTTTTGCTGTATACAGACTAACACGGCTACCCCTCTGGAACTGTCCAGATCCTGACGCTTCTTCTTATATAACATTGCTGATAATGATAATTTCTTTCTGTCCACACCACCAAAACCTTCATGTAGTCTCTGGCAGTTCCCACAGCTGCCTCTTAAAGAAAGGCAGAAAGGTGCCCTCCACATTGGCCATCTCCTCTGTAGCATTAACAAAGCTGGTCTTAATGCCCGTGTACCAGCTTCACCCTCAAACAGCTTTGTGCTTTCCTCTGTGCTGCCCTTTCTCCTCCTGGAAGTAATACATATGTTTCCTTCTTCTTTCAAATCCTCACCTTCCTTAAGACCCACACTTGCTGTGAAGCATGTGAGTAATTCAATGGTTATCATAAGCACGTGCTTAGGTTCTAGCCGAATTGGATCACTGGCCCCATTCTCCTGTCTTCTCTTCCTTCTCTTGGCTACTAAACTGTCACAGCTCATTTGAGATTAGATTGTAAATACAGTGGAACCATTATCCTCATTGAACCACTGGGTATTATTAATATTATTCACGATATCAAAGGAGCACCTAGAGAATCTAAATTGGGGCCCGGCTGTGAACCAAGATCACACAGGACATCTGTAGGAGCTGAACCTAGCTGTCTTAAATGCCAGTCCAGTGCCTTAGCACCTGATCTTTAAAGGGACACATATGCAGATAGGCACCTAGTAGAATTTTCCAATTGTCTAGCTGCCCCACTCCTATTAAAATCCTTGGGAGTTAGGTATTTTGGGGCTTTTGAAAATCTCACTAGGTGCTTACCTGCATCTTTAGATGCCTTCATTCCTTTACAAATCTGGCCCCCTAAACACAAGGTCATCCTCCTTTCTTGTCCAGTAATAATGTGTTTGTGTCTTTAATTTTTTTGCAATGTGGTAGTGAGTAAAGGATTTCAAGCATGTGATTCTTTCCCCTAAGGTAAATGGGAGGCATGTGGCTGAAACCACACATGCATTGCTTTGAAAATCCACCTCCCGGTTTTTAAGCTCCATTCTGATCTTCTCTCTGATTGATGTGCTATCCTCCTCTCTCAGCTCTATGATCCCTAACATAAAAAGCACTCTAAAATGGTCTTCTTTGGCTCAATCCAGCCGTTCCACTTTCATTCCTCTGTCTCAGATTCGCTGAGGACTCAAGGGTAAATTTGTTCACAATTCTTTTCTTTTTCTTTTTTTTCTTTTCTTTTCTTTCTTTTGTGTGTGTGTGTGCGCGTGCGCACGCGCGTGTGTGTGTGTGCGCGAGCGCACGTGCGTGCATGGTCTAAAGTTTTCCAGCAAATACAAAAACCCTCCATTGCTCTCTGCACATTTTACCAAAAAGAGCAACAAGCTTACACACCAGGGGCTCCTTGCTGTCCTCCCCTTCCTTTCTCATTTGTTTGACTGGGAGAGATATCTTTCAAACATTTCAAACCGTTCTGGGTGGGGAGGAAGGGCAGAGCTGAGGTGGGGGGTATTGTTATACTGGAATGTGAAAATATCCGACATCAGCCAGTTCTTTGATCTATAGACAGCTACAGAGGGAGTGAAACTGCTGGCTCCACTATCCATATGCCAGGGGTTATGTGTGTTCTGATTTCCCCCATTGGGTTTCTCCACCGTAATCAATTGGGTTCTGCCCACTGCTGCCTAGACAATTCCCTGACATTTTGAAATGCTCAGCTGCAGCATCCAGATGATATCATGATAAAGACCGACAAATGCCAACAGGTTGCGTGTTAAGCCATGCTTCCCTTAGCTAATAAATAAATAAATAAAGGGGCACCACAAACATTTAACACATTAAAGCAGACTAGCCACTCTGCTGCCTGAGGTACCCACAGACACTGCCTTACCTTACAGAATGACACCAAGCTCCAGTTGCAGCCTAGTGCCACAAACAATCTCAGTCAAGCTGGCAGAACCACAAGTTCAGAGTGCCTGTGGGTTGGGAAATGAAAATTCTCAACCCACCCATTGATTTTCGAACACCTTTTAGTCTGGAGCTAGTTGCAGGTTTTTTAAATGGACCTGCCATTTTACAGAGTAGTGGTAGATTTTATTATCCTTGACTTTAATTTATCTCTGCAATATATCTGCAAAAAAGAAAAAAATCTTCTATCAGAGTTTTTGATTGGTATTTTAGTTGCTGCCATGGTGTTAGGACGATATTTTAGGTCCTAGAAACAACTTTGATGGTCTAAGTGACAACAGTATTGTAACGTAATTTACTTAAAATGGACCAGAACTGTTCAGCCCTACCAATAAGATTATGACAACACATTCAGCTCAAGGGTCTTTTTATTTCAGTGGCACCCTACTCATATGGCATGCATGGTTAAAACACAGAGTGACAAGGTTATGAAGCGAGGACACAGAAAATCTCCCAGATCTACCATCAAAATTAGGTGTGCCCTTGGGCAACTATTAGAAAGACAGACCTAAAAAAACTAAACAACCTCCACCTCTCCGCAAAGCAATATCTGCCTCTTTCCCGCAACTAAAACTCCATCCTGACAGCTAAACAGCTTTCACTGTCCCAACATCTATGTTCCAATCCAAGGAAAGCCTGGGAAAGTGGATAATACGTCCTTAGGTCACTTAGGCCCAGATCTTTAACCTTAACATTGAAATCACTGAGAGTTAAGTGCCTTAAGTTAAGGATCTGGGCTTAAATCAAGACTCTGTTGAAATAAGGCAGGAGGCAAGTTGAAGAAAAAAGGATCCTATTTCATAAATACCCTGCTGCCAGGATTCTCCCTTTGCACCATTTACAATGGCTAAAGTTTCACTTATACAGTGACTGCCTTTATTTGGCCGGAGGGGTGGGGGAGGGGGAAGCAGGATCTTGCCCCATAAAGAACATATTAAAAAAGAAGCTGAAAATGTGCTGTGGGACTATGACATGGAAAGGTGAAAATGGTGAGGTTTGTTAATCACAAATAAAAGTAATGAGGGGCACAGGAGGAAGATGAATGTGTAAAAGTCCATCATTCAGTCAACCAAACTACAATGCCACTTAATGGCATTCATCTAAAGTCACTTTATAAAACAGTAAAATTAACAGCTCAAGTAATAAGTAAGTGAGGTCAAACAAGTGAGTTTTCAGTCAGAATGTGATAGCTAAAACTCTCTCAGCACAACAAGTTGTCAGAGGTGTGGAAAGCCAAACCCAAGGCATATACTTGCCTTTCAACCCATATATGTACAATGTGCATTTATGAGTGTGCATGTACTTTACAATCACATAAGCAGATGGTATCCCTAGCCTTCGAGAAATGGACGGGACTAAGGGTGATTTATAGAGAACAATCTAGTTTATAGTACCCAGTGTAGTGTAGCTGTGTCGGTCCCAGGATATTAGAGGGACAAGGTGGATGAGGTAAAATCTTTTATTGCTCCAACTTCCGTTGGTGAGAGAGAAGCTTTTGAGCCACACAGAGCTCTTCTTCAGCTCTGGGACTGGAACTCCCCATGTCACAGCAAAATGCAAGATGGACCAGATTGTTTAGCATGTGTTGTAAGGTGGTCCCTGCTACTGTTTATTTCCCAACTTCAACTGGGACTCTGGACAAATCACTGTGCCTCAGTTGTGGGTCACAGCCCTGAGCTATCTCCCATGGAGTGCTGTGAGGCGACACTCAATGGTTGTAAGGCACTCAGACACTACAGTGTGTGTGTGGGGGGATATATGTATTTATCTATACGTAGAGAAAGAGCTTACAATCTAATTTAGACAGAGAACTCGCAGTCCTTATTTGGTCAGGTCCTGTGCAATGGGAGCTGAGGATCTGCAGCTCTTCTCAGAGAAAGAGAGGGCAATACAGGGTCAGGGAAAGGAGCAGCTGTACAGTGAAAATGTGGTAACGCACATTAAACATTTTATTTAATTCATGTATTTCTTGCGTGTTATATTCGTTGCCGAACACTCCTTCACATCCCCCCCGAGGGGAGGTGCACCCCAAAGACTGAAGACCTGTGCTCTAGAGATTGATAAACCTGCTACAGCCATGCCTAACAGAGGTGTCTTTTAGCTCCCACACTAGAGGCTCATGCATTTACCTCCAGATGTCCCAAGTTTGATCCCTGCTGCTGATGCCCCTGTCTGGTTAGCATTACAAGTGGTGGTACCCAGTATGTCCTACATCAAAATCTCGTTTCTTTGCTCTGCTGCTGGAAATTTTCCACTCCCCCACCATCCCCTGAAGAAAAGTTGCAGGGTATAGTTTCTCTCCTCAAGTATCCCCGTAGCATAGCTGTTATCACAAGTGGCTTCCACCTGAATAGGTGCCCCTTAAAGGTCTAACAACACTCCTTTGTATGTGGTATCCAGAAAGATGGGCTGCAGCACTATCAGCAAGTGGTGGTTACAACGTTATAACAACACCTTGATAACATCAGCCAGAATTCATAAGTTGTACAGATTCCCTTCATTATCACACACCAGACCAGAGCAGAGACCAGCTGTGGAAAGCAGTGGAAATATAATGATTTGTGAAGGAGGACTGTGAGGTCTCCTGAGATACAGGAAGAGGTAAGCTGTGCTAGGTAGCAGCATGTAAAAGGTACAGAGTTGCAAATGGGAAAAGGAAACAAAAAAGAGCATTAATCACAGGAGTGGGCAAGGACTAGGACATGAGAAATGGAGCAGGAGGAGACAAGGGTCTGAGAAAGCAGCAGGTTCATAGCTGTGTTGAGCTTTGCAGGTGAGTACACTTGAATTTGGCTAAGAAAAAGGCAGGAAGAAAACAGAAAGGACTCAAGAAGCAGGAAGGGGATTTTGACTGGTGGGGCTGGGATAGGCTGCAGAAGGGAGAGGTGAGCAGCGGGATGGGGAATAATTTCAACAGGGTTTTAGTGGTAAGGAAAGAGAGAAAGGGAGTGCCTTTCTTGAGAAAAGCATCCTGATGAGGTGAAAAGCCAAATGTGGTGGAAGATGAACAGAGAGGCGTCAAATATGACAGTAGGGTTGTTGGCCAACTGACAGAGCTGATGGAATTGTCAACGGTGCAGTGTTGCCAACAATCATAATTTTTTGGTCAGTCATGATTTTCTCAAATCCCAGCTCTTGGAAGCTTGGCACGTGAGACTCCAGCTTTCATGTAAAGGGGAAAAGTAAGTTCCTAACCCTCATGGCTGCAGAGAAAAGCCTGAAAAAGGTGAACCCCTCAAGGCTCTAAAACCAAAAAGCAAATAAAAAAACGAAAAATGTATTGCAAAAACCCCTACACATTCATGATTTTTAATCCAGTCCCGTAATTTTGGGGGGGCCTGACTCATGATTTTTTAATGTTTTGTGGTGGCAACATTGCCAACACTAGAGGAGAGGAGATGGTGGGCATTCAGCTTTTAACGGGCCTAGTTGAAGAATGTGTTGGGATACTCTGGAGATGATATTGGAGAAAGGACCAAACAAAAGTTTGGGGAAAATTAAAAAGCTTAAAAGAAGTGGCCAAAAGTGTGGGAGTGGATATGGTCAGCTGGGGGATGAGTATAGAGCAGCGGTTCTCAACCTGTGGGTCGGGACCCCAAAGTGGGTCGCGATCCCGCTTTAATGGGGTCACCGGGGCTGCCGTTAGACTTGCTGGGGCCGGGCGCTGAACCCAAAGCCTGAGCTCCACCGCTCTGAGCCCTGGGTGGCGGGTCTCAGGTCTCCCCCACCCCTGTCCAGGGCTGAAGCCCTCAGGTTTCAGCTTTGGCCTCCCCCACCTGGGGCGGCGAGACTCTGGCTTCACCCCCATCCCCTTCCTGGGGGTCATGTAGTAATTTTTGTTGTCTGAAGGGGGTCGCTGTGCAATGAAGTTTGAGAACTGCTGGTATAGAGGGAGAAAATATGGGGACAAGGGAGAGAGCCCCCTGAGGGCACCAAGGTTGACAGGAAGAGAAGCTGTTGGAGGAGTGGTTGGTAAGACAGAGGAAGAGCCAGAATGGCACTGAGTTACAGAAACCAATGGAGAACAGAAATTGGAGAAGAGGGTTGGAAGGTGATTCTATGCTCATAGTTAAGTCCTAAATTTCCATTCTACTGCTATAAAGAGTTGGATTTCACCCCTACCCTTTTAAAGCAGTGCAGCATTTTAACCCTGGGATTTCCATGGATTTTAACTGTAGTCCTGAAGCTCAGCTTCCGAGCACCCACCTGAACACTGTTTTGGTAAAAAGAACGTTGAATACAACAGTAGCAGTCGGTGAAATGATTAAAGAATTGAGGAAAGATGTTGGAAGTGCTTGATATTAGTAAGTACCCTGGTGGCTGCATGATGGGCCTTTTAATCCTGCTTGCAATAATGAAGTCTAGAGGGAAACAGAGCCTGAACCACCAATTGAGTAGAGGTTGTGCCCAAATTCCTGAAAACATCCACAAATCTGATGTGATCTCCATTGTTCAGTGTATCACAGGAAGGGACGGCAGCTCTAGACCCTGATGCATTTATTAGCAACCGCTCTGCCTCTGAGGTACTGAAATTCAGGAAGCTTTATTGTATCCAGCCGTGTGCTTCTGCTCTGCTGACAGGATAACAGTTCTGAGACTGACTCTCTTGATCAAGAGGCAATGCTAAAAGGAAATGGCAGAGTATCTTACAACCTGGACTTGAGGCACTAGGCCCTGGGAGGCGCCATAGTCAACCTTATCACAAGCACAGAGTATTCAGGAAACTATACGACAGAATCATAACTTCTGCTTGTCCTTCCTAGAGCTCCAGTCCATGTCAAGGAGCTCACAGATGGAACAGCAGGTGATCCTGGCATGTCTGAGAGTCTTGTGATGTTTGGTGGCAGGTGTACAGACATCAAGCAAAATGGCCCTTTCACACTTTGAGCACAAATGGCAAAAACACTTTCTTTAATGACACCAGCCCTGACCTCTCCCAGCAGCCAAAATGTCTCTGGCAGTTCCCACAACTGCCTCTGGAGTTGCCAAAAGTGTCTTTATTCTACTTTAAAAGACACTCCCGCTCAGCTCCCAACTCACTTCCGTCCATAACAAAGGCCCCCAGTTGCCTGCAAAAAACCTGTATGGTTCTTCCCAGCGGAACATCCTCCCCTTCTCCCCGAAGACTAAATGCCCATCAGGTCCGTAATATCCTATATGTTCAAAGCTTTGTGCCTACCAAGCTCTGGCACCCAACTTTGGGAGCTTGAGTACCAGCAGAGGTACATTCCCTTGAGAAAGCAGCCAATCTTGCAAGCACTGCAGGATGGACCTGGGCAGTGTTACAGGGAGAAAATGTGAAGGTTGTTTGCCAACAGTTAGCCTAAAAGGAGACCAGCTGCTCCTTTTGGCAACAATGAACCCATCTCCTGTGAAGACATCCGAATCCCAGATAATCAAAAGGAAGGGCAAAGGCATGTAGCGGCAGAGGCAAGTCACTCGGGGTGCTAATATCCCTCCATTCTTAACATTAAATTGCTGTTTATACATACTTTTTCAGATATATTTTTGAATATTAAGTTTAAATCATTAGTTTTTTAACTGCTCTGGAATCTGGATATTCTGGCTTAATTATTCTGGATTCTGCTGTTAAATAATTAGAGCTGTCTTGTTTACTAGCTGATTTTCTGTTCTTTGCTCTGGGGCGACAAGTACGCAGGGCAACTGGCATCCAAACAGATACAAATGTCAGCACAGAATTGTTCTGGTTTATTCTGCCCCCTAGGCAACTTTGACTTGTTTCCAGAAGGGACACCGTGACTGTTATTCGGTATAGAGTCACTTCTTTCCTCCACAGCACACACTTTCTCTTTTTTCATGCCACATGAGGTTATATTTGGGGTGGATATTATGCTGAACTTTAGCTCACCTCCTTCCAGCTCACCTCATGTTGTGGATGACACTGGCACCCCTTTTAGCTCATCCAGATGACACGATGGAGACACTGGTAGAAAGCCGCCACAGACAGAGCTGGGCTTGGATTGCTACTGCAGCCAAGAAAATCACGGGAGAGGCTGCGAAACACTACTGCTCAGAAACTCAAGATGGAGGATTCCAAGTTGCTACCACGGCACCCCCTCTTCTAGCCACTTTTCCTTGGGTTCAGTGACAAGTGGAGGATTTGCCCCACAGGGAGAGCAAAATGAAATTGTAGGAACAATAGAGGTTTTTCTCTTTTTGTCTGTTTTACTGTAAGCTGTTCAGGGCTGGGGATTTGCTCACTTTGTGCATTAAGTTAGTGTATGTTCACAGCTCTGTCGTCTTTATGAGTTCCAACAGATTACAAAATAAAAGTGGTAGCCTTTTATTACAGTTAATTTTTTTTAAAATAAACCCTACATCAAAGTACCAGACATAGCCTCCATTTGGAGGCTCTTCCAGTTAATGGGGTTGCTGGGGCTTACCCAAAGAGAGAATGCACAGCAGAAGGGCTGGTATGTCTCCTGTGCTTGTGTTTTTTGTGACAATATTTCTGCATTTAGCTTTTTAAACTCTGTCCCTCTCCATGCCAGGGACACTGTGTAGGGAGCTGCACTCTGTGCACTAAAGAAAGACAGTGAGGCATGCTTAAAAGCGCTTTTAAATACCCAAACACATGGGAGACATTAGCCTGCAAAGGAAACATTTTACTGTAAAGTAATTTACAGTTCAGTGAACTTATGGAAATAAATTGGAGTCCAAGTTAGTCAGGAAAGCTATAAAAGTGAATTGCAAGGAGAGATTCATCAGAGCAAAACTAAATAAAATGACTATCCCCGAGAAGGACAATAATAGAGAAACCAGCTAGCAGATAACAAATATTGGTGCAGGGGGGGGGAAGCATACCCGCTAGATCTGTGCACATGGGATCAGATACCTGCACCGAACCCAGTTCCTTCTTTACCATGCCAGCTGAGGCCGTCTCCATCCAAAAATATTAAATGAACTGGCACATGAGACTGCAAGTCCAATAGCAAGAATTTTTAATGAATCTGTAAACTCAGGGCTCAGAGCCTGTGACTGGAGAGTTGCAAATATATCACCTCTATTAAAGAAAAGAAAAATCATGATTCGGCAAACTATAAGCCCATTAGTTTGACCTCAGTTGTATCGAAGGTCTTAGAACAAATTTTGAAAGAGGGTAATTAAAAACATAGAGGTAAATGATAATTGGGATAAAATAAATCATAGTTTTATGAAAGGTGGATTATACCAGACCAGTCTTATCTCTTTCTTTGGGAAGAGAACTGATTTTCTAGGCAAAGGAAATGCAGTAGATCTGATCTGCCTGGATTTCAGTAAAGCATTGGATACAGTTCCATAGGGACAATTATTAGTAAAATTGGAGAAGTTAGGGATTAATATAAGAATTGAAAAGTGGCTAATGAACTGGTGAAAGGGGAGACTACAACAAGTCATACTGAAAGGTGAACTGTCAGGCTGGAGGGAGGTTCCTGAAGGTCTGTCTTGGGACCAATTGTATTTAACATTTTCATTAATGATCTCGGCACAAAAAAGCGGGAGTGTGCTAATAAAATTTGCAGAGGAAACAAGGTTGGGAGGTATTGCCAATTCAGAGAAGGACTAGAATATCATACCAGAAGATCTGGATGAAAACTGGAATAATAAAATGGGATGAAATTCAGTAGCGCAAAATGCAAGAGCATGCCCTTAGGGACTAACAACAAAATTTTGTTGCTATAAGATGGGGACTTAACAGTTGGAAGCCACAGAGGAGGAGAAAGGCATGGGTGTACTGGCTGATCACAGAATGACTGTGAGCTGCCAAGGCGATGCAGTTGTGAAAAAGGCTAATGTAATTGTAGGATTCTGCAGGTGAAGTCCTTCCAGTAGAGACAGGGAAGTTTTATTGCCATTGTACATTGCCAAGGCACTGGTGAGACCTCATCTGGAATACTGTGTGCAGTTCTGGTCCCCCATGTTTAAGAGAGAAAAATTCAAACTGGAACTGGTGCAGAGAAGGGCTACTCGGAGGATATGTGGAATGAAGATCCTGTCTTATGAGAGGAGACTTGAGTTTGGCTTGTATAGCCTAATGAAAGGAAGCATGAGGGGAGATATGATTGTTCTGTATAAATACATCAGAGAGATAAATGCCAGGGAGGAAGAGGAGGTATTTATGTTCAGGGCCAGTGCTGACACTAGAACAAATGGCCATAAACTGAGCATTTGGACAAACCTAACAATTTTAGGCTTGAACCTAGACAAAGGTTTCTAAGCATTAGAGGAGGGAAGTTCTGGAACAGCGTTCAAGGGATAGAGGGCAAAAACACCTAATTTGTTCAAGACCGAGTTGATAAATTTAAGGAGGGGATGGTACGATGAGGTTGCCTACAATGGCATATGCCCTATCCATGATTGCTATTAGCGAATATCTCTTAACAGCTGGAGATGGGACACTAGATAGGGAGGCCTCTGAGTTACAACAGAGAATTCTTTCCCAGAAGGCTGGCTGTTGGGTCTCACCCTCATGCTCAAGGTCTAACTGACCAGCATATCCAGGGTCAGGAAGAAATTCTCTTCCAGGTCAATTGGCAGAGACCCTGGAGGGGTTTCGTCTTCCTCTGCAGTATAGGGCACAGGTCACTTGCTGGTTTGAACTAGAGCAAATGGCAGATTCTTTAGGACTATTGCAGGAGTCGGAGGGTGAGGTTCTGTGATCTGTGATGCGCAGGAGTCAAACTAAATGATCATGATTGTCCCTTCTGGCCTTAAAGTCTATGAATCTGTGTTCAGGACTTGCTGGAGGCTTAGAGTTCCACAGCTGGTGAGGCTGTGGGAGTGAGAGGGTTGGGACGTGCATCATTTCTCCCTGCTCCTAGTGAAAACGCTGAAGCAAGATTTCCCTTCTTGCTGAGGAGTCCTTAACAGCATTAACCCATTGGAGCAATGCCCACAGGGAGATGAAGTGAAGTCCAAGAGGGCCAGGGCTTGGGCCTTGTTCAGAGCCAATTCAAGGGCAGAGGGTCTCTGCCTGCCTGGCCTTGAAAATCTGTTCACCTGCTCAAGATATGTGGAATTCACCAGACTTGAGGACTGCTGTCATTCTTCTGCAGGGTCTATGTGTGTATGCTACTGAATTTGTACTGTTCTGAGCACTTCCCACTGCGGTGGGCCTGATGCATTGGGGATCATGTGCACGCACACCAAGCACCACTGTGGGAGATAGTGCTTGCTTTGTTGTGCTGTACATCACCCCCACAGCTTTTGTCCCCGCCACCGCAATTGGTCACTGAGAGTCACATGTGAAACCATCACCCTCCATTCCCTCTTTGGAGGAGAAACATTAAATGTCCTCAGTGCAAATGACACTCATGGTGAATAGAAGGCAATGGCACCAGCAGGAAATGATGGTTTCACCTGTGAATCCAGGAAAAAAATGACCAACCAACCAACCCCAAAAGAAGACCAGCCCAAATTCCAGTTGTACTACTGTGCAGTTATTCATCTGGCGCCAGGTAGGTAATGTGGGCTTTTCCGTTTACTCTCACATGCTAACAGTGTGGGCTATTCAGCTTACATATGCTGTCAGCATGTTAATTTATTTAGGAAAAAATGGGAAGAGGCTATCTGGACTGGTCATTTCCATTACACCGCTTCCTAGTGTTATTTCCTTTTGAAAGGCTACCCTGCACAGAACTGTACCAACAGCCCAAATCTGACCCCACGCAAACTGGTGTGACAACTCCATTGCTATCATTTACACAACATGCGAATTTGGTCCCACTTGAACTGAGTCCAATTGTTCACGAATGCCACACTGTGTACATGCTGCTTGGATAACACAGAATTATTTTCTAGGAAAGGGTCTGTAGTCACTGTTAGCAGCTTCAACCAGCTGCAATTCAGTGTATATCATTCTAAATGATAGACGGTTGGCATTTCTTTATTTTGGCACATTATGTAATGTATGGGGCGCAAAGCAATTTAACAATGAGCAGCACTGAAATGAGAGAACACTCTCTTACATTTGAAAATTCAAAGCTATACACAGCTAGTTCCAGCTGGGAAAGGCATTATCAATTTCTTCCCCAGATGTAATGAAAAATGTAATTGTTGTGGCAAATGCCTTAGTAACAGTTCGAGCTGTTTGCCAACTCGTGAGAAGAGCAGCTTGGGCAGTGTTGGAATTATCCAGTGAATCATTCGGGTTTTAATTGGGTGCAAGCATTTAATAGCCTCATGCATTTATGTAAATAGCATATAAACAGAAACCAGCTCCAATAATCAGAGGTATCAAGAGTTGTAATGATTAGATTACATTTACATCTGAACAACTAATTGCCTGAATTCAGTTACTCAATAACAGACAGCTCTGAGCACTGTGCACGTACAATGCACTACTGTAGTTGAAGTCTCTTTTTGCATTGAATTTAGGTGCTAGTGGTGTCTCCTTTCACATTCCCACACCCCGGACCAGCACACCCGAGCACTCCACACACTGATCTCCCACTGCCTGTCTACAACGCGGGAGGGCTTGCTGTTCATACAGCACCCTTCTTTTTCTCCAGAAGCCCCATATAGAGTCTCTGGTGAGGCTGTGCAGCTGCACATGGGAAAAGTGTAGGGTGAGCACCAGAAGGGAGAGGGCATCTAACCTTGCCTGCACAACCCTTCAGGGAATCAGCTGAAACGTTAATGCAGCCTGAGCAGCTCCGTGTTGGGCAGCCACGTCTGTTCAAGGGGGAAGAGAACGAGGAGGAATTCCTTTCTCTGGTGGCCCTGTGCTACTAGGGAGCCAGAGGACACCAGAGCTGATACAGAGGCAAAAGAGTGCCATGTGGGTCACCTTGGGGGCACAAATCTCCATAGAAAGGAGCGACTGTGAGTGGGTCAGAAATTCCAAATGGCAAATCTCATGGTAGTTTTGTCCCCCCGGCCCTCAACCACCTCCCTGAGAGTTTTCCCAGGGGGTCTTGGGGCGCTTTCACTTTAAGAAAGATTTTAAGCTTTAGCCTGCAATACCTGGGGGCCAGATCGTCCTGGGGACACAGACCAATCGACATCATAGGGCTCTGACTCACAGAAGTCAAGAATTGAGCAGGTTATTTTAATTTTCCCATTGATCATTGTGAATGTAATGGGACATAATTGTCTATAATAGGTACAGAACCAGGCTTCAAAAAGTGCTGTGTGACTGGAAATAAGTTTGCAGCTATTAAATTGGAAACACTAAACTGGGATTGTTGCAAAGGCCAGGAGAGCAAAATGCATAGCTACCCTCCCCACCCCCACCAAAATAATTCTGTTCTTTATGTATTTAGAAAAAGACCCACAAACCCTATTGTATGGCACAAATGCATTTTCAGTCATGGCCACAGATGATTCAGAGCAAGAGTTACTCCTGCCCAAGCCTGTTAGGAGCCACAAAGACCTGCTAGACCCACGTCAAAGGAGCTACTGTTCTTATATTGGCCTAATGATAACGACAAGCAACTCACTAACACATGGGAAACAAACGGGTGCTGGTAAATAAATTTAAGTCCTATTATCCTGTGAAATTCCAAGTAACTGGTGGACAATAGCACAGGGGTGCAGGGCTGCAAGATAAAAACAGAACCAGAAAGCAGACTGGGCATGGGAACAATTTCCGCCAGGAGTAACTTGAAGCCATTTCTGTTAGTTTAGGCCCTTTTGTGGGGAATCTTTCGTTCTGCTGCTTAAAACGGAACCAAAGCATCACTCAAAAGCCAGATTTTACTCAATGGCTTTGAAGGAGAAAGAAATTGAGGGGTGTGTTACACCCGATACCCACCGGCCTGCAATAGGGACTGGATGAGGCCATAAAATAGTTCCTAGGTTTGCAGGGAAGCCAAGCCTTGCTGCACTAGCCCTTGCTCCCTGCTGTTTGGCTGCACAGCCCAGTGGGGGCTCAAAGAGGCCAGTTACTTCAGGAGCTCCCAGGCATGCAGTAGCATGCCCAATGCACTGCATCTTAGAATGCCCTTTCAAGTGGCCAGTCAGCATGGAGTAGGGGTTCCTAAAAGCAGGTTAAGTTGAACAAGTGGAACTTTATTAAAACTACATGGCTGCATTGCTTCCAGCTGAACTCTGAGAATTCCCTGTTTTTCTGGCATCCCTGAAATAAGGGAGCCTCTGAGTCCAGCTCAACTGACCATCACACTGTGTAGGCATGGCCCATCTGTCCATCCCAGCACTCCATAGGGTGCCTAGTACCCCAGTGGACATTAGGAGAGAGCAGTCTATGCAGCAGGAGATCACTCAGGTGCCGGGCCCCTAATGAAACGGTAGGGGTTCAGAGTAAAAAAGGAAGGCTGCTTGTGACCTCGCACACCGCACATTGTAGCAGCAGAACCAGAGCAAAAAAACCAACAGCAGGCTAGAGCAAAAAGATGCCACAAAATTAAATAGATCAGTTATCTAGATAAGCAACAACTTCATCTCTCTTTCCACTGAGTCAATAAAAAGGGATGCTGCCAAGTGGTTTAGGTAGCGAATTTGATCTGCCTCTCTGAACTGTGTTATAATCTGGTGGAGATAAATCGCTCTAAACTGACTGAGAACCTTAGGATCTGGCCTGTGGCGAATGAGCTCTGGATTTCTATTTTTTTTCCTTTTAAATATATTACGCTCATAACAAAACTAGTGCACAAATGTTTTACCACTTTTGCTTTGCTATGTTACAGGCAACCTTCCAGGGGTTGTTCAAGGGAACATATAAACATAAACTATAGTGTTATTTTTGGGGCCTTACAAAGCCTCTGAGAGAGAACCTTGTAAACAACAGCAGGCCAGTTCTCAGTTGTTTCAGACATGAAACTTCAGCCAGGGCCTTTCGTTTTTCTAAACTTTTCACTGTCTTCTTGGTGACTTGACAAGAGCATCATCACGCCCATGGAGGTAAGTAGAGATGCTCAAGTGACTAGTCATAACTGTGTTTATAATGTAGGTTTCTAAACAGGAAATAATAAATGACAATAGCAAGTATGATACAAAGAAATTTGGCTTAGATGTGAAAAATGGATGAATTCAGCATTTCTTTCCCTGTTTATAATGTCTAATTTAGAAGCTAGGATAATTTTCAATTCAATTTTTTGTGGTGGACTCCAATTCTCTTCTAGGGACAGAATGGAGTTCTCTGATGCCCCCCACTTCCCCCTTTATACTTTACAACTGTATTATCTATTTAATTTCCAAAGAAATGGCCCGAACTATGGGCCAGAGCTGGCCACCCTCACTGAGAAAGAGTAGTATATTTCCACTTATATTAAAGCTATCCCCTGTTTTTAAAAATAAATCAGTATATCATACTGTTCCTTTTTCTGTATACTGTCAGTTTATGGGTTCATAAGATCATAATAGAGCAATAGAGCTCATTCTTTTCAAGTAAATAGCCTCAAACCTCTTAAAGAATAACAATTATAGCCTATAATTAGCTATCCTCTGTAACAGACTCAAAGAAACCATGGCTGGAATCTCATTCCTGGACTATGTACTGTACTGTGTACTGTACACACAATGTAATGATTTCAGTTTACAGTTATTAATTATCTTGTGGTAGCACTATGAGATTCCAATCAAGGATCCTGGTGCCAGGCACTGTACACACATTACTGTAACAAAAAGATGGTCCTAGCTCCATAGAGGTAAGTATGCAATCTACTTGTCTGCTGCTTTCCCTGAGATTAATGGTACGTATTTGCTGGACTCCAAACTCTTTATTGCAGGCCTGATTCTACCCTCACTTTCACCATTGTAACTCCATTGACTTCATGGCAGTTCCTCCTGATTTATATCAGTATCCGAAGGGAATCAAGCTCTAGTTCTCCAGTTTCCCTGAATCTTCCTGATGCTTGAAATCCATTCCTGCTAGCTAAGAGCATCACCTTTCACTCAGGCTGATGGTACTTGGAGATGCCGGTTTAAGTATAAAACTCAGCAGAAAGTGCCTTATTTATACACATAGTTGCCTGAGATCTTGAGCACAGGGAGATGGAAACTAAACACCAGCTGGGTTTCTCCCCTATTACGTAATGCTACTATAGTATTCTGCAAATTAGCATGTCTCACCTGCAGTAATGGCAGAGCTCTTCAGATCAACGGGCAGCATTAACAATTTCCAGGGTATGCTTGCTGTCATGCTGAGTGGGTTGGGGGGATGGGGGGAGCTATGTGTTATTTGACATCAGTATGTCAAAAGCATAGTGATTCATGTGAGGCATGCCATGTCAGGTACTGTTAGAAAGGCTATAATGTGCTGAGTAAGCTGATAATGTTTATGTTCCTGTGCTATATCTGTAATGGAAGTTATGGATATCTTTGATATCCCTGTATTTCAAACTATGCTGCATAAGACCCACCCCAGACAGAGAGGCCGCAGGACAATAGCCCGCTTAATGGCCCATCAAGACCTTTACAGAAGCAAAAGCCCAGAAAGGAGCTAAAGGCATACCTGAAGAGTTACCAGGATTGGCCCATGTGACTCTGGACTCCATTTTAGTTCCTGTAAGCGTCCACAGGCCGCATGGTCAGAGGCAGAGTGTATATAAGATCAAACCGCAGAAACCATTTTGTCTTTGTTCCTGTCCTGCTGCAGACACACACCTACCTACCTCTGGATCAACTCATTTTGCAACTGAACTGAAGGACTTAGAGCCTTCCAGGTACTGGATGTATACCAGAGGGACTATACAAGCCTGCAACTCCACTATTTTTCTAAAAACCTGATGTATATGGACTTTCAAATCATTTGTATGTATCTGATTGCTTTAAGCCTTTAACATTCCTCTTATTGTTTGTTTTTCTTTTTATAATAAACCTTTAGTTTTGGTTACTAAAGGATTGGCTGGCAGCATGGTATTTTGGGTAAGATCCAAACTTATTTTGATCTGATACAGTGGCTGGTCCTTTGGGATGAGAGGGAACCTTTTGAGTAAAAAGCATAGAGTTTAAATGACGGGTCTCTTTACTGGACCTAGTGGCAGTTTGGGAGCCAGAGACTGAAATGCACTAAAGGGGGTTGTGTGTATTTGCACAGTGGATTCTTGATAACCAGTGTGGGGGAATCAGAAGCACTGTTTGTGGCTGGTTGGGAAGTCTGACTTCAGTGTCACTCACCAGTGCTGGGAGAATCTGCTCTCCTTTTACAGCCTGCCCTGACCGTGGCATTATCAGTGGGCTACCCTGGGCATGGGCGGGTCATACTTGCAATAGGTATTGGCTGCTGCAATTCCTATGGACCTGAAACAGCTAACCAGTACTTGTGTGAGTAGTCTTCCAGTTGACCTTTCACTTAATTACCTACATGGTTACTAAGTGATTTGGAAAATTGGGTCCTAAATGTTATGGGAATGAGTGAAGTCAATGGGACCAAGCCCCAGCTATGGGCCCTATATTAGTTATTAGAGCAACCCATACTAATCCTGGGTAACAAGTGCTCTACAGATACTTGGCTACTGTAAATACTATCTAAACCAACCTGAAAAAACCAAATTGCTCATATTTATAACTTAATGATTCAATACTATCATTTTCAGAATGATTTGAATTGCTCGGGTACAGATTGAGAACACACTCATGTTGCATGGCATCCAAGCTAAGGACCTGGTTCTGAGGCCACTTCCCCAGGTGAGCAGTCTTAACCCAGATAAGCACCCCTTAAATACAGTGGCCAGATTGCCTGAGTAAGCAATACCGTTTTGTAGGACCTGGTTCTATGGGGGTTTTTTTGGTAGAAGGTTTAGAACCAACAGCATGTCTATATTTTTTGTATTGAAGTTGTCATTTTTATATCAGTGGTATAATTTATGGAGAGCTTTGACATAAGTGCTGTAATTGATGTGTTTACGACAAAGAATTGTAGCATTCTGTGCCTCTGGGTGTTAGCACGACGTCTGAACATGAATTCCCTAACTTTTCCATTTATTCCTTCCTCTCTCAGATTTACCTTGTTTATTGGCCTCCCGCAATGTCACAAACAGCGTACCGTCCAAATGAAGGCTATTTTGCCTAACAGAGATTTAACTAAGATGCCTAAAAGCAAGTGCTCAGGGAAATAAAAGCCGAGTCTGATGCTAATGTTTTTCAACTGTATCAAGTGGCTCCAACACTAATTTTCTGATGTTGTGTCAAAAGGTATTTTAATACCCACTTTAACGCAGTGTAGCACTGCAGCGTTGCAGCACAGCAACCAACCGGAGGGATCCGAGTGACAAAGCCACGGCATCTCAGGTTTACAACATAATGTTGAATTTCTTTGAGCCTTTGGAAGTGCTAGAAACAGAAGTCTTGGAAGAAGAGACTTTATAAACCCTGCACATAAAATGCTCTTTTAGCTTTGAGGGCCCAGGATAACTTGGAAGCCAGGAGCTTGTGGGAAAGGAATAGGAGGGAAGCACTATATATAGAAATGAGCCAGAAGTAAAGTGCTTCAATAAAACAACCCCAGTCTCTGCAGGTGTAACCCTTCTAACAGGCATTGTTGGTTGGGTCCAATTTTCTATGGGTTTTCTTAAAGAGTTAACTAACTAAAGATTTAGCTAACAAAGACCAGCTGCACACCCTACACACTGGAGGATCAATGCTTTCCTGTAAGCCCTGAGGCCAACGGTTACAACTAAGAGGACTTTACTGGGGACAATGGGGGAAAAGCAGCAAACAAGGGGGACAACAGAATGAATCTGAGGAAAAACCAGCACTGAATAAATCGACACATTCCATTAGGTAAGATTCCCACCCTACAGAGTGCCTTAACCAGAGTCCCACCCTCCGTTCTCCTGGCAGTTGTAAGTGGACGGTGCTGTCCAGCCACTTTCCTCCTGCCCACTCACAGACAGCTGTCCAAGGTTGGAGAAATCCAAGGATGATGCTAGGCCAGTGCTGCATGGGCTGCTCTGGGGACGCTATCACCTGACCCAGCTGTGGTGACTACAGCTTTAGTTGTTGGGTAGGGAGGCTGCTGCATTCTTTGCGTTCCCACCCCCCCCCCCAGCTTTCTGAGCGCTACTCCAGCCACTGTTGCTCTGTACTGTCCCTTGCCTCAAAACGACCCCTTCTCTGCAGCCTCCACGGCCTCAGAGCTGTGCTCAACTTTGCACTGAACACTTTTGGGCAGCAGTCTCAGATGAGCTCTTTAAAGAAAGCTCACTCATGCCCAGCATCTTCAACAGTATTTTTACTGCCAACAAAGGGCTCCGCAGCACCTTTTGCCTCCCCTTTAATTCCCCCTCCCCAAGCTCCTTTACACAACTGCATCTGACAGGAGTCTAGGTAAGGGTGACCCCTTGCATAGTTGATGTCAATGTCTTATCCCAACAAGATCAATTGCATTTTACTGCCCCTCTCTTCTACCCCCAACTCAAAATATAACGGTATTTTAGCCAAAATGCCCCAAACTGTCACATAAAATAAAGGCAAACGAGGTCTGGCCCATCCATCCAGTTCCTCATGCTCACCAGGAGAAGCTGGCAGAGAGTTCTCTCCCTAGTGGAGCCTGGCCCAGCTTCAGCCCGGGGTTGCTCTTCTTCCATTTCAGCAGCAGGTGACGGTGGTGAGCTCTTTACTCGCTAAGGCCCAGGGTTTTCCAGTTTTTTGGAATCCAAACCTGGATCCAGATCTGCATTTCACAGTTGGACCCAAATCTGAACAGCCTCCCAACTGTTGCGTGGTTGAAATCCAGCGCTGACGCTTGTGCTGGCGGCCCACGACCAATGAACTAGATCTCAGATTTAAAATGGACACTGCTACTTCTTGTCGTTTCGAAACAGCTCTCGGGGCAGATAGACACCACGACCTTGCAGGGCAAAAAGTCAGAAGCAGCAGAAAGTGAAGAGCTGAGAACTGCTTTGCAACTCACACTTTCCCCAAGGGGATAACGTCAGCACGGCTCCAACCATGGAAAGCTTAGGCTGGCTGGGGCCGCGGGGCACTGAGTCTGCTGCTAGGGCTCCAGGAAGAGATGAAAGTTGCCTTCCTCAAGAGGACTGTAAGGAGATAGAGCAGTGATACCCTGGCCTGCCTGCCTGCCCTCCCTAGATGCAAACTGTGCTTCTGGGGCCGCATTATGCTGGGCCCGACCCGGATACAAGTTAATGCAGCCTGAATGGTTGCTGGACCAGTGATGCCACGTCCACCTCCACCCCTCCCGGCCGTGTCCCTTTTGCTAGCTCTAGAGAAAGTGATGTTGGAGCTGCATTTTGAGCAGATGCTCCTGTGGCTGGATAGTCCAGCATTACAGCAGTATTGCAGTGGAAGAATGAACAGATTAGCATCACCAGGCACAGCCCGGGGGGGAGAGCATCTTCTGTGAGGCTGCTGCTTCTCCCACGCAGGTGGGCATGGAGGAGTGGGGAAATGGGTGGAGCCTAGACTCCCCTTCCCGCCCCAAACTTGCTAGCCAGTGCAGCTGAGCTGGCATGGCAGGTGAAATAATCTGCTGCTATCAGGGCAGATTATTTCTCTCCTGGAGCCGGGGGGAAGCCAAGGAGAGAAATGTGACTCTCACATCTCTTCTATAGAGAGCACAAAGATATGCTGCCCCTCGCTGTGGGCTGAACGTTCACTCTCAGTAGAGTGCTAAGGGATTAGAATGAATCTGTTCCGATGCATTTTGTGCTGCTGAAAACATGAATTCAAAAAGGAAAGAGAGGCCATTTACTTTTTTTAAAATAGCTATACTGCTTTTTAAAAAAAAGTTTAAATGAGTTTTCCCTAACAACCTGGAATGGTTTTCTAAGACCTATATAAGGGTTAAGGATGCTAGACCCAGAGAGCTCCAGCCAAGTTCAAATAAAGGGATGCTGATGGAATGAATGACGTGCACCCGTTCATTAGGGTCCTGCTTTAAAACAGAGACATTTCTCTTGGAATTTAGGTGCATTGAGCATGTAGATGCTCCTTCCCCTTCTGATTCATATTTTGGCCCAATCAGAATATTTTATACCAGGTATATGCTTTCTGCATTTGGTTCAAGGCTAATCAACCCGGATAACATAGCACATAAGGTGAACGAAAAGTGGAGTTTCATCTTCTTTTCACAGAGAAAATCCTCCCATGCCCCTGTGTCCAGAAGAGACTGTTAAAGCACTAGTTTTTCTGGAAGGGTTAATTACTCATCTGTAATTCTTATTCTCTGAAGAGGTCATTTGACAGGATTCCCATTCTGGAGCCTGGCTCCTGAGCATAAGACAGGTCAAAACTCTGTTAGTTTACAAGGATTCTTTGGCCCTTACACCATTCTTACACCAACCATTAGTACCTTGGTACCACCTTCTAGTACCAAGTATCCTGTTTCAGCTCATTGGCTGGGCCAACTCTAATAGATGCCAAAAGAATAAATATATGTTAGTAGAAGACCATCAGGAACAAAGCAATTATGGGAAATGTTGCACTGTTCCTCAACTCTGAGATAAAATGGAGTTGAACAACCAGTCAAGGGACAAAATTCTTTGTGGGCTACAAAAATGTTGTCTCACATGAAAGAGACCCTAGGGTAGGAATCCAGTCGATAAGATATCTTCAGAGAATTTAGTTAACTTTCTTCCTGCATTAAATGAACTATTCAAATATGTAAGCTAAAAAGATGAGAAATATTCCTGTCTCCATACAAACACAAACTAATATCAAATCTAAGTAAAGGCTTTTCATTGATCAAACAACATAAAGCTTTTGACTCAACAACCTTAACCCTGCATACATTGCAACACTGTTTAAAAAGTGTCTGTAAAGGTGAGTGACAGTAATCCTGGCTAGTAATATCTTAAAACGAGAAGGCTTAGTAGATCCATTTTCACTTACTTCTGGCTCATTTGCATATGCAAATAGCCATTCCTTTGCACATATACAAATACATATGGACCTCAGCCTTTAACTTTTTGAAAAACAAAGCCATGAACGACCATTGGTTGGTAAGGCCTTAGTTTTCATGTTTCACGTAGTTCTCTACGTAGTGCTGGGACACGGGATCGATATCAGTCAGAGGGAAGATCAGCATCAACCCAGTCAATATCAGCATGAAGTTTTGTACAGCGTCGTGCTCCTACCCATACTAGAAACAGTTTTGAAGAAAACAATGCCAGTGAAAATTGCTGGGGTTTATGGTTTCTGAAGATCTATTTGGAAGAAACTTACTTGCCCGGAGCATACAACCGTGAATTTCTAGTTCATAAGGGAGTAAAAAGGGGGAGCAAGATGCATGCCTTTTTTGCTGGGTTTGACATACGCCAAGGAAGTTGGTTATTTCTAGTAACAGTGTCGGAAATATATAACGAGCTGCAGTAGAACCACATTAATATACTTTCATGCTGAGTAAAAACAACTTATCCTGGGCTTTTAGAAAAGTAAAAGGCCCTTTTGTCTACTGCTGTTTCTTGAGTTTCCAGTATAAACATGGCCATTATCCCAACTTGAAAACCAATACAAGGACATTTTTTTGCACAATAGACACAGCCTGTGGGACTCATTGCCACAAGATAGTAGACAGTTAGACAACTTACAAAGATTAAAAGGAGAATGGATAATGAGAACATCCAGAATTTTACATTTTAAAAATATCCCAAAGTTTGAAAGGGATATAAACTGTTACGCTTCTGCGCACAGCTCAGCCTATAACTGTCGGGGATGGGAAATGCTTTTTGTGGCCACTTATTGGTTTTTGCATCTTCAGGTGAAGCATTTGTGAAAGGGAGACCAATCTAGTAAGCAGGCCAATGGTTTGATCCACTCTGGCAATTCCTATATTTTGAAATTCTCAAAAACAGAAAAAGATTTATTAAACTGAATGCCATGCTGCCAAAATATTTGTAAGTGGTGCAGATATTTTCTTTTTTGTCATGGAAGTCTGAACATATCAAATTGTCTAAAGTTATGCAGCAAGTGCATGCTGCAGAAATGGTTAAAGCTGCAGAGGGAAATATCAATAGACATTTATTGGGTCTCTTAATTTCTATTAAGGACTTCCCTTCCCCCTCACCTAATCTCTCAGCAACAAGCCAAGAGTAAAAGAATAGATGAAGAATATAAAGCTGTAATATCTATAGATAAGGTCACACTTTGAGGGACACCCGTTTAAATGCATAACAGTAAGTGGAAACTATAAAAGACTGTCAGATATATTAAAAGATAGAATAAAACAGACTAAAATTCAAGCAAGGTAAAGCAGGTGAAAGATAAAATACTTTCCATGTACAACCAGAGGCTCTTAGGTGAAGGATCTCTTTGGCTAAATCTTTGGGAAAAGATTCTAAGACCTATATGGTATAGAGAGTATCAAAGAGATAGGACTTAGGAGGGGGCTCCCATCAGGATTTAACAAAGAGAAAAGCACTAGCCTTGCAGGAGAAAGTTCAAAGCAGACCACAACCAGTGTGAGCTACTGCTCTTGCTGCAATTGTAGCTCTCAGTGTGCGATGTCTAATAGATGGACAAAGACGGAAGCATCACTTTACAGTTCCTGGTACCTTTACACAGGTAAACCAGGGAGCCGCCACAGGTGTAACATCTAAAACCGCACAGAATTCCCACTTAAATTAGCAGGATCAATCCCAGTGGAATGGGGGGAGGGGGAGAGAGGAGGATGAAAAGCAGCTGACTTGCTTACCTATCTCATAGTGTAACTGCAAATAAAAAAAATAGCTAAGGGCAATATTCCAGCTTCAGATGCATGAAGATGGCTCACACTGACTTCAATGGGAGTTGCTTGTGTGTGTATACCCAGAGCCAGGACATGATCTTAAATATATAATGTATTTAGAAATACTTGTGGGTCACAGGTTTTTTTCCAGATGTTCTGAAGTGCACCAGTGGCACTGAGTATGGTAGGAGGCTCCAAGATTCAGTTCTTGCATTTTAAAATGTATTTTATCCCCTTTTAAAGAACATTCCTTTCAATAGTACAAGAGGAGGAGGAAAACAGAAGAGAGTTCAACAGTAAAAGTTTGAGTGAGCTTCTCAACCAGTGTAAATCAGCATAGCTCTGGTGTAGTCATCTGAGCAAGATCAAATCCCCAATGTATAGCTGGTGAGGATCTGGCCCCAAAGCTTTAGTACATATTCTTACTGTACCAATTTTATATTATAGGGCTAATCTTAGCCCAGCACAGTGCAAAGACTAAAGTGCAACTCTGAGGATCTACGTATGTGCATGACTGCTCCTCAATGGCATTAAGTGGTTTAAAGTGCGGCTGCTAAGTAATAGTTTCTGTATGGACCCTGTCAAAGAGTTAAAGGCTTTTAGTACCTCTCATGGTTGGGATTTAAACAAGGTACTCTTCAGGAATATAACCCTGGAAAATTCAAGGCTCAAACATTAAAATAAATAAAAACAGCATAGGCAATTACAATAATTAGGTTAATATTATAAGCAATTATCAATGCTTAGGCTTCAAAGCATATAGTGCTTATCAGCTCGGGTCAGGACAAATTTACTTTTCTGATGTGTGTATTACCAAGGCAATTGCAGAATGGGATGGAAGGAGGGTGTATATCCTTCTTATGAAGCATATGGCATTGGCTCAACAGGGAACTGGCCTGTTGCAATTTGAAAATTGCTGTATTTCTATATGAGCTTTTTCTTGCTACAAAACTGCCAGGTAAAACTTAATAATGCAATAGTTTTCTTTTCTTTGCTTTATGGATGTATTATACTCCTCATACAAAAGACTGCATTTAAGTTAAATACATTGAAGATATTTGGATATTTTGGGCAGGTACTATTGTGCAAAATGTGTAACTGTATTTGCCTACCTGCAATAAAAAAATGGTAAGGATGTAAAAAGTTACAGTTAGATAGTATTTTGTTCTTTTTCACACTATGTACTGTAGGAGAGATTACATTCTTGAGATAAAATTGTAACATTAGAAAAAAGCCCAGACTGAGCCCTTGAATACATTTTCTTTACAATGAGAGCAAATAAGAACGAGAATTGGACAAACTCATTTCAAACATTTCCTCCTTTCTTTTCTTTAATTTCTTCTTAGTGACTATAAAATTTACAGAACACTTCCATGACAAAAGAAATGCGTAAAATAAGGAGAGAAAGGACAATTGGATGAAGCAATCGGTTACAAGCATTACAAAAACATTAGGTATACAGCATTTCAAAGAATGTTTTCCCTCCCTAAAATATTATAGGCAACTCTCATTTAATAAACCCCAATAGCCATTTATAATCCCTCACAATTGCAACCAAACAAAAACCTTCATTTCATAGGCCTCCAATTCAGCAAAGCTTTTAAGCATGTGCTTAAATCCATCTCTGTACAGCAATGCATTCAAGCGGGGTGCTTAACTTTAAATCTATGGGACTTAAGCACATGTCTAAAGTTAAGCATGATCTTAAGTGCTTTACTGACTAGGAATGAGCTGCTGACTCAGGGCCATACGAATGTGCCATCCTATTAATAACAATACCTAGAGAAGTGCTAGACATCTACTGCAAATATTTAAGAAATTAAACTTTTTGACCACTGCACATGCATAATAAATTCCCTGCTCAGTGCTCTTTTTCCTCCCTACCTTCCTGCGTTTCCTCTTCTTTCCCCATCCTCTCTAACACCCTTCCATCTTTTTCCCATCACCAGCTCTGTCTTTAATTTACTCTCAACCTCGGGACACTTCTCCTGATCCCAGCGCTGCCCAGTTACTGACCTCTCTGGACTCCACTCTTATCCCATCTTTCGCCCAGTGTTGCCAACTCTTTGGTGGTTTTCTTGTAGCTTCAGCTGCCGGTCAGTCTGCAAGAATCTCAGCTTCGATGTGTTTTTAAGTGTACATTTGTAGTCCTCATGGTCATGCCAATCAAGTGCACCCAAAAGGCTCAAAACCAAGAAGGCAAATAAAAAGAACTCAACATTCATTATTTAAAAAAGAAAACTACAGGCCATGATTTTTCAACCAGTCTCATGATTTCTGAAGGGAGACACATGATTTTGGATCATTCAGGGTTGGCAATATGGCTCACCCTTAGCCTGTCTATCCTCTAAGAATACAAGTTAATTTTGGTTTCTTACCCTCTCCCTCTATAGCATGGCAAAGTTGGCCTTTTACACCAGTTTTACAAAAGCAGTGCACATATCCTCATACGGGCCCAGGGGTGTGTACAGGAATAAAAATTTGGTCAAGTTCTGTGCCCCCCATGGCCCTGGGGCTAGAAGAACTCACTCTACCCCTCCCCCCGGCTGTCCCAGAGCCAGAAGAGCAGGCCCTCCCTCCATGGGCCCAGGGGTCAGAGGAGCTCACCCCCCCACCCACAGCCAGAGGAGCTGTCTCACTTGCTGCGGCCCTGTGACCAGAGGAGCTATCAGAGGAGTTTGCTTTTCCCGGCCTGAAAGGTGTTGAGCACTTTCAGAGGAGTGATGAAGTCCCATTGAATGGGAGTTAATGAAGTTCAGGCCCTCCACCACAGGGGCGCACAATCTCTGGAAAGAAGAACCATATATTGCAAACTTTTTCACAGAAATAGTCTTTACTCCAAGGAGGCTGAGTACGTCCCATTAACTTAAATGAAATTACTCTTCTGAGTAAGGAATATATTCACACAAGTCAAACTTTGCAGGAATGACTTAAATCTAATTTTAACCAGATTTTGGGAACATCCACTGTGAGATTGTGCTATTGTATGTCAAGCAATGGTAATTTTGGAAAGAGATGAAGTCAATGGAGAACTCTGTAAAGATATGCCAGTGCTATCAGACAAACATTATCTCAGTTTATCATATGCCTCTTGTGCTAATCAGGAAGGTTATAGACCTCCTCCAACTGAAATAGTGCCTGTAAATTATCATTTGGAGATAAATTCCCTATCTGAACTATGCTTCTTGGTTGCTAATTTGGCTAATTAAAACATCTATTTCCAATTCCCAAATTTGGAATAATGTAAAATAGAGGGTTTCATTTAATAATGGGTTGTATTTAAATGTTAACTTCTTATCCAAACCTTCTTCTTGTATTTTAACATTGGATTGTGATCGGACTGTTGTTTTTGCACCACCAAAGGCGGGTGAGGAAATGGTGAACGTATATAAGCCTGGACAAGTTCGGAGAGCAATACAATTATGGTAGGACATAAATGCAGACATGCCAGTCGATGAGCTATGGACTAACATTCTACATTTGAAGGCCATAATCCACGTATTGGCCTTTGAGCTTGCAGGACTAGAGCCACAAAGGCAGCCACTTTCAGGCCTAAGTCTAAAATGTAGCTCCTCAGAATCACTGTGCAGCTGTAGGTGCCTGAAGTCCCATAGCATCTAAGTTTTCACACATTAAGCCCCCAAAACATCTGCCAGTGCACACGAGCGCAGCTGCCTGCGGCGATAGCTACGCTAGCTATAGCACTGAAGCTACGCGACTGTAGCATTGTAGGGAAGATACTGGTTACAGTAGTAAAAGGGGGTTTTACATCCCCTCAAGAGGTGGTAGGTGAGTTTATGGAAGAATTCATCCATTGACCTAGCACTGTCTACACCAGGGCTGACGTCGGCTTAATTACATCGCTCAGAGGCCTGAAGTTTTAGGTGTAGACCAGGCCTAAGTTCTGACACAGAAAAGCAGCTCAGTGCCTAAGCCTGGGCAGGTGCCTCAAACTAGGCATTTTCCTGGCTGTCTTGCCTGCAGGGCCGAATCTTGTAGGATTCTCAGAGGCCGTCTATCAGATTGGGCCCTGCGCCAAACACAGCTGAGGAAGTGGTGCCACCTTCTCTCCACGCATCCAATAGCCCAGTGGTTAGAACACTCAACTGGAATGTGGGAGGCTGCGGTTTAATTGATTCCTCTGCCTGGGTCAGTGCAGGGACTGGGACCAGGGGCTCCCAGGTGAGTGTGCCAACCACCAGGCTAGAGAGTCTTGCCCAGACGTCTCTCTGGCCCAATGAATATTTAAATATTTGATACGACGTGGAACAGCTTCAACAGGAGAGATTGAGTGAAACCCACCCAAGGAAAGCCTGTCGCCCAGTGGGTAGGGCACTTCGTACCTAACTCCAGGAGGGAATTCGCAGCTATGACTCATGAGCAGAGATGGGTGCCTCCCTCCACCCCAGCCTTATGTCCCTTTGAGGTATGGGGGTTAGGCCATGACCCTCTTCTGAAGGTTTCCTCCTGGTTAGTTTAGTTGCCTCTCTGCTCAGCTTGCTGGCTTTTGTGAATCAATTTCTCAGGTGCCTAACTCTCCCCAGGCATTGTATGGGGAGCCTGGGCCCCGAACTTAGGGCCGTGGAGTCCACTGGGTGGCAGGGTGCCTAAAGTTAGACCTTGCAACTCTAAGCCTAAATCCCCTTTGTGAATCTAGCCCATGGCGTTGCCAGTCATAATGGTGTTTACCAACCAGTGAAATAGTTTTAACAGAGGTGATTAAGATTTTTAAATATATTTTTGATGGGCAAAAGGTATCATATAAAAAGAATGAATTTCCTGGGCTCGAGCCTGATGCTCAGCTGCTGTAAATCACTCTAGCTCCTGAATTCAAGTTGATAGATTTCAGGGGAACTATGGCAATTTGCATTTGACTGATTCACTGTATTATTTCATCCATTTGCATGATCATCCTTGGGCCAAATGCTCCCCTACCTGTGTACTTCCCTTCAGATTTTCCACTTGATTGTTTTTGGGGGAACAATAAAGAGAAAGAAAAGATGGAAGTAACTACCTCCCTCTCCCCCAAAATGAGAATAGGGTTTGCTCCCTAAAAGCCACAGGAGATCTCCCAAAAACCAGCACTATCCACAATAAGGCCCTCTGCCTCCATTCTGTTCCCCTGCTGTAGTTCTGTTGCCCTAGGTTTCCCTGCAGTCTATTACCCTCCAAAGCAATGGTGCATGTGGGTGAGTAGGAAACGGGCTCATTGTGCGACACACATATGCTAGAATTCTCATGGGATGAAGGAATGATAGAAAGACAACTGACTCTGTGGGCCTGGTCCATGCACAGTCTGAGCCTTGTGATAGGGCTATCATAAGGGCCACTGGAAGAGGAATGATTTTATGGAGTGGGCACACCGTGCAGAACCTGCTCCCCTCAACATGCAGCGGCCCAGGGGAGAGCTCTCAGCCTTCCCTTCTTACCTTTTCTGTGCATTTGAATGGTGAGCGTCAGTCCCTGTTCAGTAATGCATATCATCAGTCTTCCAGAGATGTTTGATTTCTATTTGATTCTTAATTACTGTAATAGTTAAAGCACTTAACATGTATTAATAAGTCTTCTTAATTAGGTGTAGTGATTAGAATATATTTTTTATTACCCTTCATTGTAGTTTTAATTTAAGATCACAATCTTATGATCTGTCTCAGTTACTATATCCTTCCTGTAGAAGCCTTTTGTCTTTTATGATTTCATTCTGTTTGTCTATTTTTTCCCCTGCTGCTTCTGTAAACATTCCTTGCTAGGATACATACCTAAGAATCCTGGCTGCAGTTAGAATTTCTCTTTCATTTAGTGTAGTGGTTATAGAATTAAAAACACATGAAAATGATACATGCAAACTATATTCAGCTTGTGAAAGCACCTAAACAAACGGCCCAATGCTGTTGAAGTCAACCAGTTAGCTAGAAAACAGGCTCCCTGTGTTGGCTTGTAGGCAGCGAATCAGAAAATGGCTTTGGTAGATTAGGTATCTAGCTTGTCTAGTTGTACTCACCACATTGTCCCATATCACATTCATAGACCAATATGAATACACAGCATGAGCCAGATTCTGATACTCTTAATCACTTTGAATAGAGCTTTATTCTGGGGGGAGGCTCAGTGGAATCAGTTAGATTACTCGTGGAACAAGGTGTGAGTATGAATGCTATAATTTGGCTCTAAGTGACTAGTATACCTGGTTTAAATGCGTAGTGGTGCAAAGCGCTCAGGAAGGAAATCTAAGACTTTTCTCACCATTCAATTGAAATATGCAAAGGGCTCAAATGTTTGGATGTGCCAAGTATTAGACTCAAAATATGTGTCCTGAAGCATTCAAACGGCCATTATGACTATTCATAAAACATTGGTTATTTAAGTAGTACCATTTATGGCTTTTTTTGGCTAGGAAGACCCAACCAAACTCAAAATTTCATCTTCTGTTCCATGCAGATGTTTTAGATCATCTATTCATTTCAAGATATCAATATACATAGCCTATGTGTCCCCTTTATGGTAAATATTCCTTATCTGCTTCATATTAGTCTTTGATTAATTAAGGCTGCAGAATCCAGGATTTTGTGAGCTGTTCCCTTAGCAGGAGAGTTTGGCTGATTCTTTTACTACTGAAAACAATACTCAAAGCATTTATTAAATATATTCTTATTGTGTTCTTTCAGTTATTTATTTCACATTGCTGTCATGCATGGATGGATTTATATGATGCTCTGATGACCTTTAGAAATCCTTCTGATTAAACGCTGTTCTACTTCATTATGACATTTCTCTACTTGTACTACCAGATTTGATGTGTACAGCTTAATAATGCAACTAGACATGAATGTTAATAACTTTGCAATTCATTGTGTTGCTATTTTTTAATGTAGATGAAATTTAGTACAAGTTTCTGTGGCTTCAGGCGTACATGAATCATTAAAATTAGAGGGTAACAAAAGAACATATTAGCATTTGTTAGCCTGGATGCACAAATTTTGTAGTAACCATTTTAATATGTACTACAACTTTTCCACCCTCAAGTTTAATATGTACTACAACTTTTCACCCTCAATTCTTCATTCAACATCATAATTGAATTGGTTTCCTTCTTGCCTACGGATAATGATTTTACATTGATGGAATCTTTATTAGATTCTAAGGATTATACGGATGTTGCTTGTTTTACAGAGCCAGGACTAAAAAAAAAAAAAAAAAAAAAGAAGGGTATCATAAAGTCATACTGCCTAAACACTTGTATAGTAAAACTCCATGTTTTAGAGTTGTAAATATTTAAGCTGGTCATTATGGCTAGACTTTTCACAAGGTCCCCGCACCCATAAGTGGAGCTAGATTTTCAAATTAGCCCAGTTGGATGCTGGGCTCTTTTGAAAGTAAGAATCACAATGGGCGCAGCTGCAGTGCTGAGCATTTTTGAAAATCTGGCCTAACATTATGCCATTAATGGGTTCTGAACATTGAGTTTGACATGGGAGGAGCAGATGGTGCTGATGAGACAAAGAACAATTCTATTCATGAGGCTGCCAAGCTTAATCTATGGAATGTTGATCAGGGTTGCAATTCACTAAAGCTCATAGGGACCTCCTCCTCCACAGAAGCAGAAGCAATGGTGTGCTGCTGTGCAAGGAGCATGAGGAATGGAGAGAAGGGATTTATAAGGGTTGTTCCAGGGAAAGACATCTCCTGCAGAATGGCCCGTAGATCTCAGTTTACATACTGTCCTCCTAACCTTGTTGGCTGATCCCCTCACAATTTACAAGTGTGTAATTTTTGCAGAAACTCCCTCTGCAGGATCATAGAGGCTTGGGGAAGGTGGGAGCCAGTTAAACAGATTTAGCCACCGCCATCCATGCACACTGATCTCCCATTGGGTGTGTCTACGATGCACTGTCAACTTGGGTCTGAGGAACCCAAGCTTGTGGACTTGGTGTTTCTAACACCGCACTGGCGTGTCCACACAGCTTTGTAAACCTGGTCTTACAGGTGCTGGACCCGGGTCTCAACAGCTGTGCTAATGTGTCCATACTGCACTATGCAGACCTGACTCAGGTCTGTGGCATGAAGTACGTCCACACCACAAAATGACAGGCTTTGGACCCAAGTTGCAGTGGGACCTGGGTCCTAGGACCAGGTCCTGAGTGTTTGCTGACTAGAGGCAGACTGGTGTGTGTGGATGGAAGAGGGACTTGGGCTCAAACCTGCCACAGCCTCAGTTTTGTGTGCAGTTACTCATAGGGTGGGTCTGCAATATAACGTAAGCCCAGAGTTAGTAAAACTCAAGTTAGCAGATTCTAGGTTTGTTAACCTAGGGCTTGAGCATCTATACTGATCCATAATCCCAGGTTAGGAACCCTGATTCCCAGCCTGGGACTCCAGCAGCTATACTACACTATGCAAGCGTGAGGCCAACCACTCATATCTCAGCCTTCCTAGCGCTCTCCCAAAACGTGGCCATTCTAGCCTTTTGTTCTTGGTGAAGTGTGGGAGAACTTGACTCTCCAGTGGACAAATAAAGTTGGCCCATAGGATTGTGGGATACTTATGGCAGAATCCCAGAGCACAAGTCTGTTGGGGCTTCATCTACACTGGAAACCAAAAGGGCTTGAACTCTGAGCCCCAGCATGACAAAATCAGACCCTCCATCCCCCATGGAATTCTGGGACCCTGGGTCTGTGCCCTGGGTTAATGTCATTTGTATGTAGCCAGAAAGGGGATTAGGTTTAAGCCTGAGTTCAGATATTGGGCTTACATTGTAGTGTTGACATACTCTGAAAGACTTGTGTTTTCTTAACATTGAGTAAAGTGAAGATTGTCCTGACTGATGAGCTCTTTGTGTGTTGAAAAATAATTTCTATAGGGTAAGTGGGCCATTACAGTTTAGACTACAGAAATCAAGCAAAGCATAGACATTATAGTCACAGTTTTGTGGATTCAATGGGAGCTGGCTGGAGTAAGCACAACACGATTGGGTGTCCTCTGAATAGCTCACCATTACATGACACTTAACACAGTCACTGAATGGGCAACAGTTAGCATGTAGTAGTTAGTAAATAACCAGAGTGTTAAAAATTATATGTGCTCCTAGCAATGTAGAGTTGCCAAAATTCAATTTAACAGAAAAAAAAACAAAAACAAAAAAACCCAACAACATTGTAGACTTTACGTACCTTGAACATTGTGTGATTTTAGTTTATAAAACATGTCGGTGCCTGGAATTGAAAACAGATACAATTAAAACAATTACTAGTTTTTCCTTTCTCTTCAACATAGCGGTATAACACTAATTCAGAAGTCCTTTATTGTCCAAGATCAGGTTACTGTAAGTGTTACTTTAAAAGCCCTTAAAATGTACATGGTATGCCAGTCAGCATATCTCAGCTAGTCAATGAATTGCTGTTTTACGGCATTTAAAAACCTTCATGCTTCATTAATGTGGATGGCATAAATTCTAAGGTCATAAAGCACAATTGCTTTCTTATGCTTATGGTTCAATCAGCTTTATTCACTATAGCAAACAGGAGCAGCACAATTTGTAAACGTGCACTTACTCAGCAAATTGTGTATAGAATGATCGATACTGTGAAATCTAATGCAGTATCCATGGTGCATTAAAATATTATCAAACTACTTAGCTTTTTGGCTGTTTGAGGGTGTAGCACACTACTTCAGCTAAATGTGGTTCAGTAGTTTCTTCAAGCTGCGATGCAAAACACGTCTTTACAAAGAAAGCACAGCTAAGGCTAATATAGCTGCACTGAATTCATCTAGAACACAGGTAAACTTTTTGTTGACATCATTACCCTTTAATTTTGAAACTGCAGACTATGCTGAAAGAAAGAAAGAAGGCCCACAGTTTAATATCAGCCATTTCATCTTCATGCTGGAAATTCAGAGCAAAGGAAACAAAATCCTATCAAGCTTTTCCTAAACATGACACTAGTTTATATAATTTCCTATGCTGGGTTATGTGTAACGTCACAAGAACATGATCAAGATGCCTCCAGCTGAGTTGAGCCAATGGAGTCTGGAGCACACAATTGGGATTCAGGAATTCCACATTCTAATCTCTGACACTGATTTGTTGGGTTGTCTTTGATAAATTACTTAACTTCTCTGCCTTCATTTTCCCATCTGTGTAATGCCGCTAGTAATGCTGCCTTCCTACCTCAAAGAGTTGTTCTGAAGGTTCATTAGTTAATGTTGGTACAGTGATTTCAACATAGTACGTCCTATCGGCATTATGAACTGGATTCACTTGCCCCAGAGGAAGACAGTGCAAATGTACTCCTGCCCCAACTAAATTAGAGTCCATCCGTAAGCAATAGTCAGTTTGTTCTTCCTGATCTTTGCTTATTATCAAGACTATTTGTAGCTTATTTATTGCCTTCACCCCTGGCAAAGGGAAAATGCTACTTAGCTTCTATTCTATACTATTCTGTTCTATTTTGGAGGTTTGGGGGAAGGAGTGCTGCAGGAAGAGATCTGGGTGCTCACAGAGCATCACAAGCTAAATACGAATCAACCGTGTCATACCGTTGCAAAAAAAAAAAAAAAAAAAGCGAACGTCATTCCGGGATGCATTAGCAGGAGTATTGTAAGCAAGCCATGGGAAGTAATTCTTCTTCTCTACTCCGCTTTGATTAGGTCTCAGCTCAAGTACTTTGGCTAGTCCCAGGTGCTGCATTTCAGGAAAGATGTGAACTAATTGGAGACAGTCCAGAGAAGAGCAACATGCCCTATAAAGAAAGATTGGGTTTGTTTAGGCTGGAGAAGATAAGACAGAGAGGATATGATAAAAGTTTTCAAGTACATAAAAGGTTGTTACAAGGGAGGGGGGAGAAAAATTGTTCTCCTTGACCTCTGAGGATAAGCCAAGAAGAAATGGGCTTAAATTGCAGCAAGGGCATTTAGATCGGACATGGGGGCGGGGGGGAACAACAACATCCTAACTGTGGGGGTAGTTAAGCACTGGAATACGTTACTTAGGTAGGTTGTACAATCTCTGTCCTTGAAGATTTTTAAGAGCAGGTTAGACAAATACCTGTCAGGGACGGTCTAGTCCTACCTTGAGTCCAGGGGACTGGACTAGATGACTTCTCAAGGTCCCTTCCAGTCCTAGGATTCTATGATTTTTAATTTCTTTGGATTCCAATGTCACCAATTTTACTACCAATCATCGTACCAATTTTACTAGCCAAAATTCAGATGAGGCGGGAGAACTGAATGGCATTTTAATTGTAGCACTGTCCACTGATCTAATGTCAGAAAAGGGCACAGCTTTAATAATTACACTCACTGTTATTACCTAGTATTCATATTACTGCAGTACATAAAAAGGCCAATTTAGAGTGAGGGCTCCATTATACTAGGAGCTGTATAAACACAATGAAAGATGGAGTCCGGGGCCCGTAGAACTTACAGCCTCAGATGAGCAGCATGCAATGTACGGGGATGAAACAATGCGGGAAGGCTTAAGATCAGCTGTGTGATTAGTGATCCACAAAGGGCTCCACAATGCGCTGATGTCACAAAGGGACCGAGCTGTTCAGATGCTGAGTGTCCCGGTGCCTTGGATTTAAGCACCTAGAAAATCACTGGACTACAAAGTCTGAGTTAGGTGCTCAGACTTCCTATCCAATGAATGGAGAGAGATAGGTGCCTAAGAGTGGGATTCACAAAGCCAGTATACTAGGGGGTTCCACAGCCAAACTAGCTAATAGGAGGGGTCACGGTTTGTGCTAAATCCTGCCCCTTTCAGGAGGTTGAAGTCCAGGCTGGAACTCTGAGCTATCAGCCCTCTGTTGGAGTTGGGCATCTTTTGCAAGAAGCTGGGGAAAGGAGGAGGAAGAGGCGCACACTTACTGGATTGGGCCTTGCTGGTGAGTTAGGCGGAGGAATGCCCTTCTTCTTGTGTCACACTGGGGTGTAAGCATCTGGATGTCTACAGGGCATCAGCAGTATACATGCTCAGAGACAGAAACACGGGCACCTAGGGAACTCATACTGCAGAAACCTAGGCACCAAGTGAGCGTACGTGCCTACAGGGTTCAGGCATGCCTGAGGAGGTGTTTTGTGAATCCCAGTGAGATCTGATCCTGGGATTTAGGCACCTGAAATGGTAGTTCGGCACCTAAGTGCCTTTGTGAATCTGGCACATACCATGTAGTAATTTTCCCCCTCTGTGGCAGAGTGCTGGTGGAGCACTGAGGGTTAAGCCAACCCCCTGCCACTGGAGCTCTAATGGCTCCTTCATGGAGCCCTGAGCATAGGCATGTACCTGGAACAGTTCACCCCCCATCCTGAAGCTAATCCCTTTTGTGGCATGCAGGAGACCCTGATGCACATCCACCTGGAGTGCGCCAGGTTGAAGCCCCTATTCTGGCTCCTGCATCTTTTCCCTGCATCTTCTGATCTTTGCACACCCCGTCCATGGCCCCACAAAGTCACGGGACCTCCTCATGAACCTCCTCCTTCTTGTCTTGGGCAAGGTGGCCATCTACAACACCAGGGAGAGGAGGTTGGCCAAGGAGGACTTCTGCAGCTGTGGGGCCTCCTTCTCTTCCTCCATCCACTCCTGTCTTCTGGCAGAGTTCCTTTGGGCTGCCTCCACTGACTCCTTGGCTACCTTTGAGGAGCAGTGGGTGCTGTCTGGGGTTCTCTCCTCAGTGCCCCCAACAGGTTCCCTCCGTTTTGCCCTTTGACCTTCATGCCCATCCCTGTGTCTTCATTCGTTGTCCCCTGCAATTAATTGAGTCCAGGTTCAGTGGCTCCTCCCCTCAGGCTGGGGGAGGAATATTCAGCTGTGGGCAGGTGGGCCGGCCCACACCCTGAAGTTCAAATAGTACTGGAACCCTAATTAAAGGGAGAATGGAGTGCAGAGACTGGGATAACAAGGAGCAGCTGTGCGGCTTGTTAGACAGGGCCTATAAAAGCTTAGCAGAAGGTACTCAAGGGGCTTACCAGAGGCTCACCAAAGGCAGGTAGCAGGAGAAGTAGCCGTAAGGGGTCAGCCTGAAAGGAAGAAGCCTCCATTGGAGGTGAGCTGCCCTGATATGGTGCTGAGACTGGGTGGCCCCAGGCTTGAGACTGCACCTGTAAGTTGCTGGTGGTGGGAAGACAAGCCTGTAAATAAAGAGCTCTACTGGGAGCACAAAGCTGCAGCTTGGTGTGGTTTGTGGGGGAAGCCCAAAGCAGCAAGAGGGAAGCACAGAAGCCTTTACACCCCCCCAAGCTATAATTATAATTAAGTCACGCCATTTACTTTCTATTACCTCTTGGGTATTCTTGTTAATACATACACTGAGAGTCTAGCTATGTTAACTGTATTTATAATGCAGTTCCTAGTTGTGGTAATGAGCTTCCCCAGGTGTATGAATTAGGAGCAATTCCTGGTACATAAAAAGATAGCCACAGTGTAATTGCATTTTAACTGCCCTTAATGACAGCACCCTTATTATAAAGGGTGACCATATTTATTTTTAGTTTGGTATGATACCGTTTCAGCATGTAATGTTATATTTCTCCTACCTGCATGTCAAAAGCAATATTTTTCATTCTAGAGTAACAACAATACACACGATAAAGAACAAATATAAAGGCTCCATGACTGAGAACACACACGTGTACCTATACATTGCAAACACACCCCTTGTGGCAGTAAGTCACAGAACTTGGGTCAGCTGGTTGTGGGACTCATGCTAGGGTGCTCAAAATAGCACTGTAGCTATTCTGGCTTGGGCTGGTTACTGGCCTCTGAACCCTGGCAAAGGGGGAGGGTCTCAGAGGCTGGGCTCCCATCCAAATCTGAACAGCTACAATGCTATTTTTAGCACCATAGCGTGAGCCCCGCAAGCCCAAGTCAGTTGACCCAGTGCGCTGAAACTTGCTGCTGTGGGGCTTTTTACAACGTAGATGTACTCAAACTCACTCTGCTATCCTCTATGGGAGCTCTCTCAGAACATCCGCTGCTCTACATCCCCTCATTGCATCAGGGAGAGACATTGCTCTACAGTTAAAGGTGCAGTCCATAGAAAACAAATAGAGTTGCTTTTCAGTGACATAACTACATGCACAGAAAGTCTGGGATTAGTTCCAGGCAGTGTTTCAATGTTACAAGCTGATCCTTGTGCCTCATCATCTAAAGTGATACAATGAGTGGAATTCTGGCCCCATTAGAGTTAGTGGCAAAACCCCTATCGACTTCAGGGGGATAGGATTTCACCCATTATTTTTAATTAGAATTCTGACTCCACTGAGAGAACCAAGCTCGTCAGGTCAATGCAGTTCTAGGGCTCCTTTAGACTTAAGGGGTCTGCTTGCTGGGATCAGTTGCAGGATTGGAGCCAACATTTGTCAATTTTCTCTAATCCCAGGAGCGCAAGTGTAAACCCAACCTCTTCCACGCCATCCGCATGTAGTTCCTGTTTCTAAAAATTGCCCAGAGTCTAGCGCTCTCTAAGGAAGAATTAAACTTGCTGCTGGAGGATTCCTCAGAACCCGTCTGGTCTTATCTTCCATCAGGGATCAATTAGTGAAACATATGTCATTGCTGTGCCGGTGAGGTGGAGAGAATGTTTGGGAGATGCTGAAAGTTGAAGTTGGAGGATAAGAGAATTGGCAAACTGTGACTGATTTACAATGTGCTGTAATTGAAGGGACACCAGCACAGTGAGTAGGCATAAAATGAAATCTACCTTGACAGCATTCCCCTCCAGATAGCCTTTATTCTTAATTAGTTTTATTTACTTTTTAACTGAAAGGATGTATTTGATAGGGCAAAGTGCTAGCCCTGTATTATATGCTGTTGAGATGATCACTAAGACGCTAGGCACAAATGCACCCGACTGCTTGCTAGTGCAGAAGGGATTCTGAACTGGGCTTAAGTGGACATGGATGTAGGAAGTGACAATTCCAGGACACACTGGCTCCTTCTCTCCCCAATCAGTCTAGGAACGTGCTGGCAGGAGGAAGGGGTGAAATATGTGGTTGACCACACACTGCCACCTTTTCTGCTGTATTCTCCTCCAAACCTCCACCCTGAACCCATTGGGCAATCTAGCTGAACAATGTGTCTAAAAAGGCTTGAACATCTCCTACATTCCATGAGAATCCTTCAGCGGGTCCCACATGTTTTTTTATTTCAGGCTCACCTCATTGTTTTATGGCAAAACCAACTGTAATCAGTTAACTGGAATTTCCACTAAGGATGGAAGCACAGCTCCATCAGACCGAGGATGCCAGGAGACTAGAGGTGTTCCAGGGCTATTGTAGAATCGCAGGGTTTTCTCAAGGATATCCCTGGCCTCTGGAAGATTTCTTCCATTTCTGTGGTGCAGAGGAAACCTGCCCTGAATCAGAACTGAGAAGAAACTCAGCATGCAAACTCACAGAATACCTGACTCAACCATATGGAAGGAGGTATAGGGCATTCTGCGGGGGATTGGTAAAGGAGATGGTCACCCAGTGAAAGTCATGAAACTTTTGAAAATCCTGGCCTTAGTCTTTTATGCATCAAATCAGTCCACACCTGGAATATCTACACAATAGCTGCATTTGAGTGGACTAAGCAGCCCCATGCCTAGTAAAATGGCCGTCATAAGAAGGTTTATCATTTTAATATCTTTTCTAAAACAGCATGTCAGCTGGCACAAGTGTTTGCATCGACAAGTATATCTTTTTTGCAAATGAACTTTCAGCTGAGATGGCGCATTGGTTTTTAATGCACATAGTTTAGATGGCATGCATTAATCATATTCCTTGTTCCTTTGTTGTGTTCATGGAAACAAACAACTATTTTTTTTAAATGGGGTAGAAATTATTTTTTTTAATAAAAAGGATGCATTATATATCAGCAGCTAATGAAGAGGAAATAATGCTGACTGTGCACTGTACAATGTAGTAGGACACTAATTAGACTACAGCAGAACTGCTTACAGATGTCTTTTAAACACCTGCTTGGTAATTTTCAACCCCGTGTTACTTCATTTAACAATGTATGCATGATTAGAAGACAGAGTTAATAAATAATGAATAAAACCCAGCACAGTTCAGCATACACTTTTGCTCTTAACTCTCAAGCTCTTATATATTTTAAGAACAGGGATATTGTCATTTGCATATAAACAAACAGATTTAGCTAGTCATTAAGTAGCTCCTTCCCCTTGCTGGAGTTGGTCTCTGAGGGCCAGTCTACACTTACCTTTGTGATTCGGTGGTAGTCGACAGGAGATACGAAAGAGACATAAATCACTTGCATATCTCCTGTTGACTTTGCAGCGTCTCCTCTGTGCGCCGTCCACAGGGCGCTGCGTCGAAGGGAACAGCGTTCCCTTCGACGCAGCGCTATGCCACTTATCGGGGTGGTTTTCCTGTGTCGCTTGCTGGATTGACTGAGCAGGTCGACAGACCACTCAGTCGATCCAGAGCGGTCGATCTGATGGCAGCAAATTTGCCATTGTCAGTGTGGACCCAGCCTGAGATTCCCTCTAGCCAAAAGAAAGGGCATGTGTTTGTGTTCCCTCCCACAGCAGACTTCTTTGTGGTCATACAAAGGCTTCACATTCCCTTGGTCAAGAGCTTTTGTTTTAAAAAAAATTATCTTGCCTATATATTAAGCCAGCATTTTCTATAGTATTGCTCCAACATAGCATCTAATTATTACTGCTGATATATGTTTTGTTTCCCCCCCAGTGTTTTTGGAGTCCATTAAAAGTCATCCATCAAGAAAATGTCATCCTTTCCATTTATTGTTATATTTTGAATTCTCCCATTCTTCCAGCGTAATATGTATCTGCCGATATAACTCCCAGATGTTTTACTTGGTTCTAGTTGTTTTTCTTCATTATGTAATTAGCACCATAATAAACATGAACAACAAATTGAGGGCACTTAGAAAAACCATGAGATAGTATTATAATTCTATAATAGAAGAAATAAGTCGTATAGTCATAATTCTGTGATGGACCAAAACTTTGTTCGTGGACATTGCTTAAAACTTGCCTTAAGAGGAAAAGTGTGTGTGTTTCCAGTTATTGGTTTATAAAACATCAACTAAGATAGAACGCAGACAGTGTTACTAAATTGTTGCCATGTTTCAAGGACCAGAACGTCATTTTGGACATACAAAATTTGTATCTAGATATCAAAGGCCTGATGCTCTTCTCACCGACACCTTTTTACACTCATCTCTCTTTTTTGACTGGTGCAGAGTTATTGCTAATTTATTTATAAGGCTGTAAAAGAGGGGAGAATCTGGCCGAGTGGTTTCACTCACCATAGTTTCAGAACTAAGCCTGTCTAGTAAAAGAATCACGCAAGGCAGATTTATTTGTATAGACTGGAGACTCTTGGCTCAGGTTCAACCAACCCCTGCATCTAAAGAATTATTGTGAACCTATGGATTAGAAAAGCCTTGATAAGAGCTATTGGATCTTGGTGTTTTCCTTCCACTGTGTTTATTTTCAGAAGGCTTGATTGGTTGTGTTAGCAAAATATGTAATGGTTTAAGCTGATGATATAAAAACCTCATAGGAAAATTACTGAAGATATGCAAACATTTCTATCTTGCACATTGAACATGTTTCAATATAAATCTGCAATTTGTTTATTTATAACATATCGTGAGCACTTAGGGTCTCTATATTTCTCTGTTGTACAGTGCCAAGCACAGTATTGATGCTCTATAATAAATGAATACATATAAGCCATTAAACATTTATTTTGAAGGTACACATTTGTGTATTACACATCTCCATTTTGTGATGAAGTAGAAAGTAATCAGCCCAAAAGGAAAGGTGTCAGTGTAACACAGAATTACTACAAACAGTACAGGCTATCATATTGGAAGTCGCCACTGCAAGTTAGACACCTAGTGGGATTTTTCAAAAGTGCCTAAGCGGCCACTAGCATCTTTAGGCACCTCAATACTTTCATAAATGACCCTCAGCATTTAATTTACACTGCAAATTAGGAAAATAATATAACTGAAACCCATTAGAAATTTTCAGTACCATATAATCAAATGTTTAGTACCAAAATTTTTGTAGCTGTGTGCATGGTAAACAGGTTTTTAGTGTCACAGAAAGAAAAACAGTTCTACCCAGTAACAAAGTATTAACTAAGGGCTTTTCTCAGATCTTATGGACTTTAATGTACGTATCTAGGATTATGCTATATATTTTCCACATGATTCAGAAGGAAGGTAGTGCTTATATCATACCTGGGTATTTTGCTCATTGAAACCTGAACACTGACATATCCAGAAAGGGGAGCAGATAGGCATGTATGTGATTTAATGCACATGCTGCAACTATGGTTATGCTGGGTGACTTTCACCCAAAAATGTCTAGGATAGGGACCTAGGATAGGGATAGCCATAGCCATGGGATCCAGGCTAGTTGTACTCAGGGAGACCAACTAGTGTGGCTACAATACTATTTTTAGCACATTAACTCCATGAGAGCTAGCAGGTCTGTACAAGCTGAGAATCACATCCCTAGATCCAAGTAAAAACATAGCCATAGATACATTTGCAGGACACACTCCATTATGGGCAGATTTTGCCATCTTTAGTCATGCTGATTAGCACAGGCAAGGTACTATGTGGTCTGAACAAGGGAGGCAGAATATGGTCATATGATGGCGTTCCAACTTGAAGAAACAGGTGGTCTGAAAGCCAAATGCAGGAAGTTGCTGCGTTACATTTGCATCTGCAGCAATCTGCTACTGCCATCACCTGTGCAGGGAGAGGAAAGGGGCCTGATTCTGGGCTTGACACCAGTGTAAAGCAGCCGTTAACTGCCCTGACATCAATAGGCTTGCATCAGTGTAAACCTGGCACCTGATCAGACCCAAGAATCAGCAGTCTCACACTGAAACTATTACTCCTTTAAGCATTACTTCCAGCACTGATCATCATAAGGCTGGTTGCAAAGTTTGCCTGGGTTCAATAAGCACAGAAAAATGTAGTCAGACTCTTTGTGGTCCCCCTGCTCCATCCCCACTCTTGGCACACCTGCCAGCTAATTTGCACAGCTCAGTCTTTTAGCAAAACTTTCAAATTCACACAAGGCTCCTTGCTTCTAGTGCAAGCAGAGAAGACTGAAGTATGTTTCCAACAAAGACTTTAGCCTCCAGGAGGTTCCCCACGCACCTATGGTTTAAATTCCTCCCGATAGTGTGATTTTATTCAGATATTAACCATTGTAGAGGAAGTTTATTAGATAAAGTGTAACTATTTTGGGTCAAGTTTAATTTGACCCAATTGAGACTAATGTAAAGGATAGTCTCCCTGACCCACACAGCTCTCCCAATCCATTGCAGAGGTCAGTCTACTTTTACATATCCCTTTGTTAAACAAAGGTCAACATTAACTTGGGTATTTCAATGGTTATTGCCAGATCTTGAGCTGGTGCAAATCAGCACAGAGGTCAACAGACCTGCTCGGATTTACACTATTGGAGGAGCCTTCCCATAAACTTTTTCTAGTATAACTGTTTCCCTCCCCAGTATCTCTGGGCTGATTCTGATCTCACTTTACAGAGGAGTAAATCAAGAGCATCCCCACTAAGTCAGTGATGTTACACTTGTGCAGACCCCGATGTTAGTGTTATTAGAATCAGCCCTTATCTTTATAAGCCTGAATCGATTTCTATCTGACTCACTGTTAATTAGTCCTGCACAGGTAAAACATTTGCGGTCCAAGGTCCTATGGTAGATTTCTTATGTATGAAAAATTTATGAAACCTGGTTTATTTTCTGTGTCAATGGATGCCTGAGTGTCTATGGCATCAGCCATTTGCTAATACAGCTGGTGTCATATGTCCAAGACCAGGAGAGGTCATTAACCTGAAGGGTCTCCCATTCAAATGCAAAGACAATGAGTTGGCTACCATCCAGAGAACCTCTCCTCCCAAGTGAGTCAGTAACCAAGCAATTAATCACCTGACAGAAGATCTTGTTCTCTTGAGAGGGAGCTTTGAGGAGGACTAAGAAGGTCACCTGACAAAGGGGACTGCAGCTTTATAAAAGGTGGACTCTCCTCAGCAGCCATTTTGGAGAGAGAAAGGAGACTTGAAGCAACAGAATGGGAAGGAAGAGAGGTGGATCCTGAAGCAACATGGACCAAACCTCAAAGGGTCTTGGAGTGTTAGGAAACAGACATGGATTGATGTGCGGGATCTGTTATTTTTCAATTGATCTCTTATGCTGTCGAAAAGTGTGTGTGGAGGGGGAGGCGGGGGTTGTAACAGTTTCACTCACTGGACTGGTGCCTCCTGCTGCCCATCAGCTCTTAGCCAGGCGGACCCCTCTTTGCAGTGTCCTGCCATCTGTCCTGTCTCCACTGGACCCCCCTTCTTGTGACTCGGCCCTCCAGCTGAGTCACAATCCATGTTCCCTTCCGGGGGAGTCTGTAGTTCATGCTCACCACTTCCTTTCATGGCCACTGCAGTTCTACCACCTCTCCTATGGTGACCAGGGGTGGGGGAGAGACCCCAGCCCACCCACTACTCCAGGTCCCAGCCCAGGGATCCTGAGCTGTGTGGCAGCCTTCCACCGCATCTCCCCCACAACGTCTCCATGCATTTCCCTGGGCCACTTCCCTGCAACCCCTGTACCTTTTCCGCCCTTGCTTCGGGGCGCTCAGCTCTGCTGTGTCCAAGCTGCTGACAGTCTTCCCTCTTTGAGCTTCTGAGAGTCACTCTCTTGCTTTGCTCTGCAGTTCCCTTTTATACTGGGCACCTGGGCCCTGATTGGCTGCCATGCAGCCCCTTCCAATTGGCTACTTCTGGGGCAGCCTCCCCAAAGGCCCTCTTAACCCTTTCCTGGCTGGTGAGGGGCAGATGTCCCATAACAGTGGTGGTGTAGAAATCCCTTTGCAGAGTCTGTGTTACTTGATTACACCATCTTGTGTCTCTGAAGGATTAAACTTTATACTGGAATATCTCCAAGGATAGAGTGATTTGGAGGGTGTGCTTAAGCTACTGAGGAAACTTAAGAGGTTCACAGCACTGCTCTTGGAGCTTAGCTGAATGGTGGGTGTCCTACTTCTGTGTTTCAAAAAGCAGTAAGTCAAAGCAGACTATCGAACTTTTAGTGTTCTGCGGCAATGGCCACATGGGACATTATTACATGGCAAACTAGTGTGTGTGGAGTCACACTCTGGCTTGCTGAACAGTAATGGCGTGAAGTGCTTGCAACCTAAGTACAAGATAATAGACAACAGGTGGATGCAACTAACAACCAACAACTTATCTAATTATTTTTAATAATTTGCCTTCACAACATCCCATGTCAATGAGTTTGACAGGTTGCCTGTGTGTGGTAACTGTACTGATGCCTAGTAATAAATAAAGGATAAATAACACCTCCTTTTTCACTTTCTCCATACCATTCATGATTTTATAGCTCTCTATCATATCCTCCTTAGTCATCTCTTTTCTCTACTGAACAGCCCCAGTCTTTTTAATCGCTCCTCATATGAAAGCTGTTCCATACTCCTACTCATATTTGTTGCCCTTCTCTCTGTACCTTTTCCAATTCTAATCTAGGTTTTTTTGAGATGGGGTGATCAAAACTGCAGGCAGTATTCAAGGTGAGGGTGAATTGTGGATTTATATTGTGGCATGATGATATTTAGTGTTTTATTATTTATCATTTTCCTAATGGACAGTCCTTTGTTTCTGCTGCCACACCAGAGACAAAGCAAGCCTCCAAAACTTTTCAATGATTGCAACTATATCAAATAAAAAGTACGTTCATACTGAGAAGTCAGTAGAGGCCAGTTAGTGTTGATGCTTACAGAGTTAGGTCAACGTACATTGCCTTACATCCACCTAACTCTGTAGTGTAGCCCAGGCCTTAGTTTGTATACTTCATCTATCACTATAGCGTCTGAGTGTCTCACCTCTATGGAAATAACTAAAATGAGAATAAACTCATATGCTATTCCCTGTTCTTCCTCAAGGAGCACCCCATTTGAAAGTGAGTTCAGTCCCAGATTCCCAGATGGCTGGTTCTTCCGTCTGTGCCTGGAGGTCCTTCCAAATGTGTACAAGACACGATCCACCTGACTCAGACTTGTCACTTCCTTCTTATACCCCAAAAGTTACAGAGACATGCCAATCTAAAGTATTATATAGCTGATCAAATGGAAACAATTGTCAAGAAAAGGCAAAGGTTATAAGGAACGTCAAAACAGGATGCGGTTATATGGTTTTGAGTAGTTAGTCTGGCAGGTGTGAACGTATTTTCACTCTGCTTTTCACCCCGGCACATCAAGCAAAGGGCACAAGAAGTCAGGTTCACCCATCCTTCTCCCTTCCAGCTTTGCCTTAGCTGAACTAGGTCACACAAAAGAAACTCTACTAAACTACTATTCCTATAAATACGACAAGAAGCAAGAAGCAAAATAATTGATAGTTCATCTCAATAGGTGGCAGTGGCATAAGTGCCTGGTAATTTGCTAAAATGCCTCCCTTTGGGTCATCATCACTGTTCACTAATGCTGGTGGCAGACAATGTTTGTAACTGAGAATTATGACCCAAGATAGCCCCCCTGAAAACTTTCAAATATATTTTTTTTTCCGAGAAGAGCATTTTTAAACTACTTGGTTTAAACTCAAAAGCTCTAAAACATGACCTTCAATTGCCAGCTGAAACTGAAAGGTGGAGGCTCTTTCATACACAAGCATTGAGGGAATAGACAGGGCTTAAATAGCACATGAAACAATTTCTACAAAACCTTGCTGCTTTTCCAGATCTTCTATTTTACTGTTTCTTCCTCCATCCACCCACCTCCAGCAACACACACATCTTATCTTTATGAAAAAGAGCTTCTTGGGGAACCCTTAGAAATCTAACTACTACAGAAAAGCCATCCTTATTTTTAGTCTTTAAAATTGCAGTATCCATCCATAGTTTGCAGCAAAAATACATTCAACATTTTCTCTGTTACTAATGTTTATCAAGCAGCTGTTCCTTCACATTTTCTGTTTATATCTAGTACTTAAGGATTGTAAATCAACCCAGCTTGAAGTCAACACTGATTTATATCAGAGAAGAATCTGGTCCTATATTTTTAGGGAAAGATTTTCATAAAGTGGGACCTGCATTTTGGCACATACAAGAGTAGGTTTGCTTATTTTTGTGCAGTTACTAAAGCTATGTGCACAAATCTTTTACACACAGAGACAGGTATTTAGATGCCTAACTGCCCATTTGTGCAAATAAAAACCCAGTTTTCATGCATATCACACATGTAAAATAGGTGCAAATATTCCCAGGAACCTTGGGCTTCACTATAAAAATCTGGTCCCTTAGTGGCGCTCAGTCGCTGATAACTGTCATGTGCTGCATCAATATCTTCAGAGACCAACAGCTGCAGCAATGTTTGCTTGGCACATCAAACATTTCCTTCGGGCCACCTGGAAAACTTAATTTTCTATCTCTGGAGCAAAGCATGAAACATTATTGATACCATGTGTTTAAAAGCTCTCTGGGTGGAGGGTGGAAAATATTTGACGTCAGTCCTACTAGTGAACTTGTTAGCCTGTTCTAATGTTAAACATTTCCCATCCTCAATCAAAAACCTTTAAATCTGCATTTTAAGTATATCATTGATAACAGTGTAAATTTTATTTTTAAGCTTGTTTGGCTATTTTTGACAAGAAATGGACTTCATAAGTTATGTAAGCAATTCCTCCAGTTAAGGTGCTATACCAAGCCCTGCACTGTCCAGATAAGAGCAGCAAGACAGAGGTACACTTTTAGAACTGAAAAACGACTATGAGTATAGTTGGTTTTTTTCTTACAAGTGACTATAGTGCCCAACAGTGTACATTACTACATGCTATACGCATAGAATAAATGAGCCTGTCCACTAGGTCTGGATCTGAGTCTGGACTTCCCCATCGAGGTGTTTAGATCAGATGTGTTGGTCCAGGCACATCTCAAATATTAGCTTCTGTTTTAAGATACCGTCAAGACTGATGTTAGTCTTTCAAGGTTGGAAGTGTTAGCCAACACAGGGCAAGGCAACCCTTCAGCTTAATAGACTGGTTTGGTATGTGTGCAATTGGTTTGACTCTATAAAACCCTCCATGGTTCTGAGCTAGTAGGCCCAAATCCTCAAAGATATTTGGGCCTCTCACTCCCATTGTTTTCAAGTGTTTTCAATGGGAGGTAGGTGCCTGATTTCCACTGAGTCTCTGGACTTTAGAGACCACCTCTTGCCATATAAACAATCATCATGGCCTGGTTGAGGTGTTTTTGTTGACAGCCTCTATCTGTGTACTCATGAGGACTAGCAGCAGGTGGAGGGAATTCACTGGAGAAGCCTGAATGGGTTAGCTTTTAAAACATGGTGCAAGCCTCATTTCTTCAACCAAGCCTTTCCCAAACAGGTCTAAATTTAAGCTTCATCTTCTCTTATCACTTTCTGGTTGGATAACTAATTCATTGTGAAATGGACCGCAGTGCTCTCTGTGGAGGGCAGTTAGAAAGGGGTTTTTGATGTAGAAACACAAATGATATGTGCTCAGGTGCCCAAGCAACAGGCGATGTGGGAGTTGTCAAGTATAAATGTATGTGTAGACCTTAGCTCTCAGTCAGTCAATACTCACTAGAGCCGTTCCAAACCAAAGAGGGCACTTTTTTGTTTGAAAACTGTATCCCTTCTTTCACCATTTAGGTGAATGGTAAATCTTAGAATGTTTGTATTCAGCCTATTGGAATGTTATGCTCGATCCTCAGTTACCAATGAGGAACACCCAGAATGACTGACGTGGGGGGGGGAGGGCTCGCAAAGGTGTTTATACCTCTCCTCTTGCTCTCAGGGAGTGCCGGTTGCATCCTTTTGGCTCCTTCTTGCTCAGGAGCCCTTTGAGGACTTGGTAGGGAGAAATACGGTGGGGAAGCTCTAATCCAAGGCTGGCTCCTTACTGTGCAGCTCGGATCCATCTCTCATGCTAAACTAATGTCATGCTACCAAGTGCAACGTATCAAAGTGAGGAAGGAAAAGCATTCCATTAGTGCTCAGATTTGCCTTGTGCTTTCAAGATTTGATTTGAATCCTCAGCTTAGTTAATAGCAGCTACTTGGAATCTTACCTGTTTTGCTGCTTTCATGGAAGTGCTATCCCTGGGCTGTCTGAGGATACTTTATTCTTTTTTCTCTTGTACTTGAAAATGGTTTTTAACAGAAGCTTCCCCTGCAGGCAGAAAATCTTGAAAACTCTGGAACTTTCAATTAGCTACATTGCAAGTTAACTTGATTGCCAATCTTGCCTCTTTTCTCTTCTACTAGCTATAAAAAAAACCAAGATCAAATTAAAAATGTTCCAGCTTTTTACAGCGCCTTTACAAGCATATCTATGTGAGAAATGAGAACTTCTAGCTTATCTTGTTTTATTGTAAAGTTGCTCTGTGCTTCTAGGGTAAAGGACTTTTGTTTGATCAAACTTTCCTTTAGGAGCCAATCGATTTAACCTTCAGAAAGAATAAGATACTTACTAAAAACACACATGGCAATTATTCCAAAGGCAACTTGGATGGGGAAAAGAGAACCCAAATGACTCAATTTTGCACAAGAATTACGGTAACTTATAGGTGGAAATAATTGCATAGTCGATATGAACATTTAGGGTTGTTGGGCAATGGCTACAAAACAGTTTCTGATAAGTTTTTATATGGCGCAAATTTTTTTAAATGTGATCAGTCATTTTGGCTACCCAACTTGAGACACCTTAAAGGAGCCTGACTTTCAGAATATGGAGCACTTACAATCTGAAAATCAGGTCCCTTCCAAGAGGTTCGAGCTGAGTCACCCCAAACAAGTGATTTTTACACATGTATGTGAGTGTGTGTATATTTTCTAATTAAACTAGCACCAAGTTTTTCCTCAGTGACTTTTACTCATCAATAGTCAAAGTTAAAGCCACTGAACTTTCAAAACATTAATTTTCTAGTTGATAAGCTGGTTACAAGAGTGGAGGTCAATGTAACTTCAAAGAGCATGTGGAATCTTTCAGAAAAAAAAATGCACTTATTAGTTCACATGATAACCTCCATAGTGGTTGAAAAGACGAAACATGGCATGACAGTGTGAGGCTAATCCCAAAGTCAGTGGGACTCTAAACAGGCACAGCTGTTCACTCACTTGCTATCAGTTGCGGGATCCGGCCCTATAATGTTGTAGGATCAGCCCTCGTATATCATATGGTACCCTGGAACATTTAAGTCAAGGTACAGGATATAGATGTTTATTTGGGATTTGGATTCATTCTTTTACATGTAAAAATCCATCTTAATGTTTTAATCCTCAGTGTTTTTGCAGGAGACAGTGTGCTCTTGTAGATGGACTCAGTTTTTATGCCTTCAGTTCTTCCCTTCCTTTCAGACACATAAAGGCATCCCTAAAGTGTTTTTAGACTCAGGTATTGAATATTTAGCCATTGGAAGACTTATATGTAGAAGCTCATATGACTAAATGATTTTTTTCATAAAAGCTGCTAGCCCCAATTCTGCTCCCATTATATGATGTGCATCTGGAGTAAGATAACTGCCATTTGTAGCCTGGATGCATTGCAGTTGGAGCCGTGTCAGTCCCAGGATATTAGAGAAAGGAGATGAGTAATTACTGTCCTTTATTGTAACATGGAGTGATTCTGGATTTGCATCATATAAACGAAAGCAGAATTTGCTTTGCTTTGTCTCTCTTAAGTGATCTTGACAGTATAAAATAACATGTACCAAACATGGCAATTAGTAGGTAACATTCATATGACATTATAGAATGAAGGTATTTCAGGAAAAAAATCCCTAAATTGTTCTGATAGTTGATTACACACAGACATCCTGATAGATGAATAACCCAGCACACAGGATAGGTTTCCAAATGTATTCACGAATTCCAAAATTAATTAGATTGACGGGTGATGGCATTATTATACATCCTCCAATTGCATGAGGGGGCTGAAGAATCAGCCTTGCTCTTTTCCCTCCTCTTGTTTAAATAGCGCAGCCAGGGAGCAAAGACATTTTGTTTAACATCCTAGTCATACCACCGATCTCTCTTTTCAATATCTAACATGATCCTTTTCAAACATAATCGCAGAACAATTTCATCCCCGAAAAGGAATCATTTGAATTAGTCTGGTTATCAGTTTCTCCTCTAATGAAATGATGTTACCAATGAATTACTCATCTTAAAATGTTAATTACTCTTCTGTAAAGTATGCCAACGACAAAAGCAGCTCAGGTGGGGAGGATGGGATAGGGAGATATTAGATAGAAGTCAGTGTCCCGCACTTTTTTTTCCTCATTAACCTTTTATGTAAAGTCATATGAAATATGTATGATGCATTTAGCCTCAAACCTCTGCAAGGGCACTTTAAAATTGATATATAATACTACCACTGTGCAGTGGAGAGACTCCATTTTAAGGGCCCACGCACATAGTAGCATTGCTGTGCTATGGTCATTTGGAATGGGAGGAATCAGGCTTTTGGCTTAAGTGGTGAAGTCTCTCTTTTGCAGTGGGCTAGAGTGTGCCATCTTGGCATAACCCATTGTAAGGGGTTGGTGGAGCTGCTGCATCCTGTGGGAGCACAAAGGGATATTGTGCAGAAAGGGGGGGAAATACCTCTTAAAGTGGCCTGGATCACTATTATATCCCTTTATAGGCTGCAGCATATGCTCTTTTGCACATTGATCCCACTATGCTGGCCAGTGTGTAAGACAAGACTCTTGGTCCTGCTTCCTCCCAATTCCATGTGGGGCATCACAGTCCCCAGGGGAGTAGGACGAGAGGAGTTTCTGTATGCTCTGGAGTGCAGGGAGTGCAGCGCTGGTCTTTTTTGTGCAGGCAAAGGGGATGGCATCCAAGGAAAGGAACTCCAGACAGAGAGTTTGACTCTTGGTATCCTGAGATACCTTGCGCCACAAGCGAACTCTCATTTCATTACAGGGTTATTTTCAGAGTCCAAGCTCAGATCAATTTAAAACAGTATCTGATTTTTCTCAGACATTTTTCTGAAGTGCATTGGGTGCGATTCTGAGAACTATGGGTGTGCTGCATGACACCTTAATCCACAAATGGCCCCATACAGTTCACAGCACTATTAGTGGCATACAGTATGGTTCAGTATGAATATGGGTATCCAAATGTAGCTGGAATTCCAAGCTAGGTAAGTAGTTTTACAGCTATGATGGACAACATTATTCATTTTAATGAGTGTAAGACGTTTTAAAAATTGTGCTTCGGATGGCAAATAAAGATGAATGTAACGCTTAACCAGCAATCAGAAATTTTAACAGACAAAGAACAAATTGTGTAGTCCATAAATTTGCATGAGTTTGTAAGAAAATTAAAAAGGCTTTTATAGAGTTACACTGTTATTTTTACAGAGGCTTTTTTTCTGCTCAAATTTTCCCTTGGAACAATTTTGTTGTGAAAGTTTTAGCAAGTACTCTATTGAAAGAATAAGTGAATAGTCTTTTCTAAAGACAAGGTTAAGAAGACTTGAAACTGTTTCTCTTCCACCCAAAAGGGCTTGATTCTCATCTTCACCATTTTCAGTAGTTACTCTGGATTTACACCAGGTAACAGATTCAAGACCTCTGAAATAATAATGTATTCTTACTCCAGAGGAACTCATTCAATCAGCTGAGAACTCTAGTGATCAAATAGATAATTTGTGTTGTGACAAGTGTAGCTTTAAATGCCTCATTTTAGTGACAATGTTAGGAAGTGTTAATGACAAAAAATGTAACTGTATTTGTCTGTTTTTACCATAGCTTTTCTTGAATTGCAAATGGCACAGTTTTTGTTAAATGTATAATGCCCACTTTGATAGATCTTCCCTTTTAAAGGACTTGAACTGGGAAATTGGATTATGTGCATAACAAAAGGGACAAGGAAAGAGGTTTTCCTTTATTTTTGCTCCATTTGGTTTAATTTCTTATGACATTTCCTGATACAATGGGCCCTTACTCATGTTCTAATACAAAAGAAAAGAGAAGATGAATTCAATAATGAAAGACTCAGTGAGGAACTTACCTTAATTACTACCTTTCCTGGCAGTGCCAGAACAGAAGTTACCAATCGTCCTTTTTGTCCCTAGAGATGTCTTCTCCAGGTCAGGACTGAGGTGCAGCGGTGGAATGGAATGAAGAATTCTCCAATGGTGTAGCCCATGCTGCATCTGTTCCATGGGTAAACATATTGACTTACCCTAATTAACTGCACTTCATCATCATTCCAAGCACACATGCACTAAACACACGCGTGTGGTTCACCAATTAAATACTTGTATTTAGTCTCATATTTAGACTCATATTCAGACAGGCAAGGTTGAACAGAAATGATCCCTCTATTTCCCATCAGACGTCCTTAATAACTTGAAAGGGGAAGAGGCCTTACAATACAAGCTGATTGTTGACCTATAAGGATAGAAAAAGAGAATACTAAAGTTAGGGTCCTGCCCTTCCAGCAATCTCCTTTCATTTACAGCAAGGTATTGTTAACAGGAGTGCCTCTGCTGCTCTCAGCCGTAGTGGTGTTACACAAGGAAAGACGTAGTCTTTCAGGAAGCCATGTTCCAAGTTATGTAGGCCTTTATAGGCCAAATAATCCACAACTCAAAACTTGGAAACCAGTGGAGGTCACAAAGTCGGAGTGCAATGTGACCCTTTTTAAAAGTGAGCCACCAGTATTCTGCACTAGGTGAAGTTCCTGAATGGTATTTTACCCGTACAGACTGCTCTGCACTAATCCAAAAGTAAGGTGATAAAAGCATGGAACACTTTGGCAGTATCCAAATCTAAAAGGAAAGCATGTAATTTCCTTGGGCACAATGAAGCAGATGGGTACATAGCAGGGTTCCAAGGTTGGCGAGCCTGTTATGACTGGCAGGCATATTCCCCCAGTCACAGGACCTGATATAACTTCAGACAGTTCTTCCAGGTGCATTACCTCACCCTTATTTTAACGCAGGTGCTATGAGCTAGTTCACCTGTTCTGCAGGAGATTTCTTGCACAGCAGGGTGAATTCCAGTGGAAAAACAGAGTCAGTTAAATAGAAAAGATCCTCCCTGTAGAAAAAGTGGATTTTTAAGTCTTTCAAACTAGGCGATTCAAACATCTTGTAAAACTGAAAATTAATTTGATGGAAGCATCTGTCTATTGTACTTTGAAACACTTCCACATTGCCCCTAGGCTCACATGGTTGTGAACCTCTTTAAAATATTACTGTTTTGTTAGTCACTGATAACTATGCCTGTTAGTTGCAGATATATTTCCTCCTCTAAACCCTCTCGTTTCTCTTCCACCATCGCTTCAATTATTTTTTGTTACTTGCATTTGTTCCTCCGTGCCTATCAACATTCTTGCTCTTGACAGCCCCTTTTGATTCAGTATTTGTAAAATCCATCATTTCAATCCATTCTGGTTCATGCCCTCAAACTTCAGTGGGAATTAAGGGTGCTGAGGATACAATCCTAAAATCATAATGAGCCTCTTTGTACGAGGCAGTGCTGAGCGTACTGGCTGAGCTAAATTAATTCTAGGTAGACTGCCAATGAAATGACTTCATGCTCCTGCAGACACAGCTCCAGTCATGTCTACAAAATTTAGGGTGGTTAGGAGGCTGTTAAGTGCAGAGAGAAAAAAGGAATTTAATTCAAATTGAGTTTGGCCATGTTTTCCTGACTAGCTGTGATGTGAAACATGAAAAGAAATCCTCCCCATGCAAGACCTTTGTCAGCGTAGTCTTATAATGAAAGTCTCTCAATAAAAGCAAAGTCAACAGACAAAAACAAGAAAACCAAATCAGATATTTTGAGTTAGGAAAAGTAATTGTTTCTTAAATGAGAGCTGTGGGTAGGAATGGGAGAGGGAGAGGGAGTACATTTCAGACCAGACAAACCAAATGAAGCGCAAGTATTAAAAGAAGAACTAGCGGTTCTCTTTCAGAGTAGGGGAGAGAGTAGGGGTTTTTATTGAGAAATTGTGAGGCAAAAAGAAGAAAAATTAACAAGCGACAAGGGAGACAGGCAATATCAACTCCTGTATGTAAATATACAGTACAGGGTGTCATTCAGAGGGTTGGTGATAGCAGAACCCAAATAAAAAGAGAGAAATTAAATGGGAAATCAAACTATGTGAAGTCCCATTGACATTACGGTGGGGTCATGGCCTAACTTTTGAAAAAAACCTTGACTGAAGGTTTCATAAACACACTTTGCCAATCTGGATATGGGGTAAAGACACCCCTTCTCACTCACTGGGTGTATAAAAAGGGAAATTGGTTAGTTGATGTAGAAAACAGGGTCTGCCATTATTCTCCAATGTCTTGATCCAAAGCCCATAGAGATCAGTGTGAGCCTTTCCATTAGTTTTGGATCAGGCCCTACAGGAGAGTAAGGAGAAAAGATTTTGGTTATTTCAGGCTGCACCCATCTTTTCTGTTTATGAGGAAATTTCACAAACACACTAAACTTCTTCCTCTTGAATAGACAGGACACACCATGTGTGTGTGTGCACTTGTTCCTTTGGCAAAGACGAGATAACGAATGTCAGTCAATGTGAATCTGCTGCACCGACAAACTTGGCTCAGCGCATAAAACTACTGTTACAAAACAATCCCACATTGGCCTGGTGATCCAGTGGCTGCTATCCGAGAGCAGAGTCACATCCTAGAGAGGTCACATCCTAGAGGCCCTTTCTTTCTGGGAAGGTCATTGTGAGCAGATGTTTTCACTCCTAGGGAATGCCACAGCATAGCTATATATCGCATAGGGCTTCTGATGTCCATCCCCCATAAAGTTGAGGAGAATTGGGCATCCAATTGCCTTAGGCAGCTTTGTAAATCAGAATCAGCTCCCATAGCTGAAATGTTTGAGAATCTGAATTCAGAGAGCCTGGGTGTAGGTTGCTCTATGGTGCACCTGTGAAGGCTGCTGAAAATAGGAATAATCTTGCAAAACAAATGTCTTAGACCACATCTTCATAAGCTATGCTTCCACTTTCCCAGTGAGATCAAAGTAGTGTGCGGCGTGTGAATGCACGTTAGAAAAGGGAAAACATGAACCATAAATCCAGCACTGGGAGCGCCCTCCACTAAGAGAGGACAAGCCATTTAAGTGAATTTTAAAGAAAGCTTTTTGCCTATTTAGTAGAATACGGCATCTGATCAAAAGAAAAGAACCGCCTCCATAACATACAGCCATCATGCATACTCAGTTATATCTGTACTATATTCTTCTCAGTAGCGGAGGGCATTAGTGTAAAACAACAGAGGAATTTGTTTTTCTGAGAGTGCGCCCATTGACAAACTCCTTTCATTTTTCCAACATTCCATTATTTATTTCAGACAGAATATTGTCTGATTAATGTATTCCCCCATGCAGGATGGCTTGTTTTATTGCGTGTTATTAAGATTTAATATATATATATGTACACACACTGACAGAGACTGCCTACTTCTGCATTTCCCTGGCTAAAGGCAAATTAAGTTGAAAAAATGTAGATTCCCAATATTTCTTAAGGCTAAAGTGATATTAGTTTTCAACTTCTGTTGTATTCTGATAGAGCCCAACATTCCAATAACACATCGGATGGAGCAAACTGTCTGCGAATGAAATGTGGGATTTAATTCCTTTACCAGCCACATCTGAACAAGTCACACTTCAGAATCACAACCATCATCTGTTCTCACATATAAACGTGACTTTGGCCAGAACCCATGAACACGGCACTTAGACTGTGCAGGAATAGGGTTTACTAGGAGAACCTTGGTATGATATTGGTGTAGGGTTGAGAAATTTTGGACCAAAGCCTCTTGTGTTAATATGTAGTATTTACAATAATTTACTTCACGGGCATGATGAGCAGGCTAAAGCCTTCGCCGTCTTTTAGATCAGGTGGCAGAAGCTCATGCATTAAGCTAGAGGGCCCAAGTTTGAGCCTCACTACTGACATCCGTGTGTGTGAGGGCACTCAAACTATGCTCCATTAGTGCGGTTTCAAATAACCCATATTCAGTTGCACCAGTTTGGAATTTATGATATAATGTAGTTATTGGTTAATTTTCTTTGCTGATGCTTTCTTTTCCTCTTACCAATAAAAAGGCAGAAATGCTTTTACATTCACATTTGTAGTCTCACCATGACATCAACCATTTTACACAAATCAGACTAATAATTGTCAATGTTCTTTAATGTGATTTCTATGGGATAGATTTTTAAACAGTGGTCTACAACATGGAACATGTGGAGAAGGCAGCCAGTTTTAAGTCAGGATGGCAATTTGGCCGATAATATGAACTATTTCAAAATAGACAGATGTGGCTTTTTTTCCCCAAGTATTGCTATATTTACCCTCACTTACCATTTGTTGTTCTCTGCAATACTTTCCTGAAGACCCCAACAAGTACTATTTCCCTCCTCTCATTGCATATCTATGGTAAATAAATATCAACTTAGCCAGACACGTAAGCTAAGGTAGACTTTCACAAATGGAGTTCAGCTTCAACAAAGACTCATCAGAGCCTGGCACAATGCAAATAATCTTGCGGATCTCGTTTCATCACAAGTGATGAAATTTGTTCATTCACAATGCTATGAACAGAATTGAAAAACTCACTCAGCCAAGAAAATGACCTATACATTGCCTTTTGATTTCCTGTCATGCAAGCTTGTAAAATGTGTTGGGATTATTAGCCTTTCGTGCAACATTTGGAACAGCTACACAATACACGTGTAGAGGTCACATAGTCTTATCAGGCTCATAATTGGCTCTTTTAGTTGACTGAGAATATGATGGATATAAAAGCAACTGGCAGGACATGAAGGCCATGGGTTCTTTTTAGTAACATTGGCTAACTGTGCTAAATGCTATTTTAACAAAGGTTTAAATGGCAGAAAAGCTTTGGTTGGATTTTCCTTTAGCTTGGCTTGAGAAGAAGCGGCTGAATTTTTTGGGCAGTAGCCTGGCAAACAGGACTTGATATTTTTCAGATAGGGAGAAGGACCAAAATATAAGAACATGCAGCTTGGGTAGGGAAGATAAGCAACTAAAGAAGAAAATGGAAAAGAGTGAAAACACATTTATGAACTCAATGGGACAGCGCCTGTGTGCAAAACTACTCCCATCCATGTTTACAGCATCAGAGTCTTAAAAAAATGCATCTGGCTTGTGTCCCCCAACTTTGCATTACTTGCATACCTAAAAGTCACTAATTTCCTGGCAAGTTTGGGCTGTGCAGGGAATGTTAGAATGGATAGAATCATAGAATATTAGAGTTGGAAGGGACCTCAGGAAGTCATCTAGTCCAACCCTCTACTCAAAGCAGTTAAATAGTAACCTCAGTTATTATTTATTATTATTTAACCTCAGTTAAATAATCCCAATGGGGGTTTTGTCAAGATGCAGTTTAAAAACCTCTAAAGATGGAGATTCCACCATCTCCCTAGGTAACCCATTCCGGTGCTTCGCCACCTTCCTAGTGAAAATTTTTTTCCTAATGTCCAACCTAGACCTCCCACACTGCAACTTGAGACTTGCTCCTTGTTCTGTCATCTGCCACCACTGAGAACAGCCTAGCTCTATCCTCCCTGGAACCTCCTTTCATGCAGTTAAAGGCTGCTATCAAATCCCCCCTCATTCTTCTCTGCTGCAGATTAAACAAGCCTAGTTCCCTCAGCCTCTCCTCATAAGTCTTCTGCTCCAGCCCACGAATCATTTCTGTTGCCCTCTGCTGGATTCTCTCCAACTTGTCCACATCCTTTTTGTAGTGGGGGCCCCAAAACTGGATACAATACTTCAAATGCAGCCTCACCAATGCCAATAGAGGGAAATAATCACTTCCCGCGATCTGCTGGCAATGCTCTTACTCATGCAGCCCAATATGCCATTAGCCTTCTTGGCAACCAGGGCACACTGCTGACTTATATCCAGCTTATCCACTGTAACCCCCCAGGTCCTTTTCTGCAGAACTGCTGCCTAGCTTGTCAGTCCCCAGTCTGTAACTATGCATGGGATTCTTCCATCTTAAGTGGAGGACTCTGCACTTGTCCTTGTTGAACCGCATCAGATTTCTTTTGGCCCAATCCTCCAATTTGTTTAGGTCCTTCTGTATCCTATCCCTACCTTCCAGGGTATCTACCACTCCCTCTAGCTTAGTGTCATCTGCAAACTTGCTGAGGGTGCAATCTACCCCATCCTCCGGATCATTAATGAAGATGTTGAAGAAAACCGTCCCCAGGACAGACCCCTGGAGCACCCCGTTTGTGACCTGCTGCCAGCTAGACAGGGAGCCATTGATCACTACTCACTGGGCCCTATGATCTAGCCAGTTCTCTATCCATTTTATAGTCCATTCATTCAACCCATACTTCTATAACTTGCTGATAAGAATACTGTGGGAGACTGTATCAAAAGCTTTGCTCAAGTCAATGTACATCACATCCACCGCTTTCCCCATATCCACAGAGCCGGTCACCTCTTCATAGAAAGCAATCAGGTTGGTCAGGCATGACTTGCCCTTGGTGAATCCATGTTGACTGTTCCTGATCACCTTCCTCTCTTCCAAGTGCCTTAAAATGGATTCCTTGAGGACCTGCTCCATGATTCTTCCAGGGATTGAGGTGAGGCTGACTGGTCTGTAGTTCCCTGGATCCTCTTTCTTACCTTTCTTGAAGATGGGTACTATATTTGCCTTTTTCCAATCATCAGGGACCTCCCCGAGTTGCCATGAGCTTTCAAAGGTAATAGCCAATTGCTCTGAAATCACATCAGCTAACTCCTTCAGCACCCTCGGATGCATTGCATCTGACCCCATGGACTTGTGTATGTCCAATCTTTCTAAATAGTCCTGGACCTATTCCTTCAGCATGGAGCGATGTTCATCTCCTCCCCATTCTGTGCTGCCCAGTGTAGTAGTCTGGGAGCTGACCTTGTGTGTGAAGACAGAGGCAAAAAAAGGCATCGAGTACCTCAGCTTTCTCCACATCATCTGTCACTAGGTTGCCTCTGCCTTTGTAAAGTACGTTGAGATCTACAGATAGACAGTATTATAGAGGAGCTTAGAACTCATTATTATTATTTGTTATTAAATGGTAAGGAAAGTGTATCAAAATGCAGAGAAGTAACACCCCTTTTATGTCCCTAATGTGCCACTAATAACAAAGGAGGTATCATTTCAACATTACAGATGGGAAAAATGAGGCACAGCTAGGTGATGTTACTTGCCCCCAGGTCACTCACCAAGCCAGTAGCAGAGCTGGAAACAGAACCCAGATGTCTTGAGTGCCAGCTTCTTGTTCTATCTGCTAGGTCACAATGCCTCCCTTAAAAATAAGATACTAGGAAGGGAAGGGAAGATTTACAAAAAACGGACAAACGTTTAAGGAAGAAATTTATGAGGAAATGGGCCATACAGTATAAGAAATATTTTAAAAGAGTACATGCCTGATCCAAACATAGAAAAGTCAATGAGAATCTTTCTGTTGCCTTATATAGCCTTTGGATCAGGTCTCTTGAGAGCAAATGGGGGGGGAGGCGGAGGGGAACAGAATTGGCAGTTAGTGTTGATATTGGATGCTTAGTGATCAATGTGGATATCAGTGAGACACAGTATGCCCGATTTGCAGATCAATAAGGTTTAATGTGCAAGGCTTTTTATAAATATACTAATTAAATAGGAAGCCTAAAATTAACTACACTATATTATATTTACTGAACCTGGAGAGCTAAGCAGTCCCTTAGAAGGCTGTTTAAAGGAAGAGCTTTCTTCAGGGGCCCCACCAGAGAGTCAGTGGATCCTCTGGTCTAACCGGAAGCACCTCTTGCGGAATCAGGCATTGATAGAGCTCACCTCTTTTTTTAAATGGTGATTTTTTTCTATTTAGATATATCATTTTTATTATATTATTTTATTATATATTTTATTATTTATATTGCGTTTTAATTTTTAATTCTATATTTTTATTTTAATAACTGGCGTTGTTAAAACAACATTTGGTAGTAAGAGGGGCAATAAACAAAACATGCTCCTTGGCAGTGAAAAATGTTTCCCCAGACATTTAAGGATAACTTATTATTCCTATTACCGTTATTTATGTGCAGCTGCAGGCATAAATGTTCAGTATTTTGTTTTATCAGGTGCCGTGGTATGCAGAAATTAGATATCTGCAAAGTTACTTAGTATTTCTATTTGTCTTTGCCAACCAGAAGATGTCAAGCTGTTGAGGCCACAATGGTCAAGTAGGCAACTTAATATATGCTAGGCCCCAAAACAGTGACCAAACAACTTAAATTGCACTGGGCTGCCAACAGCTAGCAGGAGTGCTGAATGCTGTTAAGGATATAGGCATGTGGTTGGACATCTTTACAGCATCCTCTCCTGAGTACAAATATGCAATATTAAAGGGTAACATATTTTGAAATATTCCAGTATTCCTCAATGTTATAAATATTTTATTAGAATAATAGAAAAAATACATACAGATAACCATAGGATACACACACAACTGGAAGTTTAAGGATAAATTTCATACTTTTCAATATGAAACAAGATGCTCAGTACATATCTCATGGAGATATATAACAAAGTTAAATAATACAACATATTAATAATGAAAATGACACTGCAGGAAGTAGAACTTTCTTAAACAAGAATAGAAAGATTCGCCCTTCATTGCATGAAACTGAACTATATATTTACTAGGAATGTCTGTTTCCCCCCATTTGTGACTGTTTGGAAACATCAATGGTTAGCCAAATTGAAAAGCAACTAGCCATCAATGTTTTGTTTTGTTTTATTTTACTATGTATGTACAGTATATACAGATCTTGCTTCAATAGCTGGCAAGCGAGTTCGTGTGTTATACTAATATGTTAATTTGTTATCTGAATGCATATTAAAACAGTTCTATGGTGATGTCAGAATTTTACTGATCTTGGCTCATTCTTGAGGTTGATATTTTTGATTTTTTTTGTTTTGTAACAATACTTTGAGATTAAACTGAAAAAACAGGATACCATTTTTATGTCACTTGACATTCAATTGCAAGTTATTTGAAAGGACAGAGAAATGGATGATTTGCCCAAGCTTTGCAACTGTAGAAAATCAAATGTACCAGGTTTAGCATCTCTTTTATATATTGCTATGAAAACACAGATTTAGAACAATCTCTGTAATAACAAGGACAAAAGTCTTTGCTTATATAGATCTATGTATCTAGTAAAAGCTACAGTATATTGCCATAGTCGTACCAAGAATTATATGATTTTCAGAGGGTGTATTATGAAGTGCCAGTCCAGGTGAGCTAGGTGGAGCTGCTTAGATGTAGAAGTTTCTTTCAGCAAACAGAAGGAGAAATCTGGGCAGCTGCAATGCTTGAAGAGGGTGTAGGAATGATAGCAAATATTGAATTAGGGATGAGTTTTCAATGTGATGTGGTAGACAAGAGGCCAATGTAATTTTGGACTGAATATGCAGAGGAACAGAGCAGGAGGCAATAGTCCCTTTTCTAGAAGGTCCCTTTCTAAAATATGGTGCTCAATTCTGGGCACTTTGTTTTCCAAAATATATTATCAAACTGGTGGGAGTTCAGAGAAGGGCAACAAAAATGATCTGGGAGCTGGAGGGATTAGGTTATGAAGAAAGAATATAGTGCTCAATATGTATGTGGTAACCTGGTAAAGAGATGAATGAAGTAGGAGTATGAGAAGAAAACTACAATTAATTCAAATACACATAAATGGAGAGAAAGGGATTGTGTTCCTTAAGGGAGCTATAAAAATGTATGCTGACAATGAGCAAAAAAGAGAAAACCTTTGAAGAGTGCCTCTCAGGAGAAGTGTTAGAATCCCTGTCTCCTGAAATTTCAAAGGCAGATTGGAGAAAACATTGACAGGATATAGACTAGGTCTTTTCCATCTCTAATACCTATGATTATCTGGTAGATTTAGAATACATCCTATAAAAGTACAGTATGCAAACTTATCTGAATGTACTTGGTAAACACACTTGCTTTTAAAAGATCTAATTGGTCCAAGATTAGTCATTAGATTTCAGTTAAATATGCATCCATTTTCATCTGTTTGTGTGGATTAGAATTATTCTGTCACAATGACACGGGACATACTCAAAACAATTTAGTGTCACTGGAAAAAATGGAGTTCATCATAGAGCTAAGGTGTAGCTGAGTCTCTGTGAAGCTCTCAAACCTTAGTGTAATACTCTTACTCTCATTTATATCAGATTTGACATATGTATTATGTAAACTCCTTTGGTTCAAGTATTAAGGCATTTTAGATTCCTTTAAAAGGATTTGCTGAATTTTTATATGGTGGGTTTATTTTTTTAACTTTAACCTACAATGGAATATGAAGTATTTAAAACCACATCCGAGTTGGAAAAAAAAACATGCATAACCACTGCATTTTTTTTTTAAAAGCACTTTTGTTAGTAACAGATTTAATTTATCCAATGAATGAGAATGTATCACCACAACACTGCATTAGAAGTCAAGAAAGGTACTACTAGTATTAAGCTGGTTAAGCTGTAGATGGTCAGGACTGATGCACCAGAACCTCTTGCATCCATACCTGCAACAAATGAAAAAGTTTAGGGTTAAAGTAATGCAAATATATCTGAAGTCTCAAAACAGTCTACCTATAAGGACTCTGGCCCAGATCCTCAAAGCTATTTACGCACCCAACTCCAATTAAAATCAGTGGAGTTAGAAGTCCAGATATCTTTTCAGGATCTGGGCTTCTGTTATTTTCCAGATAAGATTTTTTACAGCTCTTTATTTCAGTTAATCACCAAATGATTCTAAATATTTATAAAGAACTGAAATTCATTCACAGTTCAGGAGGATTCACTGAACTGTCTTTATCTTTAAGGTTATAAATAAAAAAAGAGCCATAGGAAAAGTGAAAATCTGATTTTATCTATCTATCTATCTGTCTATCTACACACACACACACACATTTATATATGTATATAATCTCTCTCACTCTCATAACTGTCTAATTTACATGGTAATTTACCAGTCCAAAAGAATAAAGTTTGTCATGAGTAAGGGCATGAGAATGTTAATTGGTTTCCTTTTCATTAATTTATTGCCTTTCAGCATACAAGCATGGATTTTTTTCTTTTAATCAATAAGGAATCCATTCATACAAGACAGGTTGCCACAATTGCTGCCTGTGGAGGTCAGGTGCAAAGTCAAGTCATGATTCATTCAACTAAAGCATTTTAATCCCAGAAGTATAAATTATTAACAATTTCTCTATTAATGCCAGATACTAGTTAGCATTACTTTGCATTGTGGAACTCAATTAAAAGTACGTTCAAGTCAAGTTCATGAGCCTTATGCTATTATGACTGTGTTCTATCCCATCATTGGCGTATAGAACTTTTATAAAACATTTACAGAGCAAAACCCTTCATAGATTTTTTTTTTCAGGGGATACACACTTTGGACAAATCCTCAGATGGAGTAAATTAATGAAGCCCAACTGACTTCATGTTGAGAAACTGTAAATCCTGAGCATTCTCTGGCCTGGGCTACACTTACCTTTGCGATTTGGCAGCAGTCGACGGGAGATGCGCAAGTGACATAAATCACTTGCGTATCTCCCGTCAACTTTGCAGCATCTCCTCTGCGCACCGTCCACACTGTCCCTTGGACGCAGCACTACGCCACTTACCAGGGTGATTTTCCTGCTTCGCTTGCTGGATCGACTGAGCGGGTCTACATAGACCGCTCAGTCAATCCAGAGCAATCGATCTGACGGCTGCAAATTTGCCTCCGTCAGTGTAGACCCAGCCTCAGAGTACCACATTAGCCTTACTTAAAGGGACTCCTTCTCCCAATATTGCCACTTTCTGCCTTCTTTCTATATGGCCAGGGAATTTAAATTTAAAGTTATCGAGCCAGGAGTACAAATGAGTTGCTCTGTCCAGTGCTTTGATAATAGGTGCTCATGTAGCAAGAGGATGCATCCTTCGCAGAGCCTCATCACATCACTTACTTGGACACTTATAACCTGGAGCAAAAAAAAAAAAAATCAGAATTTATGCTCCTGTCCAGTTGCTTTGCCACTAAGTTTTGTAATGAAATGTCTGATGATATGTCAGCAGAGGAACCACAGTGTTGATGGGGTTCTGATACATAGGCCGCTAGGCGTTACTATAGGACGAAATAATGACACGTTGCATCAGGGACTACATACTAGTCAGTTTTGGAATCCTGATCTGATCACTGCTAGTGCCATCTCCACCGTCAGTTGTTGCTTTTACTTCTATAATGTAGTCCTCATTGAATGGGAGTAGAAGTTCTGCTGATGTCATATTTGTGTTCAGTACATTCACATGGTTTTGATTGCTAGTCCTGTACAAAACCTGCAACACAACATAAAACAGTTCTAAATTTTGTTTTTTGAAAAAGGGTTAAATTCTAAAAAAATCCAGGGGAAAAAAAAATCTCAGTTTTAGCTGAGTTCATATAGTAGAATTATGCTCAATGTCCAGAAAGGCAATGAAAGCAGATAACATTAATCAAGCTCTTTTATCCTAGCTTTAATCTAAAATGGCACAATATATAATGATAACAAATGAATAATATATTTTCTTGAGTTTCTTAGTAATGTATTCTTCTGTAAATTATCCCTCCACTTGGAACTTCTTATTATCTAGATCAACCGCTTAAAGCAATAAATAGTAAGGGGACGCAGAGAAGGGAGCTAATCAAAATGTGGAAATTATAGGCTATACTAGAAGAAGTTCTGCAAGTATTGAATGATTATTCTGTCATCAAACTTAACTGCATGTGTCCTGCTGCATTTTAAACACTGGGAACTATATCCAGTCCTGGTTTATATCGGCTTCCATTGAGGTAACCCAGGGTTGCAGCCCACAGTTCTTAAATAGTTGTCCTTGGAGGAGAAAGGGTAGTGGTGGTGGTGTAGGCCAAGGTGTCCACATCCCCCTTTCTCCCATAAGATCCATAGGCACTGTAACTAAGAGAGCGGGAGGTGCTCCTGTACTCCCTGGCTTGAAATAATTTCCATTATATACAGGGGTATACGGCACACATAGATTTAGAGAAATCCAAAAGTTTGTTTGGTGCTAGAATACTGGTAACAACAGAAGTTTTATCAAGATAGCGGAAGCTCTCTCCAGGAGTTAAAAAGCCCATGAAAAGATCAGTTTTACATATGGGAATACTAAAAGTATGGGGCCAGCATTGCAGCTGCGCCAATTCCCTCCAGCTGAGGATCTGGTTCACTTTCTTTTGTTCCAAATGAAGTAATACAAACAATGGCTATAAAAAGGAGGTGCAGCAGAGATGTTTTGGAAGTGGTTGTGTGCACTCCACAATCAGGAGTCATGCAAAATGGCTGTATCTCTAAGCATTTTAAACTCTAAATTTGCTGCCTTGGAAATAAACATGATAAAAAGCTTACAGTGAAAGTGTTTGTTGCTATAACGTACTCTAGCTCTACTGTTTTTACCAACCTTATATCCAGTTACTTCGGATTCATTCTCTGTTGCTTTCACTTGCTCCCAGTTCAAGACTACCTTGGAGTCTGTAACATTCCATATAACGTTTCCTGGAGGCTGACTGGGTGCTTGAAATACATAATGAAAGCATGATTTTAATTTACTTGGCATTAGTGATTTATTATACAGCAGCTAATAATAGTTCAGGTAATTGACTGTCATTACATGTTAGATGTAAAAGCAACTCAAACAGCATCATCATTTGTACACTGTATGGTTCAGAGACTAAATTGGAAAAACAGAAGAAGAGATAAATAGAGAGGCAGAAAAATGTTATTTCTGAGGCTGACTTATCAGTCTATGGTTCTTCACTGAACATGGCCAGATAACAGCTTTTGTATCAGGATACAAAAATGATGAATTAGGACAAATTATAATAAGAGGAAAGATGATACAGACCTTTTATATCTTTAACATACTGTTAAGACTATGCAAATATTTTGCAACAAATAACTTGTTTGACAAATGTAGTCTTTCTTTATTAGAATTCATTGGTTACGGCAAAAGTATTTGACAAATTTCTTTTGCTACTTTTTTTCCCCAAAACTCTGTGGTATGATTTTGTAGCGTTATCTCTGTAAAGTTTTTAGTAATTCCCATTAGAGCTGTGGTCAGACTGGTCACTGACCAGATAAATCACATATTATTTTTTCTGTTCCCTGGTAGGATGAGGCCAAACTTTTCAAGAAGGGCCAGTGAATGTGGGGTACCCAAATTTTTGAGACATCTCGAAGGGGACAGAAATTCAGACTCAAGCTCCCAACCTCCAGAAATCAGGATCTCTTAATGTGTCTCAAGCTGTGTACTAGAAAATGAAATATCTACAGTCACCAGTCACTTCCAGAAAAACTTCCACTTGATCTGGAAAATCAGCATGCAACACACTTGAAATGTATAACATACTACAATTGCTGCCAGCTAATGGAGTTAGCTATTGTTCAAGAAGCACAAGTCTTCGTGTTTTGGCGCTGAACGGCCAATAGCAAACTATGGTGGGATTTATAACATGAGCATTTCCAATGCAAATACTCACTGGAACACATTTAGAATTGTTTCACACACAAAACTTTGGAATTTTCCCATGAACATTCATGTCAATAAAACTTGATCTCACAAATGTTCACACAAAGCAGACAAAAGGTGTATATGTAAGGCTTGAGAATTCATTTAAAAAGTCAAGCAAATATTCACACTTTTTCCAGTATTTTCCTTGCTCTGATTAATCAGTAGGATTAACTATGATGCACTAATATCCAATTTCTATAAATATAAAAGGAGTTTGTCAAATAAAGATTTTTATACTCGACAGCTGAGTATTATAGTATATTTCAGGAGTTCTCACATTCTGATATTATTTCTGGGTTTGAGAAGAAATAAATCATTCCTTTAAACCCATAACAAAAAACTAATATGATATCTGCAAACAAGTGGAAAAATGCATAATAATTATGAATAAATCATAGGCCTCTACCACTTGACTTACAGAAGTAACTCACAAGTAGAGCTGTGAAATCATCAATTCTATTGTTTTAGTAGATGAACCCCTCATCCCCCCCAAAAATGGATGAACTGGGTCAATAGAAACAATTTAAAAAAAAATTTCCACTAAAATTAGAAAAGTAAAAAATATTTCAGGTCAAAATGAAGTGTTTTGTTTGACTCAAAACAAAACTTTCTATTTAATTTTTGAGATTTTTAGCATTTTTTAAAAATAAAAAGAAGTGAACTTCCAAAAAAAGCCTCATCTTTCCAAAACAAAAAGCAAAATATTTTGTTTCAGAAATGCCAATGTGGAGTGTTTTGACACTTCTGAATTTTTTTATTTGACTTAAACTATTTGCCAAAATTGACCCAAATCCATGAATCGTTTCATGACCTGAAACAGCCACAATTTGTATATTGTGCACAAAAAAAAAAAAAAATCCATGACAAATTTTTCTCAACTCTAAGCATTGTGAATAGTTTATTGATTTCACTGGGATCCCTGATACACTTAAATTAGTTATATGCTTCAGTTACTTGCTAAATTAGGGCTTCAGTGCAGAACATATGTTCTAGAGAATATATTATATATTGCAAGTACTCATAAATGCTAAATTGTTTTATCATATGGTTCTATGAGTTAAGACTTGCATTGTTGTTTATGTGAACTTTTGCATAATTCAGTGTTTTTAAGGCAAAACAATTCTTGAATTTTGGTTTAAAAAATACAAATTTGCAGAAAGATAAAGGCAAAACTTAATGTTTAACTTTTAAAATGAGCTGTAAATATAGCCTGAATAGTCTATATCATAAATAACTTAGTGAAAAAATTCACAGCCCCTTTTTCTGATGAATTCTCTCCGAAACAGTTAATGCCCAACGTTTGGAATGTGACCGTTTTTTGTCCTCCATTCCACTGGCTTCTCTCCTATGCAAACAACTAAAAAGTTCTCTTGCACAATGGACTTGACTTAATCCAACCTCTATGAGCTGAATTCACAGTTTACTAGTTTTATATTAAGCTTATAATTAACAGAACTACGGTCATTTGAAAATGATTTTTGCCTCTCCAATGACTATGACAGTAACATGATAACCTAAATGGGGGTATTCTGCTCCAGGAGCTATTACAATTACTGGCTCCTTCTTGCTTCATTTCAGGATCTTCTTCACCGGTTGCCAAGCCGATACAGAAACTTATATTTGCATCTCTCTACATCACACCAAGAAGTTTCAATTAAGAGACAGCATCTAATTATTATAGACCAACTGTGAGATAATTGACCATGATGGGAATTATGAGTCCCATGCTGAACTGAAGCCTATTAAAAATGAAATGTGATTGGCTGACTTTCCCTTAGAGAATTCTAATTAGATTTATTCCTGGCATGGTGACACAAAATGAATTTTACCATTAGATTTATGGGAATTAAAATGTGGGAGTTGCTCTGATGGATCAATATATTGTACCTCTGCTTTTAGTTCTGCCTGATGGGACTGAAAACAATGAAGCTATTAGGGCAACTTTTAACAGCCTCTGCTATGAGGTCACCTTTAGTGATGCTATGGCAAGGTTTAAAAAAAGTGATGGTACTCTCTTAGAAATATGAAAGAGTGCATAATGTTTAACAGGGGGAAACACTGTTTCAAAGGTGGTTGACACTGAACCTGCAATGGAAACAGTTTAGTATGGATTAAAGCAGTGTTTTTCTACTGGTGCTTTCAGACCGCCAGACTTGTGGTGGGTGTAATGAGAGCCAATCATTGGGGTTATGAGGCAAATTTTATAAAACAATCTGACACAAAGTAAGTCTCGCTTTCCGCCTCTTTGAACATGCTTAGCCATCCAAGAAAGGTTTTCTGTCAGTCTCTCAAACCACACCCACAAATACATTTATATAGGTTTAGCATTGAAACTCTGGTTTTTTACTCTTACTTTCATAAGAATTGTAAGGGGGGGAGCACAAAAATGTTGTCTTTCAATAAGGAATTGCCAGACTGAAAAGGTTGAGAAACATTGGCATAATGCAGTGATTATGAAGAGAATGTCTATCATAAAGTTGAACTCATGTGATCTGTGACTATTGTATGTGACTTGTATGTTTCATGTTAGAGGTTAATATTAACTATTATCATATAAGTTGCATGGAAAAATGTGAAAAGTGCAATTGTAACACAATTATATGCACAATGAGAAGTGCATATAATCACTCAAAAAGATCTGGTGGGAATTAAAAAAACTTAAAATGTAAGCTGATGGAAGAAATGTATATGAGTTTTCAACATATTTTAATGAAAAATGTTTTCAGGTTTAACTGAAAAATTTTGAATTTTCAAATTCTTCAAATATTTCTACTCAAAAGGAAGCTGACAATGAAAAGAAAGGGTTGAGATGGTCATTCTTAACTGAAGAGGAATGTTTCATCAGTGGAAAGTCTGGAACAATTCTGAAAAAGCCATGTTTGAATAAAAATTTGCTCTAGAAAAGATGAAGTCTCATTTTCAACTTGTAACATTAAAGTTCTTGGCATTACTATTAAAGTTGTGCAGAAAGTTATTTACCCTAATCTGAGGGGTAATTTTTTTAAAAAAAATTGACATGCACATCTGTCGTATCACAATTTATTTATCTTCATTATTCACTACCACAATATCTGTGCCTAGAAACTTTTTATCAGCACGTTCCATCTACCAGATGTATTCATTCAGGGCCAAATCCAAATCCCACTGAAATCAATGGGATGAAGTCTTAATTCAATACAACCACAGTCAAGTAGTTTTTCTTGCATATATTCTTACAAGACACCATGATATCACAAAATTAGGACTGCAGCATCAGTGAATGGATCAGGAAAAAAATCACTGGATTTAGGGAAAAAAACTTAAATTTATACAAAAACATCAGCAATAAGGCAACAAAAAATAGGATTCAGTAAAATTATATTTAAACTGGAGATTGTGTTTTTACTGAACTCTTTTTGATATGGGATTTAGTAGAACTAACAATACTGTAATCTAATCATTCTAATAAAATAATATTTTGCATTTCTGTGAAACATTTTAAAAATTCTAATGAGCGATATCCTGCCTGCCTACTCATGTGAACAGGTACAATGATGTTAACTTTACTGGGACTATTCTTCAAGGGCCAGAATCTGATGACCTGGTCAAGTAATGTGATTGGTCAAGGGTCTACTCAAGGTGAAATCGCATTAGTAAATATATCAGTGTCTGGCTCTTGGAGTATTGATTTGGCCCTTTATACAGATTTACTTATGGATTTATGTTCGTTATAAAGCAATGCTTGAAAATATATGGCATTGATTCTGAATTGTGTTTAAATGTAAGAATCTCAAAATCTTTCCTGTTCTGTATAAATTATCACCCCGTTTCAGAGTATTTTTGTATTCTCCAGAATTAAATCTTGTTTTGGCACTAAAGTGGTATCGTTTGAGTAATTTGGGCAGGAGGACACATGAATCAACATGACTGATGGTTTTGCATGAACTGCAGTCCACCTCAAAAGTCAAGCTCTGGAGAATTTATGTTATAAAGCCCTGAAATATTCATAGAGTCACTTTTTCCATTTAGCAGAAGCTTGTCTTTCAACATCATAAAATCAAACCTGACTTTTTAAAAAATTCTCCCGGTCAGTCAGAAGAATTTAACAGTGCAGTTTCACAGACGTTTGGAAATCAATGTTGCTGGCTTTCAGTTGGTTAGGTCCATGAGCATGTCTGATTTTTGCATAATCATGATCATGCTGACAGAAGTAGGTGTTGGCTCTGATCTTGAATGTGAAAGAAACTCAAAACGTGTTCTATTTTATATGAAAGTCTGGTTCATTTGTTCCTCTCATCATTCCCAGTAATACACATTCTATATTTTGCCTGCAAGTGATGAAACTCCATTATGGCTTTCCCCTCATTTATTTAGACTGATGATACCCACGTGTCTTTTTTGTGGTGGCATTTACTGTGGCGCTAAAGGGTCCTGACCCAGCACTGTTGTATGCACGGACAGCTGTGTAATACGCTAAGTTGCTCTTCAAGCCTGTTATTCTTACTGATGTCTCATTCCCTGTAGCTTTTACTCTATTTGAAGATTCTTCTTTTCCACCGTTATTCCAGTACCTGACCTATGATACAAAGCATAACTAGTTAAAACTCCTTCGTGACAAAATGTTCATACACAGTATTATGTTTGATTCTTGTAAGTATTTTTTCTCTCTTAAAAATGGTGAAATTACTTTCCAGTTTCAGAAATAATACATGTGCTATGAAAATAGCATCCCTATTGCCTATCTGGCTTTACCCTTTATACTAATATTGCTTTCTTAGTGTGGTTATGGAAAAGAGGAGGCTGAAATGTTAGATACTATTTGAATTAAAATGATGGCAATTAGAAGAAAAACATTAGTTCATCATTATATTCTCTACCCTCTCCCACGCAACTTCTTCTCTCCATATGTGCCCCTCTTATCCTCCTCTTCCCTGCCTTGTCCCACTAACCTTTCTTCCCTTCAGTGTCTTCTCTTCCGTCACTTTTCTTTCCATTTAGCTGATACTCTCCTAACTAGCTACTCCACCCCCCAAAAATCATGGTACTAATGAGGTTTGCTGCCAACCTATTGTTCACTGCTTGTGTGTTCTACCTTTTCCCCCACCCTGTGTCTGTCTCATCTATTTAGACTGTAAGCACTTCAGGGCTATTTGAGTATGTACAGCATCCAGCACAATGGGGCCCCATTCTCGGTCCTTAGGCACTACCCTAGCAAACATGATTAACAATAATAAACCAACAATAATACAACACACATTTAACTCATTAGAACACTAGATCTTATACAATAGCTCCCTTGGAAATTAAAGCTGTCGTTCTGAAAAATATCAGCTTCAGACAGACAGAGATAGAGCCATGATTACTGTCACAGGGATCACTACACAATGGAGGCCCTTTCTATTGTGTTCTCAAAGATACTTGGAAGGAGACACCAAGCTTAGTCAGAGATACAGGGAAGAAAATTCCCTACTCTATATAACCCGTACATTGGACATCGGTTCTACAATGTTGGCTGGAACTGATCCAGATTTTCAAGAAATATTTATCATTTTTTTTCCCCAAAAGACCAGAAAAAGTCCTTTTCTACCAGCTGTAATATAGGCCCAGATTCTGAGCGGCATCTTGATCTGTAGCTACTACTACTACTGTGTGCACAGCTCTGGGGAGAAGGAGACACGGTGGCTGTATGCAACCTTTTGCAGCTCACAAATACTGAGAGCAACTGGGAACCAGCCCAGTCCTTGGCACCTGGAATGTTGTTCTAATCAACAGCTGGCTTTCTGAGGAACCAAGGGCCTATTCCGACAAACGGAACATCTGCCAGGTGGGATACCTCATCCACTCTTCCCTTCTCTTGTATACATGCTGGGGAATTCTCAGGGAGCTACTTAAGCCAGCTCTTTAGCTGACTGGAACTTCTGAACCATTGTATTAGCAGTGAGAACAGGGGTCAGGCTGTGGCCCACAGGATCTCTGCACTTTGAATCTCATTACATATGTACATAAACAAACTATACAGCTGTCTATCTATTCTAATACCGACTCACGCCCGGTATAGTATGGTACAAATGTTTTACCAGCATAAGTCTGGGAAGGGCCACAGTACTTGTCAATCACAAGATGATTATCTTTGTCTCTCTCTCAAGCAGACTAGCAACCACAGTTTCTGCTTGAATAGGAAGGCCATCTCTGATAGGCTGGACTACTAAATTGGGCAGCTGAAGAACAGCAGAGAAACAAAAGGACAGCTCTGCTGTTAAATGTAGGTCCTGCAGCTAGCTACTCAGCTGCCTCTGAAATATTATAGGAGATACATCTTACTATCATATTTTGGGGCCTAGTTTATTTTGTACGTAAATTTAAATGTCAGTTTAAATACAGGTATCAATTTTATATTCCTCTTCAAAGCAATAGGCGTACAATCAGATGTATACAGAGGAAGCAAGAGCCTTATTTGTAGAGCTTTAGATATATGCCAAGGTAATCAGAAATTTTTCTTTACTAGACCAGCATTCTGTGATCAGCAGGAGGTACAGCAGACATCGAGGCAGGAACATACACAACAGCAGCAAGTCAGGCCTGCCAGAAGCTCTCGTTCTGGTTGCAGTTTTAGTGACCTTGCAATATTTGGTCTGGTGTTGTGCAGCAAATAAGGCAGTTAACAAGTTCTGCACAAAAATCTGTGACTTTTGTTTTGTCAATCCCCATGTCCAGTTTATATTTGATGATAGCATGTGCTTATTTGGACACAGAGGCATAAAGTAAACCCTAATGTATTCAGGCTTTGAATAAAATGCTTTTTAGGCCCCTTCCCCTAAGAGATGTAGATGGAAAGAAGAAACCACAGGATACCTGGGTAACTCATTTTCCAATAAAGAGCTGTTAATGAAACCACTGATTTTGAACATAAGAATGGCCATAATGAGTCAGACCAATGGTCCATCTAGCCCAGTATCCTGTCTTCCACACGTGGCCAATGCCAGATGCTTCCGAGAGAATGAACAGAACAGGCAATTATTGAGTGATCAGTTCCCTGTTGTTCATTCCCAGCTTCCGGCAGTCAGAGGTTTCAGGACAGCTAGAGGATAGGGTTGCATCCCTGTCCATCTTGGCTAACAACCATTGATGGAGCTATCCTTCATGAATTTATCTAATTCTTTTTTTAACCCAATTATAGCTTTGGCCTTCACAATACCCCTGGCAACAAGTTCCACAAATTAACTGTGCATTGTGTAAAGAATACTTCCTTATATTTAAACCTATTGCCTATTAATTTTCCTGGATCTTGTTATGAGAAGGAATAAATAATACTTCCTTATTCACTTCCTTCACACCATTCCTGATTTTGTAGCTCTCTGTCATATCCCCCCTTAGCTGTCTCTTTTCCAAACTGTCAAGTCCCAGTCTTCTTAATTTTTCCTCATGTGGAAGCTGTTCCATCACCTAATCATCTACGATCACCTAATCATTTTTGCATCTGCATCTGACAAAGTGGGTTTCTGCCCACAAAAGCTTATGCCCAAATGAATTTGTTGGTCTTTAAGATGCCACAGAACTCTCATTGTTTTGCTGATAACAGACTAACACGGCTACCCCCCTGGAACTAATCATTTTTGTTGCCCTTCTCTATAACTTTTCCACTTCTAATATATAACTTTTGAGATGGGGTGACCATAACTGCATGCGGTATTCAAGGTATAGGCATACCATGGAATTATATAGTGGCATTATGATATTTACTCTTATTATTTCAACCTTTCCTAATGGTTCCTAACATTCTGTTAGCTTTTTTGACTTCCACTGCACGCTGAACACACACTTTCAGAGCAGCAGTTATCAAGGCAGGGACATATGCAACAACAGCAAGTCATAACTGCTAGAAGTTCTCATCCCCTATTTTCAGATACGTTTGGAAGACGGGATGCTGGGCTTGGAATACAGGATACTGGGCTTGATGGACCATTGGTCTGACCCAATATGACCATTTATATGTTCTTATTTTCTTACGATTACGTTCAGAGAACTATCCATAATGACACCATGATCTCTTTCTAGAGTCGTAAAAGCTAATTTAGACCCCATCATTTTGTATATTTAGTTGGGATTATGTTTTCCAATGTGCATTATTTTGCATTTATTAATACTAAATTTCATCTGCCATTTTATTGCCAGTCACCCAGAAATCCCTTTGTAACACTTTGCAGTCTGCTTTGGACTTAAATATCTTGAGTAATTCTGTATCTGCAAATTTTGCCAGCTCCATTTACCTGTTTTTCCAAATCATATGAACATGTGGAACAGCACTGGTCCTGGTACAGATCCCTGAGGGGCACTGCTATTTACCTCTACCCATTCTGAAAACTGACTATTTATTCCTACCCTTTATTTCCTCTCTTTTAACCAGTTACCAATCCACAAGAGGACATTCCCTCTTATCCCATAACTGCCTACTTTATTTAAGAGCCTTTGTTCAGGCACCTTGTCAAAGGCTTTCTGAAATTACTGAATATCACCCTTGTGTACAAGTTTGTTGGCCCCGGAAAGAATACTAGCAGATGGGTGCGGCATGATTTTCCTTTAAGAAAGCCATGTTGACTCTTCCTCAACAAATCACATTCCTGTATGTTTCTGATAATTCTGCTCTTTACTATAGTTTCAACCAATTTGCCTGGTACTGAAGTTAAGCTTACCGGCCTGTAATCTCCAGAATCACCTTTGGAGCCTTTTTTATAAATTAGTGTCACATTAGCTATCCTCTAGTCATCTGGTACAGAAGCTGATTTAAGTGATTGTTTATATACCACAGTTAGCAGTTCCGCAATTTCATATCTGATTTCCTTTAGAATCTTGGATGAATGCCATCTGGCCCTACTGACATATTACTGATTAAAACCGCCTATATCAACACCTCAATCTGGGCCAGTTCTTTAGATTCTTCATCTAAAAAGAATAAACTCAGGTGTGGGAATCTCCCTCATGTCCTCTTCATTGAAGACCAAGAATTCATTTAGCTTCTCCACAGTGGTCTGGTCTTCCGTGTGTTCCTTTAGTACCTCAGTTGTCCAGTAGCCCTAATGATTGTTTGTCAGGCTTCCTGCTTTAAGTGTACTTAATTTTTTTTTGTTATTCGTTTTTGTGTCTTTTGCTAGTTGCTCTTCAAATTCTCTTTTGGCTGACGTATTTATAATTTTACACTTGACTTGCAAGAGTTTACACTTCCCTCTATTTTCCTCAATAGGATTTGACTTCCAATTTTTAAAGGATTTTTTTTTTTTGCCTCTAACTGTTTCTTTTACTCTGTTTAGCCATGGTAGCATATTGTGGGTCCTTTTTCTGTTCTCCAAAATTTGGGGTATACATTTAATTTGAGCCTCTATTATGGTGTTTTTAAAACAAATTTCTGTGTAGCTTGCAGGCATTTCACTCTTGTGACTGTTCCTTTTAAGTTCCGTTTAACTATCTTCCTCATTTTTGTGTAGTTTTCCTTTCTGAAGTTAAATGCTACTGTGGTGGGCTACTTTGGTTTTATTACATTAGGGTCACTATTACTAAGCGGTTCAGCTATATATAACTCCTGGATCAGATCCTGTGCTCCACTTAGGACTAAATCAAGAATTGCCTTTCCCCTTGTGGGTTCCAGCACTAGCTGCTCCAAGAAGTAGTCATTAATGGTGTCTAGAAACTTTACGTCTGCCTCCCATCTTGAGGTAACATGTACCCAGTCAATATGGGGATAGCTGAAATCCCCCATTATTATTGAGTTTTCTATTTTTATAAACTCTATCATTTCTCAGTGCATTTCACAATCACTATCACCATCCGGGTCAGGTGGTTGGTGATATATTCCTACTGCTACACTCGTATTATTATCTGAACATATTACATGACAGCTGACCCATAAATAAATTATTAGGAAATAAGACATAATTATGGACATGCTACTTTGCTGGAGGGTGCATAGTTAAATGGGTTTACCTCATAACCCAGTAAACGTCCACTACTCATTTTCCAAGGAATGGCATTCCAGTAAACTTCAATTACTGAAGATGACAGGCTTTTTGCAGAGACACCAGAAGGTGCTACAGTTGGCTCTGTATTTGGAAATAAAAACATAAGAGAACAGTAGCACTGATAAACAGGAAAATAAAAATGTCAGCAAGGTTTTTAACTTAAAATGGTCTCATTGATACCTGCTAAGCAAATATTCCTTCAGATGTTGTAATATTATCATATCAAACACGTATTAAAGAGATAATTCAAACACATACCCTCTTCAGCAGAGAACACTGTGGTTACTGAACTAAATGGCCCTTCTCCTTTATTATTGTATACACCCACTTTGACTTCATATGGTGAAAATGGCAGAATGCTTTCATTTCTAAAGACATATCTTGGTGTATCAGGAGATGTGACTACAGTCTGTATCCATGTCGTAATGCCAAGCGGTCGGAAAGCAACAACATATCCAAATCCTTCACCATTTTGTAATTCCTCAGGAACAGGCTGTGCAAAAACAAGTATACAATTTCATGGTGCTATATACAATATATTAAAGTGTGCTCCACTGAGACTACCTCATGATTTGTACTGTAATCTTGCCTTTAACAACAGAATATCTTGTTAGGAACGTTTCTTGTTTTTCACTAAGTAAATTGGATTGACAGACACTGAGTAAATATTTTTTTTAAATGTTGGTCACATTTTATATTAAGGTTCCATTTATAAATTGCTTATAAAGGATTTATAAATGATTAAGTATTCATACAAATACCAATTACTATGGCTTATTACTATGGTTTATAATTATTTAACACCTATGAAAGTGACAACCATCTATAACACATAGTACTCATATCTGTAACATATTTATAACATTTATTAACCTTTTATAAATGGAACCCTTAATATAAAATGTGACCCAACTTTCTTCTTTACTCCTATGTACCAGCATGGAAAATTCCAAGCTAGCAGAATCAATGAGAGGCTCCAGAGCACCACTGGAAGTGGACACAATTAAAGGCATAATTCTTTTGCTTGACTCTTCAAAGATATTTTTCTATACTTCATTTAACATTTGCGCAAAGCCAGGAGCAGTCTGTCTCAGACATGTTAACTACATTTTCTGTTGATTCTGTTCTAGGACAGTAACTAATGGAAGTGAAAACAGAAAGGAAATATGCGTAGTTCATATCAAAGAATGTTATCACACTCATAATCCAAGATGAGGTGTTGCTGAATTCAAGGGGTTTAACCTCTGAACGGGAATTTGAATAAAAACATTAATTCTTAGAAGAAAATATCTTCCTAGATAACTTACATCCCACGTTATGACCAGTTCAGACCTGCTGCCTCCTCCCCCACTTACTTCAGATGGAGGTATTTCAGGAACTGTGAAGAAGAAACACATAGTTTAGATAAACATATGGACACACTAAGCATTGCATGACACTAATCTATGCTTTGAAGGGAGCTCATAGTTTACTCAACTTGGTTGCTTAAAATACGGCAGTTATTTCTACACTGTTGTGTGGCCGAATCCTCAGAAGCAGCAAGCATTTTCTGCACTCATTTTCCTTGTGCACCTGCTGTGTTTGGCACATACCTTACAGGAGGAGCTCACTGATTTGCAAGATTCACTCTATGTCACGTTTGTTTAAAATTTTAGAGCTCCTGAACAACTTGAGACATATTCCAAGCTGCCATGCTGGTTATGCTACACATATCACTTGTGCAATGCTCTTACTCAGTGTAACTACCACCTTATTGTAATTCATCAGTATATTCTCTTGGGACATGTCTTATTATGTACCAGGTGCATCAAGATCAGAAGAGAAGAAGAAAAGCAAAAGTAGCAAGATTAACCAAACTAACTTGACCTATGAATAAAAAAAAAGTACACCCTATACTAACCCCAGGATAAACAAATTAGTAGTAATCTTGCCAGCATGACCGCATCAGATTTTTATGAGAAAATGATTATTGAATAATTCCCTCCCATATCCGGAGCACAAAAATGTTACTGGTAGCTGATCACACATGCATGCTTTATGCTCCAACTCCTTGTACACTCTATAAACATTTATGATGCTGATTGCAAAGAAAATTTCAATTTTCACTTATACTCAAGTCCCCTTGCATTTCTTAAGCATTAAAAATGGGCGTATTGGGCACAGTAATTTTCTAGCCCTGTGTGGAAAAGAAATTGACTATGGCCATTGACCATTGTGAAAATCTACTAAAGACTAGGCCTGTGGAAGATTGCAAATATCATAGACAGTTTGCTTTATTGAAATATAGCTTTAGAATGTTGCAAGATGTGGTAATGGCATATTAAGAAATAAAAAAGGAACTATCAGTATATGATTAAAACATATTTTTAACTTTTGCAGCAATGGCTTGGTAAGAGTTTGAGTCTAAGTAAGGTCATTGCTTTATATTTCTGTGTTCCTGTATGCTTCTGATGTATTTGGTGTGTTAGGAGTTTTCTATAAAAAACTCATATAAAATCTGTTCGGGGGTGCAGTCTTAAACTTGGCCCCCAGGTAATTACTTTGGAATAAAGGTCTTTTCCTTGACTCACTCAAATGGAGTGAAGAGTTTTCTTCGACACCTGTGCTTTGCTTTTTTTTTTTTTTTTTAAATTCCTTTAATACTTTAGAATGTCAGACAAAATGCCACTATTTAGTGACCTTCACTAGTACTTCCATCCTGTAGTAATTAAAATTGGTTTTCCTTATCTTAGCATGTGAGCACCAGAGTGTGTGCTTTGTTATCCATCACCTATCAGTGTTCAATAGCACTAACAGCAGAACATTAAATGTGTGAGGAAGGCAGCTTTCCCATGCTCTACAATGAAAACAACTTGTTATGGTCTAGTACAAATGGACAAATTATGCTTTTTTTTGGTTGAACTAAGTGCAAATATGAAGCAATCCATGTTGAAACTTGTACTGTTAAACACCTTTATTTTATTAAATAAAGAAATCTCCTCTATATCCACTGAAATCTTTAGCCTCTACATAGCTGATTGAACACAATGAGATCTCAGTATGCTGTAGAGTGTATTGGGATGTTTTGTTGATAGCTGTGGAGCATCACAACCCATCTAGCTGCATGGAAAAATCACAAATAGATTAGTTATGTGCCTTTACATTGGACAGTAGTTCAACATTTGTATGAAAAGGTTCATAGAGCTGAATGTCATTCTGTAGTCAAGACATCTTAATGATAAACAAACAAACAAACAGAAAAACCCACTAACCTGCCTCTTCAGTTCTTACTTTTTCTGAGGGTAAACTAGGTTCTCCACCTCCAATTTTGTTATTGGCAACAACACGAAATTCATATTCCACCCAAGGATTTAAATCCACTACCGTGGCTGTGTAAGTGTTTCCATCGATGACATCAGGAACTATACAATAAAATTGTGGGAAATTAAGACGTTTCCCTTCTACCCTTAAACAACCGTTTCAAATGGATATAGACACTATAACAAGATTTCTCGTTTTACCTGTTGTGACTCTCTGCCAACCCACTGAAAACGGTGTTCTCGCCTGAATGGCATAAGTAGTGACTGGGCTGTGATTATCTGTACCCTCTTGCCAAGAGAGCTGAGCTGTGGTATCCGTTATTTCATCCACTTTGACATCCTCAGGAGGCCCAGGGGAGCCTAATACAATCAGAAATCAGACTGAGAAGTTGGTAGTATGTTGTGAAGGTAGCACAGCACAAACCACTAATACAGCCCCAACTGATTCCTATTTTACCAGCACTGTGGGGGGAAGAAACAATTTAGCTTGCAATAAAAATAACAGTTTTCACATTTCCTAAACTTCTGTCTGGTATTTTATAGCTGTGAAAACCAAGTTCTGAAAAAGTCATTCCAAAACCATAACACAAATGATAGGTTCTTTCACAATCCTTTGTTCAGCAGGATTCCTCTACCTTTCCAAATGCAATGCCTTTTTCTTTAGTCCTTGATGTCCTCCTTTAATCTACTAATACAGCTCTGTAGTCCTCCAATTTGTTATCTAAAGCTGTTTACTGTATGATGCACTGTAGTGATTTTTCAGCACAACATCAGATCAGCACCCTGGACAGCAGTTCAGTCAGGCAAGCTTCCTGCAGCATGTTGGAAAATCCTGATTCTGAGAAACCCTGCAAAAGATGCTGCTTTCGCCTCACACACATCAGCAGAGGTAATTAATGAATTTATTGTTATTATTGCCCCAAAGGGTTGGTGCTGAGATGCTCAACAGCTCAGCTACAGCTGTAAAATGTCAAGTGCATTTTAAAATACACTGAATGAATGTAGATTTTTAGACTTTCTTCACTGGATTATAACTGTTTTTCTTGCAATAAATTCAGCTGGATAATCAGTACTGAGAGCTTATATGGAGTTACAGTTAATCTCTAGCAAATCTCGAGTCAAAATAAATACCATCAGATTCTATCATTTGGACTACATTGTTTCTCGCGTACAAAGCCTACAGTAACGTGTTGCAGGTCGATGAGTGGGCTACAATTGCCTATCTGCTCCTTTCGTGGAAGTAGTAATTCACAACTGCGTTTATACGAGCAGCAAGTTTCCACTCCCTTACCCTCCTCCAGTAGCTCAACTGCACTAGCCATGAGAACAGGTGTGAAGGCAATGCTCCTCCCAGTCCCACCCTCCAGACTCCCAGGAGACTGTAAGTGGTTGTGCAAGGGGGGGTCCATACTCTTCTTTCCTCACTTACATGTGTGTACGCTTCAAGTCACAATCTAGCCCTTTCTGTGTTTCACAACGTCAGCTAGGAAAGTCGTTAGAAAATAAGATCAACAAAATAAAAAGCCAAAGTTCACCTCGTACTATCAGCTCTGCTGCAGATGATACACTATCGACTTCTGTCTTCACCATGCAAACGTATTTTCCACTGTGTTTCAGCTGGATGTTTCTAATCATTAAGTCACCTGATGCACTCTGTTGAACATATAAAGTTTGTTTGTTTAATAATAATGCAAGGTTCACGTTCTACAAAGAAATAAACAAACAAGCTATCCAAAATGTCCAGTGTTTCCAAAATACAACTGCTCCATAAACAGGACAAAATGTGGTCACCACGTGTTACAACTAATATGCCTTCTGTTGACCTTTGACTTCCTGAACTGATTTTGAGAGGTCAGTATCTAAAGAGTTCATCTAATTTACATGTTAAGAAATACTGAAAATGCCAATAAGGAAAGCAAATAAAGCTATAATGTAAATAGGGGGACACAGAAAATTTATAGAAGTATTTGTTACAGGCTTTGCAAAAGTCTGAGGTCTAGTTAGTTAGCCTACAGTTCTTGACCTAGGGTTATAAGACTTAGCAATATGTATCTTGTGATAAACAAGTAATCCACCGAAGGTCAGGTTAAGCTTGGAACAACAGAGTTCTAGGGGATAGCTGGAATATGTAAGCACATTAACGTATTGGAAATAATAGTAAATGTATTGACACAAAGAGCTTACGTTAGCAATCCAAATGCCAATTATGGCTCTTCATAATAACAAACAGGGGAAAGAGACTTAAATGCAATATGATGTGTGAGGGTTGTACGGTTAAGGTAAATAAAGGAAGTGTATGCTCAACCCCTAGTTGGGACATTAGAATGACAGTATTGTGGAAACTTGAATGTCATCCACTTACAGTGCTTCTCCACTTGCTCTTCCTTCCGTCTTCTCCTGTGATACATCCATAAGGTTGTGAGTATGCCCAATGCAGGGGATTGTGTTGGTATACAGTATACTCCCAACTGTTCGAATAGCATGGGAGACATGGATTTTATTTGGGTAATTGGAAGTTCAGACAGTTGAGAGGGCAGGAGCCACTGAGCAGTGGGTGGCTTTCCTTGTGGCCAGGGGCTCCTCCTCCTATTAGCAGTCCTGGTGGGGTCTGTTTTGCCCTGCCAGGAGCTCAGACTCCCCTGCTCCCCCTTTGCAGCTGCAGGGATTGGGTGTCATCAGCTCTGCAGAGCACAGTACTTTGCTGTCCTGGCCCTGCCCAGCCGCTCCCTTGGTTTTACTTGTGATTCGCTAATCTTATCTCCTATAATAACTTAATGTACTATTGTTGCCTAAGTAAAAGCACTTTTTGTTAGTGACTTGTGAAGTCTGCGTTGTAAATTAATAGAAGAGTATGCTCCTAAGCAGACTCCCAGTTCAGTCTAGATATAACAGACTTTCAGAAAAGGCAGGAATGTGAAATTGGCATGAAAAAATGCAGCTTCTTCTGTAGGTGTGTAAGTAAAACAGAATGTGACAATGTAAGCCTGAACTGTTTTTAGAGAATCCATTTTGCTCCCAAAAAAAAAAAAGAAAAAGAAAAAAAATCAAACTGTCATGTCCTTTCGCATGATACAATTACAGATGAGAATCTTAAAATTAATCTTCCCCCCTTCTATAGACTTTCTATGGTAGTGTTTCATATTTTATATCACAAGTTCTTTTTTCCCCCCACAAGGAGTTGCACATTTGTAGCTCTTTGGCTGAATTTCCATGATTTTCAAATTCCCTTGTTGCTATTTTTGATTTTTCATTGAGTATTTTATCCACAACGCAGTCATCTTTCTTCAGAATGCACTGTACACACTTGCTCTACGTTGATTTCCACCTTTCTTGTGGAGAGGGCAGATGTGACTCTTGACTGATAGCTGTCATTTAAAATGCACTGGGCAGTGTTAGGTTTGCACCTTCACATTTATTTGTACAGGTGAGGGTTTGATCCTGCAGCATCAGTAGCTGATGGCACTTGGATGCACTCTTTCCCTTTGTACGGCCACAGAGGAAGATTCTTCAGAAGGGTCATCACCTCTTTCCAGGTGCTGAGTAACACCTCATAGGACATTTCATATCCCATCTTCCACAGAGATGAGTCTTGACGTCAGTTTTCAACCTCAGTTACACTGGGGTAAATCTGGAATCAAACTGATCCCAATGGCTTTACGCTTGATTTACACTCATGGAGCCAAAATCAGAACCTGGACCCCCTGAGTCAGTCTGATTATAGCCTGGAAATCCTGCCGCTTGTAGAAGAATTTTAAACAAAACCTCCATGGTTCATTTGACTGATAGAAAGGTTCTCTACTTGAGGCCCTTGACTCAAGGGTTCCTACAAGAGAGGCAATATTGTCTAGAGAGGTAATGTGGTCTACTGGGCAGAAAACTGGACAAAGAGTCCTAATTATGGTGTTGCTAATTGGTGCTGCATGACCTTGGGCAAGTCATTCACTTGACCTTGCTACTGTTTCCCCTCCCACTTTTTGTCTTGTGTAAGCTCTTTAGAGAGGGACTGTCTGACTGTGTGTTTGCAGTAATCTTGTTTGAAGCCTCTAACACCAATAAAATATAATACATTTATTAATTATTATTATTATTGACATCGACCAAGCCCCAGGCAGAAACAATCCAGCCAGAAAAGAGTAGAAAAGTGGTTCCGAATGACTAGAACATTTAAGAAAAACACACAGACCAATTAGGCCATTGTAAACATCAACCCCATAGATAACATGACCTGTGAGGAAAGGTTGAAAGCACTAGGTATATTTAGTTTAGGCGAGTGGACTGAGTTGGGGACATAACAAACAGTCCTATAAATATGTAAAAGCTTGTTTGTTAGTTTGCAGCAAGAGAGATCAGGTTAGATATTAAGAAAAACTTTCTAACCCTAAAGGTAGTTGAGCATTAGAACAAGTTATTTAGGGAGGTTGTGAAATCCCCATAAGTGGAGTTTTTTAAGAACAGGATGGTCTATGTATACTTAACCTGTGTCAGCACAGGAGGATGGACTGGATGATCTCTTGAGGTCCCTTCCAGTCCTACATTTCTATGAAGTTTCCACATTCAGAACTGATTCTGACAGGTGTTGAGCAACATAGTTAATGGTGCTGACCATGTTTTGTGGAGAGCTGTCCAGCACCCAGCAGGACTGAGATGCTGTACTTGCATTTTTAATGGAAAATTACTCATGCACATAGTATTTTCAGCATGACTAAGGACAGTGTGCCCAGGTGAGAATTAAGTGTTTTACGTTGCAAGAGAAAAACTCATCTACAAAAGTTCCCTGCCTCTTAACAGCTATGCAACTTTTTTTATACACCACTTCATTCTCCCATTTGGTGACTAGCTTCCACCTCAGGCTGACTTTTATTCTAAATAAGTTGTCTTTCCATAAAATGAAGATCTGCCACCTTTTGGAATAGACAAATCCTGGAAGACTTGAGAAGTTTCCTTCTTGTTTACTAAAATCTGTTGACCTTCCAGGCATGATTTAAAGCCCATTTGTAGACAGAGGATTGATGCATCTGAGGGTGGTATTCCTGTCTGGTGGGATCTTTCAGTTGTATTGATCATATGGCTGATGATTTAATGATGTGTGGGAGAAAGGAGAAGTGCCACTGTTTCGGATGATGGTTGTTTTATAACTCCTTACTGCACTTGCAAAAGTATGTCAAAATCACTCAGAAATTTACATGGGTACCCTTTGCTACAGGGTTTCTATGAGACTGCAATCTGAATGAATAAAAACTGAAACTCTTTGGGTTGTTTGTTTTATGTTCACAACCATTAGCACTTGTATTTAGATTCTAATATTTCAAGGATGGATGTTTCCAGAACACTGCCCATTATTAAAATACAAGACTAAAATAAATTTGACATAAATTTGCAATATTGTTACCAGCTTTTTTCCCAGGGCTTGTTCCTGCTTCATTCAAATTAAAAGAAATTTCACTGCTGACTTGAATGAGAGCAAAAAACTCTAGCCTTTACTTTTGTTTTTTGAAGACTGAGTTGAAATGGTGGGTCCAGCAATGCTACCCACCACCTCTTTGTGTAAACACAACCTAAAAAATCTTTTTAACAGCTCCCCTTCCCATTTGTGAATAAATAAATGTGATGTTATGCTCACTAATACAATGCAGATGTAAATTGTTACAGGAAGAGAATTTACAGGAGAATGCTAACACTGGCTGCAATATACTGAGGGTATGTCTACACTGCAACTGGAGCACATGACTGCAATCTGTGTAGACATATCTGAGGTAACTTTAATCTGGCCAGTTTGGGCACCAATAGCAGTGAAGTAATGGTACCACAGGCTTCTGCATGGGTTGTAGAAGCCCACCTGGGACCCTGGGACTTCAGCTTGACCTAGCTAGATTAAAGCTAATTTGGGTATTTCTATATTTCTACCAATAGCAGAGTAGACATACCTTGAGAACGACCAATGCAAAGGTACCTGGAATACAGAAACTACCGGATGGGAAGTGTGCATTCAGCACATATCCTCAACCTCGCAATTTATCACCACAAACTAATCTTGTACTAAGCCTTTACATATAAATTTACCCAGAGGATTGCCAAACAGAATAGTTTTACTTTAAATAAAATTTTTATTGTTCTTTTGGATACAAGTTAAAATGGGCTAAACCAATCACCTTTTTTAGTTGAGGAAACAATATAGTGCTGTGGAGCAAGTTCCAATATTTTCTATACATCACAAATAACATGCTGCTATCAAAGTCCTGACGTTTCACATAAATCATTCTGGGATACCTTGAAAATACCTGGACAATATATTGCTGCAACACAGCTGGTGCTCTCAGTTGTCACTGACCCCTAGAGAGTGAGCAACTGAGTAAGTTTCATTCACATCTCTGGCCAGCACAATTAAATCTTTGCTAGTGTGGACAAGCTAAGGTGACAGGTAGGTCCCCTTCCTGCTGCACACTACACTAACCTATGGAACACAAATCATTGGCAGCCCATGCTACCTGGGCACCTGTAACAGCATTGTGCCACACAGAACTTACAAACTAAGGTCAGCATGGAGTGAACCAGCATAGTCAATGTGAAAAGGAAATCCATGCTGCAGCTTTGCTCTGTGTATGGTCTGCATGTGTGCATCTCTGCTTAGTGCTCATGGATGGAATTGGACTGAGCACAAAAAAAAAAAAAAAGAATCCATCCTTGCATTTAATTTTGCTGGCTGTATGACAATTTCAGCTGTTGCTGGATTGTCTGAACAGGTGATATCTGAAGCGTTTTACAGGCAATCTGTTCACAATTTCAAAAACTGCTTGATTTGCCATGCTTCTCCTATGACTTATCTGCCTAACAGAAAAAAGATGTAAAACAATATTATACCCTGACATTTTGGGGTCCATATGGAAGATCTGTATGTTGCACAACAGGTGCTACCATAACATTTCCAGGAGATGTTATATGTCAAAGATTGAAGGCATGCCACTTCCCTCAAGAATGTTCCAAGAACTCCCACTACATTATTATATCATCCTTCATGTCAAAGAGAAAAAAAACATATCAATTAAAAAGTTACTTTGCATATGCAGCAGTTATTGCCAGCAACCACTAAAACTGGTCACTGTAGCTATTTTTTCATACAGTGACTAAGAACTTATGAATGGCCATTTGGAGGCAGGACAATGCTCCATCTAGCCCAGTATCCTCTCTTCTGACAGTGGCTGGTGCCAGACGCTGCAAAGGAAATGAGCAACTTATTGAGAGATCAGTCTTTTCATACAGTCCCAGATTCTGGCAGTCAGAGGTTTAGAAACATGGGGTTAATTTCCTCACCATCTTGATTGACAGTCATTTATGCATGTATCCTTCATAAACTTATCTAATTCTTTTTTGAATCCATTTATAATTTTGGTCTTCACAACATCCCTGGGCAACGAGTTCCACAGGTCAACAGTGCATTGTGTGAAAAAGTACTTCCTTATCTATTGCCTATTAATCTCCTTGGGTGACCACTGGTTCTTGTGTTATGTGAAGGAGTAAACAACAAGTCATTATTTGCTTTCTCCACACCATTCATGATGAGGTTGACTCTTCCCCAACATATTGTCTTCATCTAGGAGTTTGATAATTCTGTTCTTTACTGTACTTTCAGCCAAGTTGCCTGGTACTGAAGGTAGGCTTATCGGCCTATAACTGGGATTGCCTCTGGAGCCTGTTTTAAAAATCAATGTTACATTAGCTATCATTTGGTGTAGTCATTAGCCAGTCGTTTGGCGTAGAGGCTGATTTCAGTGATAGGTCACATACCACAGTTAGTAGTTCAGCCATTTCATATTTGAGTCCCTTCAGAACTCTTGGGTGAAAACCATCTGGTATTGATGACTTATTACTGTTTAATTTATCTATTTGTTCCAAAACCTCCTCTATTGACACCTCAGCCCAGAAGAGTCCCTCAGATTTGTCACCTAAAAAGAATAGCGCAGGTGTGGAAATCTCCCTCATATCCTCTGCTCTGAAGTCTGATGCAAAGAATTCATTTAGCTTCTCCACAACGGCCCTGTCGTCCCTTAGTGCTTCTTTAGCACATTGATTGTCCAGTAGCCCCATTGAATATTTGGCAGGCTTCCTGCTTCTGATGTACTTAAAAAAATCGCTGTTAGTTTTTATGTCTTTTGATAGTTGCTCTTCAAATTCTTTTTGGCCTGCCTAATGATCCTTTTACACTTGACTTACCAGACTTTATGTTCTTTTCTATTTTCCTCAGTAGGATCTGACTTCCAATTTTTGAAAGATGTCTTGTTGTCTGTAACCGTCTCTTTTACTCTGTTGTAAAGCCATGGGGGCATTTTTTTTTGGCCACCTTACTTTTTTTTTTTTTTAATTTGAGGTATATATATATAGTTTGAGCCTCAGAAAGTTTCCATGATTTCACTGTAATCAACCAACCACTTTACTAGCCAGACAGAAAGCATGACAGTCAGTGACTGACAAAATTCAGTGAGTGTCTGAAAACATAACTAAGTATTTTACAAGAGCCAAATGTCTCTGTGGCTTATGTGCAGAACCCATGCCTCCTTAGGAGGAGCATTGGAGAACGTGAGCACTCAACAACTAACCACATTTGAGACTTAAAAATAGTTTACCTGGGCCAAATTCCTTAGCTGATGTAAATCAGTATAGCACCATTGACTGCAGTGAAGATATGCCAGTTTACCTCAGCAGAGGATTTGGCCTCAAACTTTTAATCTATTTTCTTATTTACATACCTGTATCATTCAAATAAATGATTTCAAATTGGGCCAAAACATTCAGATGACATGGGGTCTGATGCTGCCTGCTATTTTTATAATATGTCTGAACATAGACATAGCTTTGGAAAGACCACACTGGAATTATGTCACGCTATGCTCCATACTGCTGAGGGAATGAGCAATTCCTGGGAGGTACCCACCAGTTACTGGGAGGTAATTTGCACATGCCACCTTAGTCCTGATGGGAGCTCAAGCTGATATCTGTTACCTTTAGCCTGGGGTAGAGACATGTTTAAATCCTCTTTTAGTTCTTTTGGGGAAAGGAAGCTTGATAAAGATTTTAGTTACAAATTTGAAACGCCACTCAGATTCATCAAAGGGGTCTCTGTAGCGTACACAAGCCTTCCAAATCAGCCTGAGCCCATTTATGGTTTTTGCTTTGAAACTAAGTAATGCCATTGCATACTGTTTGGATACAAACCGAGGTGATACTCAACCATTTTTTATTAAGCTGTAAAGAGCAGCACAGAAGAAGCCATCTGCAGTGCACAGCAAATTTTATCAGTCCTACAAAATGCAGGAACTCTGCAACATGTTCTTGAGTACTTTTCTATCATCAACCTAAATATTTAAATATATACAGGCATAGAGATCTCTTGTAACTGTTATGTTAAAACTTTGTGTGAGTTTGAACCCTCAAACCTCAGGCTGAAATTTGGGGTGGGACAAATCTACACAGACAAACTTGACACAAGGTTCACATAAACCTCTTACGCAGATTTGCTTTGCAGAACTGCACAGTTGATATATCTAACTCTGATATTGTTCTCACTTAGGTGGACTGCATAAGGCCAGGGTAAAAGGAGTCCTCTTTGATGGTTATTAATGGAGGCTTCAGAATTTATAGATATGAATCAAAGTGACAGTGTCTGGAAAACTACAATGGATGGTTCAAGTCCATTTGTGGTTGACTGTGGCAATGACTAAAACAACAAAGATGTGCACCATTGAGAAATGCAAACACTGCAGAGAACACGGGATACATCTCATGAAGTATCTGTTTTTAACAGATTTCTGCTTGGCAGCAAACAACTTGTTTTCAATTCATCAGGATCCTCACCTATGGTTCCAAGAGATATTGTGTTTGTGGCTTGTAAATAAAGTTCTTAAATTTCTAACTCTTTTGTATTCTTGTGCTTCAGGTATCCAATATCTGTATTATGAAATCATCACCACCACCACCACCACCACCATCAATCCCTTGAAGTCAAAGATGACTGTTTTTCATGGTTTGTCCATTTCAAATTATCTATCGGTCCACTGATGGCTGATGAGGCCTATTCTAGAGCCACAGACTTTGCCACATTGCAGACACACATTTCCAAGGAGGGTAGGTGAACCTGGGATGTTGGTTTGAGCCAGGATGCGCTCTCTCTCTCCCCTTTTTCCGTTTGATGTACTCACATCTCGTTCTCAAAGTGCTGAAATTTCTGCCTCAAGTAATTGTTCTATTGTTGTTGGTCCTGGGTTATACATCCCCATGAGTTTATGTCAGTGTTGCATTTCCTCATGTTAGCCTTGAAGACATCTCTCTGTTATTTTTTTTCTGCCCTTCTCTAGCACGTTTGCCTTGGCTGAGTTGAGAATACAAAACTTGTTTTGGCAGTTGAGAATCAGGCATCACAAGCTGATGTCATGAGCATTGAGACGATGATTATTTATCATCAACTTCACTGGGCAGGTCATGTTGCTCAGATTATGGAATATACAGTGCAGCAATCTGTGCCTGTAATTCTTAACAACTGGCAAAATTAACAAAACTAACAAAATTAACAAATCTTAAATTCTTTGGGGAAGGCACTTCTACAATACTAATTCTACAATACAGTGAACGCTAAAAATTGGTAGCTAAGGGTAACACAGACAGGAGTTTGGAGTAGCCAACCAAGTATACGTTCAAGGAGTCCAGACGTGTTTGTTCCCAGCTGGCCAGCCTGAGCCGGCAGCTGTTACCCTTAGCTACACTACTATTTTTAGTGTGCTAACTTAAGC